>VZTH01006542.1:100755-215881 GCA_013397815.1 Aleadryas rufinucha | reverse complement strand
CGGGGGCAGGCTGCTGCGGCCCTGCCCGCCTCCCGCACCGCCCCTGTACCGCCTGCCGGGGGCGGGCCCGGGCCCGCGATGGCCCCGCAGGTAGGCGAGGTGGGGAGGGGGCGGCNTTTCTTTTCTTTTTTTTTTTGAGGGGGGAATTTTTTTTCTTTGTGTTAAGATTTGTGAAGTTTGTCTACCTATACATTTGACAGGGCTACATTTCTTGGATTCTGAGGGCAACTGAGCCAGATCCATGCGTCTTCACATGAGCTGCAGGATTCTTTCACAGATGTCCTGCAACCCCAGTTCAGGACTCAGCAGCTGGGATCATGGTCTTCTCCTTTGACTTCTGAAATGTATCCGCATGTCATGGCAGGTTCTGTGTGTACACCTACTACAGGGATCCATCCTACTGCTCCCTGTGGAGCATGATGCTGGAAGCTGCGCTGGCTGCTCATCAGCACGTTGACCTTTAAAATTCCATGGCTGTGACTGGAGTCCTTGCTTGTGGAGATACTTCCCAGTCCTCCTAAAGTGACAAGGATCCGCCTAAGAGTGAGGTTTGTTGTGTGCCGCTTTCAATCGTCCCGAGGCAAGACTCCCTCCATGAGGTGCACACCTCAGTAAGCCCTCAACGCCTTCCACGGAGCGAAAGGGGATGGTGCTTCTTGCGCAGAAGAACGGGACCGAGGTGCTGGGCTCACTTGAGGAACTGCTGACTGCCCTGCAGTGAGCACTTTGCCAACTGACCGGGGGACGTGACCGGGGCAAATCTCGGGTTTGGGCTGTTGTACAATTTAAAAATAAAAAAGGATAAAAATGAGAGAACTGAGCCCTCGAGAAGGCCGGGTTTTGCCGCGGTGGCGGCAGGAGCACTGAGCCCTCAGGCTACAAGTGCCCCGTGGGGAGCCGGGCCGGCCGGAGGGGCCGAGGACGCGCTTCTCGCCCGCGGGAACCGGGTTCGGGACGCCCCGACAGCGGGACCCGGCCGCGCTNCGGGGAGGGATTTGTGACGGCGTCGACAGCAGCAGCGCATCGCACTCCACTCCCGACCGCCCTCGCCCCGCAGAGCCCCAGCGCACCGTCGGCTTCCCGATGCCAGGTGAGGCGCAAGGCGGGGAGGTGCCGTGCCCGCCGCGGAGCCCCCTCGGAGGGCGGAGGAGGCTGTCAGCCCGCTCTCCCGCCGCCCGCTCGGAGCTCGCCATGGGCAGCCGCCCCGCTGCCGACCCCGCGGAGACCCGGGGTGCGAGGTGACGGGAGCAGCCGCGGGGCAGGCGGGTGTGCGGCACCTGCCCGCAGCAGCCCTGCCGCCGCCGCGCCCGCCGTCCAGGCAGGGTCTGTCCCGCCGGGAACCGCTGGGTTCGAGAGGTGAGAGAGGCATCCTGGCGGCTGCCGGTGGTTGGCTGGAGCGGTGGTACCCTAGGGATGCCAGGTAATAAGAGTTCCCTGTAGGACAAAGAAAATAGACAGGAAGCGCTGGCGGCATCCCTGCGTCCTTGCAAAAATGTGTGGAGTTGGCAGTGCTAAATTTATTTGGCTGTACCCCGAGAACTGGATTTCTACACATTCCGGGGAATGCTTCTGCTCCATTCATTGTGAGTTGAGACACATATGGAGATGCAATTATGTGGTTTATAACTGCACGGTACTACAGGGCAAACCCGGCATCACGTTAAGAGTCACTTTGTCCAGCTATTGTTGGGTACAGAGGATTGTATATCTGTGGAAGAGAGAGGACTTTGTATCGTGGCGTTGAAAAAGGTACTGAAAAGTACCCCTATTATTCAGAGCCATCATCTAGCTGAGATCTCATTATCCTACAAGGATTTTTGACTGACTGTTGTGCTCCAAAGTAAAGACGTGATAACAATAAGCTGTATCTCCTGCAGTGTCATATGGTTTCTATGCCAGCTACTGGAATTTAATGGAGAAAATAATAATGTACATTTTTTCAGTATGTCTTTCCTTTTTTTTATTAAGGAGGTTTCCATTAAAAAGAACACTAACTTTTATAATTTCTCTTCCCTTCACCTCGTGTCACATTTTACTTCTGCCATCAAGAATAGACCCAGAATAAGTGTTACAAGAATCAGTCAAAATAAAAGTTCTGATTTTATATGCATAGTTGCTGTTTATGGCATCTCATGAGGAAAATTGCACTATTTGTAGTTGATAAATATTATTTCTCCAATACTTACTACGTTTTGGTTTATTTATAGGAGTTATGCTGAAGAGGAGAGGGTTGATGTGGCTTGCTGTCTTGATAACCCTGTGGGTTTCCACAAATGCTCAGGGTAAGTTCAGACACTTCTTAACTGGATACAGAGTAACTCCCAAAGTTAAAAGTCATTGTAAAATTTTGGCTTACCTGAACTACAGTGCACAAAGTAATAATAAAGGAATTTTTTAGAAATGCCTGGGGTACTTTTGGTAGATATACCTTGCCAATGCTAAATGAAGATTTCTCAATATATATCAAATTTTCTTTCTTTATAAATTATTGATTAATATGTGTATAATCACAGAAATAATTTATATACTTTTCTGCGTGGTGGAAATGTATGGTGAAAGTAGCATAAAGAGAATCACTGTGTGGTATGAACATTTTAAAAAGATAGAGGTGGAGAAATAGACATCTACAGACCAAATATAAGTAGAATGCAAATTGGCACCATGCCAGACCCTCACTTCTTGGTTGCAGTCTTTAAAAAGCAAATTTCTTTTTTCTGGTTGTCATGTAGGCACATGGATCCTCATAATTTGATTTTCATTATCTGGTAATCAAAATACAGAAATTGCCTCAAATTCCTTATCCATTCATGTATATTGAAATATTTAATGAATAAATTGCTACGTGCATCCATGTGTAGGCATATATGTGGCATATAGCATATATATGTACAAGTATGTACTATATAGTGCTATAAAATATGAAGCCATACATATAAATATATAATCAAAAGTATTTGTACACATAGAAAAAGAGAATTGTCATGGAAATGAAAATGTCAGGTAGAAAATACAATTCACTTGCCTGCTAGTAGGAGCAGTTCCATATGTGGAAGTGAGAAAGTCCTGGGTTTACTGTACTGGTCCTTAATGTCTGTCATGTAATTGCAGTTACTAAGTATAGTGTACAGAGTTATTTCTTGTAAGGTTTTTGTAGACACATTGTCACACACTGTTAACTTTTTCAGATGGTGACAAGGAAGAGGAGACTACCTTTGATTTACTTCAAGTCAGTAACATAAACCGAAAGACAATTGGAGCAAAGGTGTTCCGGGGCCCAGACCCCACCATGCCAGCGTATCGTTTCATTCGGTTTGACCATATACCTCCATGTAAACCGGAGAAATTAAAAAAGATCGTAAAACTAATACGGCAGAATGAGGGCTTTATCCTTTCAGCCACCCTGAGGCAGGACAGGCAATCTAGAGGCACCATCCTTGCTTTAGAGGGTCCTGGCATCAGTGAGAGGCAGTTTGAGATCATTTCCAATGGCCGGGCCAACACCCTGGACCTTATCTATTGGGTGGATGGCTTCCAGAACGTGATTTCCCTGGAAGACGTGGACCTGGCTGACTCACAGTGGAAGAACCTCACGGTGCAGATAACAGGGGAGAACTACAACCTCTATGTTGGCTGTGACCTTATTGACAGCTTCATCCTGGAGGAGCCTTTCTATGAGCAGCTGAAAGCAGAGAGCAGCAGGCTGTACGTGGCGAAAGGGTCCACGCGGGAGAATCATTTCAGGGTAGGTGACCTGCAGAAGCTGGGGTCTCTGGTGTGGTAAGAAGGTAACTGCAGGTAGTTTGGGAAGATGCAGTAGGCGCAGTTTTGTTCTCCCAATGCCTCTTGGATTTGATGGGGTCACAGGCATTCCCAAGCAGAGTTTCTTCAGTGTGTTTTTATTAATTGCTGGATCTGTGTTGCGTGATTTTGGGGTTCCTGAAAGCAAAGGCCTGGCAAAGCAAAGTCTAAATCCAGGAAAAGTGTGCAAAATGAATTTTTGGGCTTTCCTATGCAACCATTCCTTTTCTTTTCCAGATGTAAGACTTATAGAGATGTTGGATTTTTGTGGTTACTTGTAGAATTCTTTGCAAATTTCTTGAAGAACTGTTCTTCCCTTGAAATATATCTGTTCAAATCATGAGAACACATCAATATTTTTATTTTTTATTTAAAAGAAGAAGAAGAAAAAAGAGTTTTTAATGGAGCTGAAGCATGTGGTATTGGTCCCTGCTGTAACAGAACATTCTGGTTTGCCATTTTGAACATTTCTTTTGAATTTAAATTTTAAAAAAGGGAAGAATTTGAAAAAAATTAAATAGAATAAAAAGTTTTGATCAGTCCTGTAAATGAGATTATTTTTCTTTTTGTGGAAAACATTTGAAATGAAGCAATTTTAAGCTTTCTGGTTTTCCTATCGAATGAAAATGACCTTCTTCGTCATATAATGTAGTGATGTGATTTGGCCCAACTGCTTTAAGGATGGCTTCTTTTCACCCACAGCTGGATCCAAACTTGAACTCATGGCTCCAAAAATTTCAAAAAGCCCTCTCTTTCTCATCATGTTGAGCCATCTAAGTTCCAGCCAGAACCGGACATGCTGGAGTTTGGTTCCATGGGATGACCAGTTTTGGCAGGGATGTCAGAAGTTCTTGCCCACAGCCTCTCCATTCCTGGCTCAATAAGTTACTCCATCAGTAGTGCTCATACAACTGGTTCTGAAGCTGTCCTGTTAAGTGGCTCACTGAAGCAATCTGTTTGTTAATTAATTTTTTTCTTCTTTGAGTTTTTTTTTTTTGAGTGAAATAGATACCAGTCTGGTTTTAGAGTGTTGTTTCGGGCTAGTGTCAGCACAATTGAGGAGGCAGTGAACTATGGTGCATGGGAATAACTGGCTAAGGATGGCAGTGCTATGGTGCAGGAAAGTTGGCTTTGTCCTTATGACAAATGTCTTGTAGAACTACAATCTAAAACTCACTATGAAAATGGGGATTTGAGCTCATAGCAGATTAATATCTTTTATTATGACATGTTTCAGAACATACCTACCTTTGTGACTTGTAGTACTGAAATTGTATATAACAAAGCTATAACCACCTTTTCTTTTCTGTGTGTTAGGTTTAATGCCTTGTAGACTGTTTTTTATGTTTGCTTATGTCTGAATCCAGTCAGTAGCATGGGATTGAGACAGATCAGTTATTAGTTACTCAGAAATTGATCTTAATGTTTTTAATTGCTTTTTAAAATTATTATTACAGGGTCTTTTGCAAAATATTCAGTTAATCTTTGATACTTCAATAGAGGATGTTCTGCGAAAGAAAGGATGCCAGAGAAGCCAGTCAAGTAAGGCTTTTGTTATATTGTTAATACTTTTCAGTTGAATCTGAAAATTAGAAATGCCAGTGGTGACATCCTAAAACCATGCGACAGATCCCTTTGAAATGAAAAGAAGAATGAGTTGTTTTTTGGTGGTAATGGAAACTTATATGTTTGTATGATGTCATTTCTACTCTCTAGCTTATTATTTTAGTTTGATTGCTTAGGTTTATAACTCTGAGCCTCAGTTTCTAATCTGGGTAAAAAATGTTGAGCAAGAAATTAGTAGAAGTGGAAGGAAAAATGCATATGTATGAAAATACACATTTTCTTACATGACTTGTCTGTGATTCTTTGGGCATGAGACAGGTAATGTTGATTCTGAATTCTGCTGCTGACTGTCAATGGGACCACAAACTAGTCTGCCATTCTTAAAGACACTGAATTCCTTGGCAATACCTTTGACTGAAAGAGACTTGAGGTTTGAATCCCAAAGTACTATTAATCAAAACAACCTCAGGAAAATAAAAAATCAAAGGAAGAGATATGGAAGGCATGCATGTTACAGGCTGACGTGTCTTGTTAGTCCAGTTTATACTTACCCCACCAGGAGGGGAGCGTTCTGTGTCTAGGAGTGTAGTGGATTCCTCATAAAAGAATTAGGATTATTTGTCAAATACTTGCTGAGGTTTTCTACTTAAGCTCATAGGAGGTACTGACTGTTTGACTTCCCAGTGTTTGTAGCTGACAAGAGCTCAGTCAAGAATGAGACCCAGCTGAATCTGTCAGAGAAATGTGGTGGGTGCACAAGGCAGTCAGGACTTCAGGATTTTGTTTGAAACTCCTTTCACCTGAAATGCCATTATTTCTATTACTTTGCTAAAATATGTGACATAGAGAAAATCAGTTATGCAGATTGAACTCAATTTTTTCCTTTTTTATTCAAACTCCAGAAATTAAACCATAGCAATCTTGACTTCTTCAAAGGAGTACTAAATGTTTTGAAATATCACCAGGTAGAACCGGGATGTTACTATACCTCTACTATGAAGAGGAAGCCGATGGGAGCGTAAAGGAATAATTAAATTCTTCATGCTTATATATACTTTAAGAGGAATTCTTGTACACCTATAAGCTGCTGATAACCAACAGATAATATTTTCTTAATGTATTTTTATCACATCTGTCAGATGCCAAATTTTCAGTTCTAGAAATTATATAGATTTGGGTTTTTTGTTTTATCCTTCCTGGGAATTATTTAGCAAATAATTCAATTCACAGTATTTTTGCTTTTACTTTGCAACACCAAGAGGACACTACAAGATGGAAATTTCTTGTGCAGTAACAGAAAGGAACTAATAGCACAGTGAAGCCATCAAAATTACTTGAGATGTTTGTATGTGTGCGTTGGATTCTGATATTACCTATCCAACTTAATTGCGTACTCATGGAATGGGTCAGGTTGAAAAGGACCACAGGGTGTCATCGGTGTAACCTTGCTGCTCAAGCCGGGTCATCCAATGGCACATGGCACAGGATTGTATCCAGATGATTCTCCAGTGAGGGAGACTCCACAATCTCTGTGGGCAACTGTTCCAGTGCTTGGTCACTCACACAGTGAAGAAGTTCTTCGTCGTGTTCAGGTGGAACTTCCTGTGCATCAGTATCTGCCCATTGCCTCTTGTCCTATTGCTTGGCACCACTGAACAGAGCCTGGCTCCATCCTCTTGAGACCCTCCCTTTAGATGTTTATACACACTGATGAGGTCCCCTCTCAGTTGTCTCTCCTTGAGGTTGCACAGGCCCAGCTCCCTCAGCCTTTCCTCAGAGGAGGGAGGCTCTAATCCCTTAATTACCTTTGTAGTCCTTGGCTGGATCCAGTCCAGGAGATCCATATCTTTCTTGTACTGAGGAGCCCAGAATTGGACACAGCACTCCAGATGTGGCTGAGGATGAGAAGAGGGGCAGAATGGTTCTTCTCTGCCCATCTCTCCAGCTTGTCAAGGTCCTTCTGCAGGTCTGCACATCCCTGTGGGGTATTGGCCACTCCTCCCAGCTTTGTGTCATCAGTGAACTTGCTGAGGAGGCATCTGTCCCTTCAATCCAAGTCATTGATGAATGGTTTAAACAATTCTGGGCCCAGTACTGACACTTGGGGGGATGCTGCTAATGCCAATTACCACAGCTGAAAAGCCATGAGTGATGTTACTGACCACAAGATACGTATTTTCCCATATCGATGGCCCACTCATTGAGCTGAAGTATAGGCATTAAGATAACATATTTATGTGTAATGTCCCATAACAGCAAGGCAGATGTTACCAATGAAGTTCCCTTAGCCCTGAGGGCACAAAAAGAGACAGGACTGTGTTTTCCCAATGTATCTTTAAGCCTAATATGGGAATGTGGCATATGGTGAAATGGTGGCTTGGGAATGCTGTTTGGTTGGGGGTAGGAAAGTATGCCTGTAGTGTGGTGGCTGCAAACCCTTTAGGCAGGATTTATACACCGCACTGGATAGGAAAGTTGACAAAAACACACCTAAATAGGCACATCAATAAAATCTCTTCTTGAGTTATATCAGCAGAATGACATTTGCATATGTGAGAGGATGCACATTTTGCTCTTCTGGTTTCTCATTTTAAAGATAATCATGTGGTCCTTAGGAAATTAGCAGGAAGCCAGCAGCAGAGAGCTGATTTCCCAGTGATCCCCAGGCATCTTCTTTCAGTCACTGCCAAGTACCAGTAGGAAGTGAGGATTTAGTTCTTCTAACATAGTTTTGGTTTATGTTTCCTGCTGAGATTGCAACTTTATTAATGTCCTCAGAATGTTCCGGTCAAGGCATACTCCATGTTGGCTTGAAAAATATGAAATTAATGATCTGAGAAGTGCTATGGGGGGATCTGAGAAATCTAGTGTTTCAACGTGGTAGGAAAATTGCATTCTTTCCAGGGAATCAAAAAGCAGCTGAAATAAACTGTTATGACATAGAGAGTTCTGATCTGCTGTGTGGTTTTCTCCCATCCTGTAAATGAAGCTGGACACTTGCTTCAACTTTGGAAAACTGCGAGCAATTTTTTGTAGACCTTGGCTAGGGGCAGATGTTTTATAGCTAATTTAAAAGCACATCAAGCCAATAATTTTAACTTTGGTTGAGAAGTAATCACTTAATGTCATATTGTGGGTTGGTTCTTTGTTCTTTTATTTTTAGCCTTTCAAATGAGTGAAGAATACTTTGCTCCTGTTTTTGTTTCCTTTTATGTTTAAATATAACACTTTACATTGTATGATAAAACATCAAATCAAACCCTTAACATCTCTGAAGCTTTGCCACCTTCGGTGATTTGTCAACTGAATGGTGTTGGGATTTTGAAGCATATGTTTTATGGCACATGTTCCTGTGCTGATTTCTTCTTTTTAAATTGCTCTATCCTTTGTTTGTCTTTTCTCTTTGGTAACCTTGAGCTATTCCAACATCACTAAATTTGGTAAATAAGTCTTTATTGAGAGATAGGGCAGAATGGATTTCTGTGTAGCTCATACCAAATTTGAGTGTATCATGGAGTCCTTAGAGAAAGCTTCCATGGAATCCATAAGACAGTTACCTGATGGAGATTTAAATGCTTAACAGAACATAGGCTGTTTTATTTAGTTATCTGTGTGCTTTTTTTCATTAATTACAAAACATGCTTTCTATTATGTTATTTTTCAGGAGTTTGCTGTAGACGGGGATGTCTTTTAAAATTATATTGGAACATGTCCGGTTCTCCCTGTCTAATGCATGCAAAGTTCTGTTTTAATTACAATCTGCCTTCTGGAGGAGTGTTTGGAATGACAAATCAAATAATCTGTCTGATCTTAGCTTGACCTCCATTTCACTCCAGAATGAAACTATTGTTATAACAGCTTCTCTGAGCTTAACACTGGGCAGTGCAATATAAAGCAGCCCAAAGTCCGGTATACATTGCATAATGGTCCAAATTTGATCCACCCATGGAATTTATGGACAGAACAAGGACAACGACTTTCTGCAAGGAAACTTTCTGCTGCCTTTTTTTACGCCTTGAGAAAGTGTGATAGGTCATGAAAAAATCTGAAACCTTTTATATCTGAGTGGATAAAATGGGTTTGCTTTTTTGATACTGTGTTCTTTTGTTAGCCTGCTTCATAAATGAATGTATTGCTGTGCCAACAATTTTAAAGTGAGGGCCATGTGAGACACAGCTTGGCTCTTAATTTTGCAAAGGGAAAGCCTATAATTGGGACCAGCTGACATCTAACCCCTCTTTTATTCATGGGTATAATAAGCATGAAGTTGTGCCAAAATAGATGTGTTTAAGCCCTACCCATGGGTGCCAATCTGTGATTTCAGCAGGAATCTGTAATCTGTGGAAGAGCTTTGTATATGCTGCTCTTCTCTTTCATTCTCTTGCTACCAGCTGAGGTGAACACCATCAATGAGAGCACTGAGATCCTTCACTTGAGCCCTGCTGTCACAACCGAGTACGTGGGTGAGAAACCGGAGAAGGCCGAGTTCTGTGACCGCTCCTGTGAAGAGCTGGGATCAATGTTCACAGAGCTCACCGGCCTGCGCATCGTGGTGAACAACCTGGCTGATAACCTCCAAAAAGTGGTAGGTACCTGTAAGTCTGGGGAACTGACAGGGATCTGCTGTGCAGTGCTCTTTCCTTCCTTATTTTGTGCCAGGGCAGTTAATAGAGATTTTTGTATTACATATGAACATGTATTAGTGTATCTACATAATGTAAAGATGTCCTCTTCTCATTGTGACTAGTTTGGTATTTCTTGAGTATAATCAAGACTTGGTTTTCACAGACTGGGTTTAAAAGAGCACACACACATGCACTCATACACAGGGGAAATCCTCCTAAAGGTTTGTAAATTGAAAGCTAGCAATCCCAACCTTGCCTGCATACTGTTAAAGCCTTGTTGCCATGTGTACACCATTTATGAATGCATCAGTAAGTAGTTACATGAGGTACCTAAACTGTAAGTAAATGCATGGGATTTTCATAGTTGAAGTATGATGGTGATGTTTTGCTGAAGTCTGGCCCTCTTCTTATTCTGAATCAGCTAATTATTTCTGAAGGAATTTTATTACTGTGCCATATGTCTCAGGACTAAAATCTTCTCATCTAAAGATGAGCTGTACTAGAGGAAAGCAAAACGGCTAAGAACAGATTTCCCTTAGTATTGTGTGATTGTGTTCGTACCATTGCTAGAAGAATTGCTATGCAGGACTGCAACACTTGAGATCATCTTCCTTATGTACATAAATATGTAAAAATACATTTTTTAATGAAAGAATTAAGTCCAGTGGTGTCTCAGTTTTGTCTGTTTAAAGCAGTTTGCTTATGAAATACACAATTTGTTTTCATTAACCTCATCTTCTAGTCTGAAGAGAATCAAATTATGTGGGAACTGATTGGGCCTAACAAAACACTGAAGAACCAACCCGTTTGCTGGCAGGATGGCCGCGTCTTTGCAGATAATGAAAGCTGGATTGTAGATAGCTGCACCAAGTGCATTTGCCAGGTAAGGTTTTGGAAACCTTCTTCTCTGCAGAAATGGATAGTGGGTTTAATCTAACTCAACTGTCCAGGTCAGGTCGTATTTATTTAGAGCTTGGGTGGACTTCATGGCATTTATAAAAAGTAGTCCCCATGTCCATGGGAGTTAGAACAAATCAAAACATTTCCACACATGAAACTCCCCCAGATGCCCACCTTCATTTACCTCTGTCTGTGAGCATAAATCAATATTGATTTCTTTGCCTTTAGGATTCCAAAATCGTGTGCAATCAAATCACCTGCCCCGCAGTCTCCTGTGCCGATCCAGCTTTTGTTGAAGGTGAATGCTGTCCAGTCTGCTCTCACTGTGAGTATTTAGCTGAGGAGAAAGACAGATAGTCTTTGGCATTATTTAAAATCACTACTAGTGTTTTTGAAAGCTCAAAACAAGTAAGATGTTAAGGCAAGTAAGATCATATATAAAACTTGTATGTGTACAAAGATCATATGAAGTAACTTGGGTGCCTGAAGTTACACTCTGAAGGACTTGGTCTGTCTTCATTGATTATATTGGTTGCTTAGAATTAAGATGATAACCTGCCTAGCTACCTTGGGCATAAACTGTTGAAAGCATGCTTCTCCCCAGTCATGTTTCCTGGTTTTTTGCCCATTCAGAGCATAGGGCATATTCTTACAACATGCCCTAGGAACATGATCATGTTCACCATTATGTAGCTTTTAAAGGTGGGGCTGCATCTCATCATACTGACCTATATTCTGAAACCAAGGGAAGTTTGGACTAAGTTTTGGGCTTGGTCCATTCTAGAGATAAGATGTTCTTCCTCCAAAGAGCAGAGCTTCGTGCAAACACACTGCACACAAGTTCATGAAGATCCAGGATTCTTATCTGAACTAACCTCTCATTATATTACACCATAATTCCTTACTTCAGCAGCAGCTTGGGAAAGCAAAATTAGAAAAGGAGAGATCTAAATGTTAAAGTACATATTCTGCAGAAGAGGAGAAGTGAATATCTTCTAAATAGGGTAATAGAACGACTTGGAAAACTAAGCACGTTTTCTTACCTTTTGCTCTGCAGCTGATGACAGTGAGGAGGGCTGGTCACCGTGGTCAGACTGGACAAAGTGCTCAGTCACCTGTGGCTCTGGAACTCAGATGCGAGGAAGGTCGTGTGATGTCACCAGGAGTGCTTGTACAGGCCCACACATCCAAACAAGGATGTGCAGCTTTAAGAAATGTGACCATCGCAGTAAGTAATAAAATTTCTTCTGTTTTAAAAGCTTCTTTGGGCATCTCAAAGCAAAACCAAGCTTAGTCAGGACAGTATGTACTTGAGAAATCCTATATGCACAATGAAAGTAGCTGTCATTAGATTCTTTGTCATTTTTCCCTTTCAAATATTCTTCCCTTTCCTGGCAATTTAATAGATATGTACATTTTGGGCTCAGCTATTTTAAAAAAAAGGATGAATGATCCTTTTAACATTATGAACTGGAGTCTTGTTTGAACTCAGTTTGGAGACAACACTTAGTTTGTAACCATGATGTACAGGGCTGTGTTTACATCTGCTATTCATTGATTATTGGGCCATTCCATTAACTTAGTTGTGTTTAGGAATACAATAATCATGGAAGATTTTTTGCAAAATATCAAACTGCTTTTATATTTAAGGCACTTAAAAGGATGATATTCCAGAAGTTTAGTCAATACTATTGCAGGTACCTGCAATATCCAGGCTAATATAGTATGTAAGACAGTATCTAGCAGCTGAGACTGCTAGATGTCCAGATGTGCATTTTGGACAAGTGTTTGTTTCATTGGAAAAGTTTGGTTTTAAGTAAAATGTCTAACATTGTTGTTAGTCATGCATTGGCTACTGAAATTCCTAAGAAAGCTGTTCTTGAGTACCTGAGCTGGAATGCTGGGCTTTGTAAACGAAATGGTGGGAAAGAGATAGGACATTCATCAAGATGTGGTGAGAGGCTCATTAGAAGGCTGACTTCACAAGTGAGTTTGTATTAGTGCTCCAGGTGGGCTGTTTGCTTGAGTTTTGCTCTTTTCTTTGGCAGTACGTCAGGATGGTGGCTGGAGTCATTGGTCTCCCTGGTCTTCCTGTTCAGTAACCTGTGGAGTGGGAAATATCACCCGCATCCGCCTCTGCAATTCTCCTATTCCCCAGATGGGTGGTAAAAACTGTGTGGGAAATGGGCGTGAAACGGAGAAGTGTGAGAAGGTTCCATGTCCAGGTATGTCTGTGGTCTTGAATCAAAAATAACACAATAATATTCCAGCTGAATTCCTTCTCTTTATTCAGATATAAATGGCAGTGAATTTCTATGATGCTAAATATAATTTTATTTTATGAGTGAAATAGCACACAAGGGTGCTTTGAAAATGAAGACAACAATGCAGTCAAAAATTTTGTAAACCTTTCAAGTTATAATTTGGCTTTAAATATTAAAGGTTTGAGAAATTTCCATTTTAGCGATATATCTCTGCATATCAAAAATAAACACTTCCTTTCTAAAAGGAAGCTGTCTCTGTACTTGTTGGGAATAGACATAGAATCCCTCAATAGTCAGATTTCTTTGAAATTGTGCATGCATTTTTTACACATTCAACACAATTGTTATGATAATTCTTTCTTATTCATCTACACTTTTAAACAATTTTTAGAAACTTTTAATTCCACACACTTTCACTTTCCTTTCATATAATTTTTCCTCCTTTTTTCTCTTTGCATATCCAGTTGGCATGGCATGCTGTTTTGAATTGTTGGCCAAAAAATGCCTATGAAGCAGTTGGGTATTTTTCATTTGTTTGTTTCTGAAATATTGGTATCTCAGTGCAAACGTCTGCCAGCATCTTTCTATGTACATAGTGAGAAACTGTCTCTAGTCAGGGATCTGATGAAGGGTTGTTGTCATTGGCACCAGATGTCCCCGCTTTATTGCCTGTGATGCTCTGCTCTTCTGCATATCTTAGTGAATGGCCAGTGGGGTCCTTGGTCTCCGTGGTCTGCCTGCACTGTTACCTGTGGAGGAGGAATTCGTGAGCGGTCTCGCCTCTGTAACAGTCCAGAGCCACAGTATGGAGGAAAGCCATGTGTGGGAGATACCAAGCAGCATGATATGTGCAATAAGAAGGATTGCCCAATTGGTTGGTATTCATTCTTTATTCAGTCTGAGTAATTATTACTGCTGTTATCTCTTTAATGGGTAATTTATGAAGTGACACTACAGGAATCTGCTAATTATACCTTTGTTTCAGTAGAGGACATTTAACTATTTTGATTATTGTTTTGTGGGATTTTATATATATTCTTGATAATGACTTCTTGAAAAAGTATGCTCTTCTCAAATAGGGATTCAATATCCTGTAATGTATTCAACTGGATGTAACAATCTGTAATCTTTTCATATTAAATCAATAATACTTAGTCTTAAGTGCACTTAACTCTAGTTTTAGGGGTTTTATAAGAGTCTGTTACATCAAGTGTGGTTTAAGCTAATGATCAGAGAATACCTGTTTCTCAAATGGAGGTTTACGTGCCTTTTATCCTCCTTACTTAATTTACGGTTTTGTGTGTCTTTTCCAGATGGGTGTTTGTCAAATCCTTGCTTTCCTGGAGCAGAGTGCAACAGTTACCCAGATGGGTCTTGGTCATGTGGGGCATGCCCAGCAGGGTACCTTGGCAATGGTACTGTCTGTGAGGATCTTGATGAGGTATTTACTTTGTTTCCATTAACACTAGGAAGTCACCATGAAAAATTCATTATTTGGGAATTACACAGCCATCTAATTGGTTTCTTCTTTCTCTTTTTACCTGCAGTGTATAGCTGTGTCAGATGTTTGCTTTAAAGTGAATCAGGTCCATCGCTGTGTGAACACAAATCCGGGTTTCCACTGCTTGCCGTGTCCTCCACGCTATAAAGGAAGTCAGCCCTATGGAGTAGGGCTGGAAGTTGCCAAGACAGAGAAGCAAGTAAGTGATGTTGAAGGGAGTTTGATGGCTTTGAGTAATTCTCATCTGAAATATCTGTAAATGATGGCATATGATAAAATTGGGTAGCAAACAAAAATAGCCTGAAATAACTGTTGTTCCAGAGTATTTTTGTTTTGAGTAACGAAACGATGAATTTGGGATTGGCTATTTTAAGAGTTTGATTTTCTTTAGGCATTTGCACAGTTGTACCAAATTAGCCTAAAATTCTAGGAGCAAACATTTCCCTGCTTTGCACTCCTTTCTCTGAAGTTTACATACCTATTCTGGAGGGTGGAAACTGAAAAATTAGGATTGTTTTTTTCATAAATGTAACGATGTTAATGTCAGTGTTATCAGACACGTCTGAAGTTCTCAGTCCCTAAATTCCATTGGGCCAAAACTTATCAGTGGTGAAGGACAGCAGGAAGTGGAAGTGAGGTTGAAGACTACAGTTTTCTAGACAAGACAAAAACGTTAAAGCGGAAGTCACAAGATGCCTTCTCTTTGTTGCTGTTGAATCTCTGTGGTTAGCTCAGCTTGTGAATTCTACATGTAAACCATCTGTGTAAGATTCTCAAATACTGTCAATGAAAAATATAGTGATAAGCAAGAAGTAACAAAAACCTACATGAGGTGAACATAAGAAGGGTCTTTGATTTAAGAAAATAAGATAGTCCTTTTATATTGTCAGGCAGAACACTAAAGAAAAGAGGTGAGTACAATCAACTTTCTGTTGCTGTTAGTTTCTGGGGTTTAATGACATATGGAAGAAGGCAGATACTGTTCTGAAATTAACTACTTTAATTGCTTTTTAAATAATGTGCAATTTTTCCTGTGGTTTGTTTTAATTATTTTCATTGTACATATTTGTTGGAGATGTGAACTGACAGAGCAGTATGATTTGCTAACCACAATTAAAACAAAGTTCCTGTCTTCAGACCTCTAAATAACTGGTCTGATTTTGACAAAGTTGAGGCACACACACAGCTGGGTGTGATTATCAGGTTTCAGTGAATATGCTCCATCATTTATAGGTCTGTGAACCTGAGGATCCATGCAAGGACAAGACACACAGCTGCCATAAATCTGCAGAGTGCATCTATCTGGGCCATTTCAGTGATCCAATGTACAAATGTGAATGTAGGACAGGGTATGCTGGTGACGGACGCATCTGTGGTGAGGATTCGGATTTGGATGGCTGGCCTAACAATAACTTGGTCTGTGCTGCTAATGCAACATACCACTGTGTGAAGGTAGGTGAAAAAGGTTGATAAAAATGCCACGCGTTAACAAAATTTTCTTTTTCCTAAATAGTCATGAGTAACGCTTTTAATTTGTGATGCTGGTGGTTGCTTTCAGTAAGCTTTTGACTGTTACAACATGCTCATTTTCTAGGAGATATGCTGTGAAATGTGTATTCACTTAATCTGGTAAAATACAGTAAGGGATTCTCAAAATTAAATCCAGAGTCCTCTGCTTTGGATTTCTTCCCACGCAGAATTGGATGATTGGGATGCTTGTGAACGGAGTTAGCACACTGAGCAGGAATTACCTAAAGCATGGGTGTGAAGCACACAGCTAAAGAGAACCAAACAGGGATTTTGGGGCCCAGGTGATTGTGAAATCCTACCTGCAGGACTTGTAAAAACGCAGCCATGTAAAGCTAGACTTCTAAACGTTTTCTTGAATTACCCCTTCCTTTTAAAGAATTAAGCAGACCACATGCTGTGAAAACTGGATTCGGAGTCTGAGATAATTTTTGACAATAGGAGCCTAAGAGAGGAATGAATGTGAATAATTAGAGGAGTTCTTATTGCGAAAGCTCATGGGGACGGGATGAGAGATGCAGTCTCTCTCACCCTTCAGAGATGTGAAGTCTCAGCTCTCAACTTTCCAAGGGTGACCTGCCTGCCACCATTGGCTCTACACCTGGCAACTGGGACTTGTCCAATCTTGCTGTGCAGCTGTGCAGTTGTAGTGAACAATGAAATATTACTAGACCAATGAGAAAATCAGCATCAGGGAGCCTAAAAATGGTGGCATGTAGGTTTAGCAGGGCATGTCCAGCATGGTATGTTCCCTGGGACCTGGTTCTGTGCTCATCTGAAGCACACAGTAAGTCCTTCTTGTTTTCATGGCCTGAGGTTCCTTCCAAGGGAATTGCTCAAAAATGGTGAGCCTCCTTGTAGGTCTCATCCCAATGCAGTTATACTGCTGCATGAAACCAGACTGAAAGTTGTTCCAGGTCCACCAGTTTAACAATGGCCTAAATAGCTGAGGGGCAAAGGCACTTCCTGCCAGGCAATTCCCTGGATCCTAGTTCTGAGTGATGGCCTTGGTGATGGTTGAATGATAGGCACAATACAGAGGGGCATACACCGTTTGCAGCAGCAAATTAAGCAATTGGGATGGAGGAGTTTTGTCTGAGAAGAAGGCATAAGCAGGTGTTCAGTTTTAAACACCTACCTACCTATGGGACGACTGACAACGCTGGATTACCTGTATATGTTCACTAGGCAGATGCTCGGGTATTTTTGCTGATCAGCCATGGCTGTAAGGACAAGCTTTCTCTTCTGAGGTTTTTGAGGGCTTCTTTTCCCAGACCTGAAACATTTTGGTTTCTCCTTCTCTGTGTTAAAGTGATCTACCTATAAACCTTCTTGAAGTTCTAGCACAAAAACTTCTGCTTGAAAAATGAGGAAAGAAATGCAAAAATGACTGAGTTCTAGACTACTATAATGGTTAAAACAAATACAGACCAAGAGACTAGAAAAGTCTGAAATCATGCTGTTTGAGAGGGTAAGTCACTCGTGTGAATCAGGGCTCTATCAGCCGAAGAGTTTCAGATATAGCTGGAAATTTGGGCCTCAAATGTTGGTCTTCCTCACTGTAATTGATGTCTGTTCGTTGTGGATTCAGCCAACTCAGCTGTTGCAGTTCATATATCCTTCTTTCAGTTCCTGTCATCAGAATTTGCAACATGTTCACTGATGATGTAACACAAAGCACTAGTTTTGATTAAACACGACATGCTAAACCCATTCAGAAAAAAACTTGTTTCCAAAGATTTTTTCATGTTTAGTGTAATGTGTTGATCTAATAGACACAAGTACTTCATTTAAGGGGACCTCTCCATTGCAAAAAAAAAAACCCTTAAAAATATCACAAATCTTCAGGCTCTTATATTCTTTACAAAATATCCTGGTTGAGTAATTTGATTTCTAAAAGCTTCTTTCCTTGAGCTGATAATGATTGAAAATTAACTTACTCTAGTGGCTAATTTCTTTCATTGCTTTAAAAATTTTTTTGTATCACTGGTAACCAATGTTGAGGTCAAAAGTCAAGACTCTTCACAGGTATTTGCTAAAGATTTTGGGTGTTTGATATTTATCATAAAATTTCCAGTTTTCTTAAGTTGTCTGTACTATTAAAACCACTGAGATTGAAAACATCTTACTATAATATTCATTTTTTAGAGTATGTATTACAAAAAAGGTATTTCTGGACTCTTGACAGATTCGGTTTTGGGTAAGGTAGATCTGGAATGTGATTAAAAATGAGAATAACAGAGTGTGTTTTCATAGATGTATTTATTCATAGCAAGTGGTGGAATTGCAATCCATTTTAGCTGATTTTAGTATTTTTTAAAAAACGCATGTTAAAAGTTTGGCAAGCTATTTTACTTCTTATTTTTCAGTGTAACTTAAGAATTGCTTATTTAAAATAATCATTCTTTACAAAGCTGTGATACGAAATAAAGAGATCTGTTTGTCTTTTATTTTTAAAGCCATGGGAGTGCAAAGGTACTGTTTTGCAGAATAGTATAAAGACACATTTTTCAAAATCCTTTCTTGTAGTGGTCCCCTTCATTGCTGTGTAGCAACTTTCCATATAAACAACTGTTTCTGAAGACCTTCTCTTGGCTTGTTTTTTTATTTTTCTGGCAACCAAACCTGGCCATTTTTTATGTAATCTTCAAACATATCTCATGCATTGTCTGTAAAAAGTTGATGTAAGAGTGCATGTCTGTGCGTGTGGTGTGTTTGTTCTCTGCTAGTTTCCTCTAAAATTTACTAGAGACGTCACTTTAATAGCAGCTGGGAAATAAAATGATCTGCAGATGCATTTCACTTACTTTACAATATGAGAGCAGCAAATGAATACTATCTTTGGCAGCAATCAAACAGGCACTTTAAAAAGTACTTTGCTGATTTCTCTTGTTTTATGGTCTCTGGTCTACCATATCTACTCTTCTGCTCAGGCAAGTTATCCTGATATAATGTAAACATAATGTATTGATTATTTCTTTTGGCCAGGATAACTGCCCCCTTCTGCCTAACTCTGGCCAAGAAGACTTTGATAAAGATGGCAAAGGAGATGCCTGTGATGAGGATGACGACAATGATGGTGTTGAAGATGACAAGGTAAGATGTGTATCTGTCTGCAGTACATTTGACCTAAACATCTGATTTTAAGGAAAACCATTACTATTGTTCAGAGCTTCAGCTGAGTTATTCTGCACTTCCTTCCCTGAATGATGTGTAGTGTAGTGTAAAGCTGTGTTCAGTCAAATAGTACTGTGCAGAGCAAAGCAGCCTGGGGAACCTGGGGCTGATCTATGTTCTCTGTATCAGTTTTCAGTTCAGTTATGTACAGGAAAACAGTTTAATGGAAAGTGGTATTAGATTTTGTAATGGGAGAATGACAACTCTACTGTATTTGAAAAGCTGGTAAATGTAATGTATATATGATGTTATTTTCATTCATTGTAATTTGTTTCTAAAACAACTATAAACACAGCCAGTATCAAGGGGAAGTGATGGGAGGAAAATACCTAGCCTGGTTCACAGTTTCCTTCAGATCTGCCCAGAAGACATTCATTTACCTGCAGTGCCTAAAAGATAGACACTTAGTCTAAAACTGTTGCCTTGTACATTCAGCAAAAAGACAGAGGCACTTTCAGAGTGTGCTTCACCCTGGCTTTTCTGAACATGTTTAGGATGAATGAATCGGTATTAGAATTTTACTGTTCCTCTTCATTCCCTTCAGAGGGAACCTAGATGCTCTAGAGCTCCAGATGGTTAAGGCTGGGTAAGAGCTGTGTTCATCTGGTCTCTATTTGGAAAACCTAGAAAAAACCCCAAAGAACCATTAGATAAAGTAATACAATTTAGTGTGTATATATTTTTTAATTGTAGCTAGAAGTTGTTTTATGAACAGCATAAGATTTTGACTTGCTTCTATACGTTGCCCTTGATTATATGAAACGTATTTCTGGGGAATTCAAAATATTGTGTTAAAAAAATTATTTCCTAGTAAATGTTGGGTTTTTTCTCTTTAGCAGAGAAAAAGTAGTTTAAAGATTTTTTCCTTATGTCTCCCTTCAGATTCCATGACACTGATGTAGCCCTCACTCCCATTGTTTTGGCTTTCTTTCTTTCTTCTTTGCATTTCACCCGGTGCTTTCTCATGCCTGTGCAAAAGTACATGTGTAATTTGGGAATGTGTGTAAGAATTCCTCTTCTGGCAGATTTTGAAATTAAAGTGATAGGAAATTTTCTAAAGTCTGCTAAAAGGAATGGTCTCAGGGAAAAATATTTTTGATAAATAACAGTATTTCATTTAAACATTTTTAAAAACTTTTTACATTTTATTATCGTGTTCAATGGAAAACACCCAACAAAAAATCAATACTTGTTTAAATTGAAAAATCAAAATATGTGATATAAACTTGAAAATACTGACACTAATTTGCTCCAAAAAAGTCGGTAAGAATTCTAGTTGGTTTTATTTTTTGTTTTTCAAAATTTATAAAATGCAGCTGAAGTTGGCCTGATTTTGCAACGTTCTGTTTTGTTTTTTTAAAAGTACATGTACCAGTGATACACCTTTATTTAAATATCTGAGTACAGAGCCAGTTTAAAATGCCTGTTGCTCTCCTTGTGAGATATGGAACACAATTCACATGTTTTGTACAAAACAGACAGTGAGCTAGGCTGTCCAGATCCTGTTACCACCAAGATCTTCAGTATTGGTACAGCTTGTCCATTGAAAAAATAATGGATTAATATTTGGTTTTTGAACTCTGTCCAAGATGAACAGGAGTTACCACTTCATAGTATGCTCTCATGAGCTGTGATTTATATTGTGAAATCTTCTATTTTTTCTTTACTAGGACAATTGCCCTCTTCTGTTCAACCCTCGTCAGTTTGATTATGACAAGGATGAAGTTGGTGACCGCTGTGATAATTGCCCCTATGTGCACAACCCTGCTCAGATTGACACAGACAACAATGGGGAGGGTGACTCATGTGCTGTGGACATTGATGGAGATGGTAGGATTTCAATTTTGGAGAATTAGGTGCTGTTCCTCAAGTGCACTTTGCTTTCTGTCCAGTAAAATGGGCTACCTGCTTTTATATGTGGAATAAAATTGGGTCTAGCAGCTCAAAGACAGAGAAAGATGGAGTTATCTGTTGTGTAGTATAGCTGCCCATACAGTCCCTAAATGACTACAATTAATATTATTAAAGAATAAATCACAGCAAGTCTTTATCAGTGTAATCTTAAAAAAAAAAATCTTTCCTTCATCTGTGTTCCAACGTAATCAGGGTCTAATATGACACTTGTGTTGACTTTTCCTTTTAGGGAGGGAAAAGAACATCAGAACCTTCACGCAGTTAAGACAATATCCATAGTAAAGTAATCTGCTTTTCCATGAATATATGCAAAGTTCACAGTAATCCAAATACACATTTTTTTGTATGTCTTAAAATATTGTTAAAAGTGTTTATTTCACCTACCAGTACATTCCTATATAACCCCAATCTGGTCAGAATTAAGAAGGGGAAAAAACACTTAAATACCGTTCAAAAGTCATATCGCTGCAGCATTTCAAATGTGTGAGTATCCAGAAATACTAAAAGTTGAAGAAATTTAGCTTTGGATTTTCTTCAATAATGTTTTAAACTTTTGGATGCTTGTCTGACTTTAGCTTCTGGACATTCTGAAGTCCTCTCATCCTTCTTCTGATCACCAGGCTCATACCTAGTACTTATGGTAGTTCTGCATTTGAAGAAAAATCCAATCACGTGTTACTGGCTGAAAGATTATGCAAATATCCAGGGACCATGTAATGTAAGAAAGGGTCCTTGTAGCTTTCCCAGACAGATATGCCAGCATGTATTTGTTTCTTTTCATCTTATTGTTTCTTTTCATCTTATTATAATTTTGAAGTAGTCTATTGGGTTTATAATAGTTTCCTGAGAAGGAACAGTTTCTTTTCAAAATTTGTCATGCCATCCAATTAATGATGCACTTGTTCTGGTAAAATTAAGTTATTAAATGCTGAGGCAGCTGAATGTTAATACAGTTGTTTCTATACCAAACTTCAGAAATTTGAACCTGATATAGCTATGTGTTCTATGCCATTTCTTAGAGTGGGGGATAAAAATGCAAAACAAATTATTTAAAAAGAAAAATACCCTACCCTTTTATCTGTTATTCTATGAAAAAGGACTAATTGTAGCAAAATTCCATAGAAAGATACATACAGATAACTTTATCATAGCAGGAAAAATGGAATTGATACCATAATTTTTCTCTCTATTAGTCTTAACTATTTCATTTTGTAGCAATCATGTTGTAGCAGTCAGAAGGCCTATGAACCCCTTAAGAGCCTTGCTTCATTTCTGATGACTCCTACAGTCTATGGCTGTCTATGTTGGATGTTGTATCATTTTGATTTTTTCAATATTTTGTTGTTTCTTTTCCCCTAGACATTTTTAATGAACGAGATAATTGTCCTTACGTCTACAACACAGACCAGAGTGATACAGATGGTGATGGAGTTGGTGATCAGTGTGATAATTGTCCACTGATGCATAATCCAGACCAGGTAAATGATGAAAACAGTTTCTTGATGGTAACATCAGAACAAGGGCAGAGAAAAGAGCACAGGAATTGTTATAAGTCCCTCTACGGAACAGCTGAAGAGGTGGATCTGTATTGCTCGCTTTCACATCTCACGTTGTGAGATCTCATTGTGTCAGATGAAAGGGAAGGACAATGATGAATCCTTTAATCCATCTGCAAATAAAGCCCTTCCCTGCTGATATCTTGGGGGCCAGATCTTACCCACTGATAGAAGAATAAGTAGCCATACTAGCTTGAACTTATGCTTGTGCTTTAAGCACAGTTCTCATCGTGGTATCATTTGTCACTACAGAAACTCTTGAAGAGAAGTGTTGAGCAGTTAAGTACCAGGCTGTCCTTTTGCATTGAGTGAAAATAATAACATTACTCTGTACATTTTTTTTTGGGGTAGACTGATGCAGATAATGACCTTGTTGGTGACCAGTGTGACAATAATGAGGACATAGATGAAGATGGCCACCAGAACAACCAGGATAACTGCCCTTACATCCCCAACGCTAACCAGGCTGACCACGATCAGGATGGTAAAGGAGATGCCTGTGATCCTGATGATGACAATGATGGTGTCCCAGATGACAGGGACAACTGCCGCCTCAGATACAACCCTGGGCAGGAGGACTCAGATGGTAAGAACAAGGTCATATGAATTTCATTTAGTTCTTAGTATCTGATTTTGATCTTGGAGTATTAACGTCCAGTGAAGGAAGATCACATCAAACTGAGCTGCTTTTGACATTTGAGACACTGTGGAATTCAATAGAGCTGAACTGTTCAGTTTGGTCCAGGGTTAGAGCATTAGGAAGCATCTTTGACAGGAGCTCAAACATGCACGTACTTAATTATAGAAGAAAACCTTTAACAAATTTAAAAAAACAAAAAAAAAAAATCCATGGGGTTTTTTTTTTAATATTCTTATTTTCGCATTTAATTGAAATACTAAAAGTCTTGGAAAATATTTCAAATAGCTTGAACTTTAAAAGTCTTAAAAAATGAAAAGTGAGCTGTTTCAAAAAAAGTTACGATGTGAAAGTTAAAATGGAAAAAATATGGTTTACTGCTCTGTGTTATTTCAAAAAATAGACTATTTCTCCAGGATTTTTAAGTCTAAAAGTATTGTTGATTTTTTTTTTTTAAAAATTGACTTCTTAGCAGCTTTTCTCAAATTTTCTTTATAGGCTGCTTTAAATATGGCTTGATGATATACATGTCACAGCTTTGAAAATGGATATGTAATTCGTCTTTTATCCATTTTTTCTGGCAAAATATTGCTGGTCACCTCAAACAGTCCTTCTCTATGCTTGGTGTTATTTAAATAATGGAATAGCGATAGTTTCACAATTTTAATTTTGGAAATGTTTATGATCCTTTGAAAACCACCATATATGTTTACAATAATGACCTTTACAATAAATACAGCTAAGCAATTTCTGTTCAAGATATACAGCTTGCTGGAGTTGTTCCATGGCTACGCTGTAGAAATTGAAAGCGGAATTTACTACCTACACAATATGTTTTTATGTACATTTAGAAAGATAAAATGCTGAGCCTTGTCTGATTTCCTGGTAAGACAACTGCTGTCAGTAGGAAGTTTCTCATTGGTAGTCAGTAGTAGCTCTTACCTTTCAGTCCTCTAATATAAGGCCAGAATATCTTTGTACTTGCCAGTCCCTGAAATAGCCCCTTAATTTCATAAATCCAGAATAAGGGTGACCCCAATCTGAGGTAGTTTAAGTTATCCATTACCTGGATCTTGTAAGGGAAACTACATTGATGTATGGATTAACGATTCAGAAAAAGCATATATTTAATCAGTTTAGCCATCTCATCACTGTTATTAGCAGCAGGCCCAACAGAAAACTTGGAAGAGGGGTAAATAAAGCCAAAAATTGCTCCCATGCTCTTGAAGATGTGAGTTGTAGCATATGAAGATGAGGCCCTGGAGAGTGCTGTTGGATGTGACTGGATAAACAAACACTTTCTAACTTTCCTTGACAGGGAATGAATGTTGTCAGCAGCAACTCACTACCAAATGAACATCAGTTGGACTTTCAGTGAATAATTAGATTCTTCTGTGAATTATCTCTTTGATTTGGCAAAAGAAACAAAATAGGAAATTCATTCCCTTTTCTCCAATAAGTGCTAAAACAAACAGGTGGAGGAACACACAGCTGGTCAGGATTTGGAGTTCTCTATGGCAGATAGCCAGGGTGGAAAATGGGACCATTTTACCACGTATCTGAGCTGCAGAGAGCCCTGAGATACTACATTTTCATTTTTCTCCAATTACTCTTTTCTTTTTGGCTGTTGCCTAAAACTCGTTCTGCTTTCTCTCTGAAAGCTACATACTTGGATAGTGCTGTGTTGGTTAGTCATGGTAATGTAGCTTTCCATTTTTCTGTGAAGCATCTCGTAGTAGGTCAGTATTGAATGAGCTGGGTCATTGCTATTTCCCACTGTGTTAATTCCCATGTTCTTAGGACAGTCATAAACACTGGGGAAAAAAAAAAAAAGCAGGTGCTCTGCTATGTGAGGATGGAAACAAATTAGTAGGCAGCACTGGTTTTGCATTAGTACCCAGTGTAATATCCAGTGGTTTCTGTTGTAAAAGTTGGAGCCATTTGGGAATTCATTTCTATACTTGTCTAGCCAAGCTTTTCTACATTATTTTCAGGTCTTTGTGCTATTGTATGCAATGGAATAATAGAGTCATTGGCAATGAGATTTTTTATAGATGCCTCCTTTCACTAGCTATTTGAGGCACATCTCCTGGCTTCCATTAATATTATGGGTAAACTAAGAAAGGAAATAATTTTTAGCTTTTTTAAAATATTGAGTGTAAAAGTAGTTGAACAGAAGCACAACTGTAGATAAGCTGTATTTTTTGTTGTCTAAAAAACTTCCTGTAATTCATATAACAAAACTTAATTTTTTCATTCCTCTGAGGCTAGTCCTGTTGAATACGGTGCTGCCTTCTTTTCTCATGCATTTTTCTGAAGAACAATGTTTTTAACGAGTCAAATTGTTCTACCTACAAGTGAAAGAGTGGCTAAGCATGTATGCATATTTTACTGCAACACTCTCCCCCCTTTCTTTTGACATAGAGGTGACACATCTGCAGTCTGGAGCATCTTAGATGGATTTTTGCAGAAAGAATCTTAAGTGATAAGAGTCTGAAAAAAAGTTTAATATGATCAAAATTTATATATAAAGATTTAGTAATTTATGGAGGATTAAGATTTTAATGCTATTGTTTGAATTCATTTTCACAGCACATATTAAAATGTGGTATTGTATCCACATCTGGAACAAATCAAACTGAAAATGTAATGCAAGCATTAGTGAATTACATCGACATAGCAAACTTCCAACTATTCCCACTCTGATTCCAAAGTGGTGTATAGACTGGGGCTGGATAAATTGCTAACAATTGCCTTTGCTTATTCACATTGCTTGCAGGTGATGGCAGAGGTGATATTTGCAAAGATGACTTTGACAATGACAATGTTCCAGATATTTATGATGTGTGCCCTGAAAACAATGCCATCAGTGAAACTGATTTCAGAAAGTTCCAGATGGTCCCTCTGGACCCCAAGGGAACAGCTCAGATTGATCCCAACTGGGTTATTCGCCACCAAGGCAAGGAACTGGTGCAGACTGCTAACTCTGATCCTGGAATAGCTGTAGGTGAGTATCAGATGTCAGTCATCATCTTTGGAAAAGTAACCAGTGATTTTGTGATAAGGAAAGGGAAAAAAAGGTAGATAAATGCACCTTTTTTGTGCTGCAAACTTTGGATTAACCACAGAGATAGTGTGTATGCCCAAAGTAAAAACAGCTCAATGCTGCCTGCATTTGTTGTCCATTCATCTTGTCACTGACTGTAACATACATAAAATACACAATTGAAAAAATTTATATGAGTATAGTGCCTGGTGTCTTGAGTACCCCTTGTAAGCAACTTATTTCTCTCCAGAAGTCTCCGTGCAGGCATGTGTAATTACCTCTTGTAATTACTCCTCTTCTCCAGGTAAGGAAACTGAGAAATACCACTTATGACTCCTGCCAAAATTCAGGATGTAGCTGGGACTGTTGGGTGTGTGCAACTGGACCCAGCATTGTAACTCAGTGGTTTGTCTCTTTTGCCCTCTCCCAGGCTACGATGAGTTCAGCTCTGTTGACTTCAGCGGGACATTCTATGTCAACACAGACCGCGACGATGATTATGCTGGCTTTGTGTTTGGTTACCAGTCCAGCAGTCGATTTTATGTTCTGATGTGGAAGCAGGTCACTCAGACCTATTGGGAGGACAAACCCACCAGGGCTTATGGCTATTCTGGTGTGTCACTCAAAGTAGTGAATTCAACGACTGGTACTGGTGAACATTTACGAAATGCTCTCTGGCACACAGGAAACACTCCTGGACAGGTGAGAGATTTAAAACTTCAGGCCAACAACGCATGACTAATATTTTAAAAATAAGGGACATGTCTCAAAAAGAATTTCCTTTCAAACTTCAATTTTTGCAGATGTTTATCAGTTTTTCTTCAGTAACCTATTAGTAGTGTCAATAATAACAACATTTACATTGTGTTTCAAAGAAAATCACATGTATAAAAGGGAAGAGGTGTGATCAAAAGGAGAAGTGAGAGGTCTCAGTTATGCACAAATCGTTTGTTACTTTTGTATTGGCACTTGCTTCTTTGGTGTTCCAGCTTGTTTGAATTATACATGGTTTAGAGTACAGTAACCAGTGACAGAAAAAGAGAAAAGAAATCAAAGAAAAGAGAGAAACGCTGTTGCTGTTCCAGATAGGGTCCAACCATGGAAGGAACTTGTGCATTTTGGAAATTAGGTTAGTAGGGCTTCAGATGTGGATAGGAATTGATAGGACTGCTACTGAGTGAAAATTTTCAAGGAGCAACCACAGGCAGTAACATCTGTTCAAACTGCAGTCCCTCTCCCTCACTGGAGGCACTCGTGCAGCATCCACTCTGTCAGCATGGGTGTGTGTATGTGCAAACCTGAGGAGTTCCAGAAGCATTTGGACAATACTCTTGGGCACATGATGTGACTCTTGGGGATGGTCCTTTGCATGGCCAGAAGTTGGATTTGATGATCCTTGTGTGTCTCTTCCAATTCGGCTGATTCTGTGACTTCATAAGGGAAGTCAAGGTTCGATGCTGTAATGGTCCTCAGTGACTCTAGCTATGAAACTGCAGAGGAATAACTGATCAACAGTTCAAGACAGGAATTTCCATTACTTTTACCCCATAAAAGAAGGCTTTTGATCATACAGTCAAATGTTAAACTATTTTCAGTTTCATGCTTTGCAGAAAATAAGCTTTGGCTGTATGTACAGTTACTATGGTGGACGTACAGTCACTGGAGCACAGACAGTTTTTAATAAGGCATTTGTATTCCTACTGTAGGTGCGTACTTTGTGGCATGATCCCAAGAACATTGGCTGGAAAGATTATACTGCTTACAGGTGGCATTTGATTCATAGGCCTAAAACAGGATTAATAAAGTAAGAAATATTTCTGTACCTCTACATTTTCTAGTAGCAATAATTTTGTCTCTGTTGATTTAAAAGCTGTGTTATCAGCTTCATTGTTGTTTCTGATAATTACGTTACTTGTGTGACAGTTTGTCCAATATTTTGGGAACATTTTGTTATCTTCAGAATAAACTATTTTCCTTTTCAGATGTATTTAATTTAGTCTGGATGGTTCAATATTTACATCAGCTAAATACCCTTAAATTAAAGAAAAAGAAATAGAATTCTTTCTCAATAGCTTTTCTGTAAAGAGACCAAAAATTCCTGAGCAAAACTCAAAGCAAGATTAGAACATGAGATTGCTCCCCAGCCTGTGGAATTTCAGTGAATGAAATTAATTAGAAACATGAGCATTGCCTCAGGGAGATAGGCCAAGGGCCTGTCTATTTCAGCATCCTGTCTCCTATAGTGACTTATACAAGACACTGCAGAAGTGGCCGTGAGCACATCTGTAATGCACACAAGGAGCTGTGGCATATAACTTTCTGTAGAGCCCAGCTGTTTAGCTGATGTTCCAAAGACTGAGCATTAACTGCCCATGTCGGTTTTATATTCTACTAACTACTGGAACTGTAAAGGATATTTTTCATGGGGTAGAGTCAGACCTTACCTCTAAAGTTCTTGTTTGTGCTTATGTGCAGGGGATTTTCATTTGTCTGTGAAAGACAAAGTGTAGTCTAATTAGGATAGACTGAGTTACCTGTTTCTTGGAAAGAGAGGAGTTTCTTTTTGGATCAGTGTATTGCAGTGCAAAGCATTGACTGATACAGGTCAACAGGAAACTTGATTTTTTTCATTCATGTTGCTGTTACCTGTAACTTCCTTTACAGAATCTACATAGGGTCAGACAAAAGATGTTACCACTGGTATCACATTAGATTAATCTAGCATGACAAATTCTGTGGTTCGGGGCATTAAATTCCTTCATACTTTAGGGTGTTCTGATAGAAAATAAATTATGTCGCTAATGTAGTCATGAAACAATTCTATTTGTACAGAAATATCAATTCCATATGAACATGATCAGAGCTATGTAATTTATTTTTGGTGGGAAGAATGAACTATTAAACTCTTCCCATATGTTTTGGGTTCTTGATATTTTGAGAATTATATTAAATAGGGTTATGTGAACATGAAAATCTGTCAATATTTTTTGCCATTCTTTTCACCATCCATTAAATACTGATTTCAGGGAGCAGTTTCATACTTGTCTTTGTGCACTTTTCAGGAAATAAAACACTTCTAGGAAGCTTCTCAAGTGTTTTCATTCTCATGGGAAGCCATCTGTATTGCTGTGTATAACCAATGTATTGTCAATTGAAGCCGGACACTAATCCCTGCCTTCAGAGACTAGTCTAATTAACATACTATGGAGTAATTTCTCATTTGGCCCAAGAGACTGAGAGCCTAAAAATCTTGACTATCTCAAGGTCCTCCAGGAGACGTGGAGGATCCAAGTTTGAGGAAATGCAGTCTTTCTGATAAAGAAAGGAAATGAAGTGCTGTCTTTCGAGGTCTTTTGTCTCTAGAGTGGATGCCTGAAACACTAAAAAAAACCCTCCAAAAACCAAAAAATCCAAGTTCTCCTTTTCCAATTTATTATTAGTCTAGCTGTTTGTGTCCAAATCCTTCCAGCTTTCATTAAGCTCTTAAAATGTCTGAAATTGAGATTCAGCATGTCTCCAATTAATGTTTTGTTTGACTCTGAAGGAATGGTTCTTCCAATTTCTGATGTTGGCCCTTGCACCTAAAGATAAATAAATCAGCTGTTCACACAGCTGCAAAGACAGCTTTGCTCAGTGATGTGACAAGGTCGTGTGCTAACCCCTGAGTTCACTGGGACAGGGGCTTATCAGTGAATGCTAGTACATGACATAGTTCATTCCAGGAGACATGACTGTTCTAAATAAAGAACTGGGAAATCTTTTGCAGATGGTGTGCATAAAATCACTTAAGGAGCAGCCCCACTGCTTCTGATTAATGTGTTATGGCTGCCAGCCAGGTGGGTGTGAGATAGGGATGAGAAGTGATCCCTACAACGAGGTTGGGTTTTCTGGTGCCTTGTTAAAATTAATTCTTTTCCAGTTTTTAGAGACTGTTACCAGCTCTTGTACTGGACACTCTATTATCCTTGTTTAATTTGTCTTCTTCTTTACAGAGTTCTGGTTTATGAAGGGAAACAAGTCATGGTGGATTCTGGACCAATCTATGATACAACTTTTGCTGGTGGACGATTAGGTCTTTTTGTCTTCTCTCAAGAGATGGTCTATTTCTCTGACCTCAAATACGAATGCAGAGGTTAGTTACAGAAAATGTCTGGAAAACACTGAAGCCTTTGGTAACTTGTGGAGTAAGCACAAAGTGTCTAAATGAAAAGTATCCTCTAAATGATAAGCAATCTGTAATATCATAGCATGGCGTAAACCTTGATTTGTATAAATGTCATAAATGCCCCTTGCTCCTACAGTAATCTCAATTTGAATAATAAAACCCAGATGTTTAATACTATCCACCTGGAAAAAATGAGGTAGAAATTTCTGAGAGACACTTGCTTAGAATTCTCTCTGTATGTCCACTGTCCTCTGTAGGCTATTTCAGTATGTCCCGCAGGCAGAGAGATACTTCTGGATCACCCCTCTTTCAAGAGGCATGGAAAAGAGAGCAGATACCTTTAATGAGCATGTCTGCCTGTAATGCCTTGTCTGAAATGCTTTGAAATACCGAAAATGCCCTTCCAGGTTTTCTTGTATATGATTTTGTATATACATTTAGATACATAGCTGCACATACACATGCTTGTCTCTTCCTATACGTAGGCATATGTCTTTTTATAGAAATGTCCTCCCATCTGTAGGAAAATGAAGAACAGAAAGCATTGTGCTGCATCTCTTTAGTGTATCATGGTGGAGTTCTTGTGTGATTGACTTCCTAACCAAAAAAACTCCAAGCACAATTAAGATATTTTCTCCCATTTCTTTCAGATGCTTGAGCGATGGTTGCTGCATTACCAGCAAAGTACTGTAGATGCTGTGCAACCCAGACACCTCAGTACACCCTGGTACTCCCAGTTTCTATTTTTGTGTACCTCCTGCCCTCTGTCCTCATGTTCCACTCTCCAGGATCCTCCCAGCTGCCAGGAGTGCTTCAGCCATCCTTCCACCCAAGTGCCTTCTCACAGCCAGGACTATTGAAACCTAAACGTGAACGTCGGACCCACCACTGAAGCAAAAGCAGATTGATACATTAGAACACTTTTGTAGAGTGAAAACTTAGCAAAACGTGTTTGTTTGTTTACTTGTCTTTTTTAAAGAATGACGTTTACATATAAAAATGTAATTAATTACTTATTGTATTTATATATATGGAGAAAAAGAGGGGAGATGATTATCAGTCATTATGTTTAAGTGAGGAAATATGTGTTTTAATTTTTTGGGTTTTATGGTTGACACTTCCTTGCTCTGATCAAGACTGGACTTTAGTAATACAAAGCTTCTGGGTCTAATTTTAGCAAAATAATGGAGGGCCACACCAACAGTGAAAATTACTTTGGATATTAAAGTAAAGATCAGTTATAAACATTTCTTGATTCAAAAAGGTGCTTAGTTGATAAGGATACTCTTAGTAACACTCTTTGAAATTATAATTGATAGAACTGTCAAATTTGCAACCTAAAGCATTTTCTAGTAGGGGCTTTATTCAGGCCAAACAGAATTGAGCTAGAAACTCTTATGTGAAAGGGAAGAGTGATTCATTTAAACATCTGAAGCTATCATTGTCTGACTTTCTAAAAATGATTTCCAGTTGCCCTGTTTTCATCATATTCTGCATTGCCTTGTAATAAAGAATATACCATGACCATGTGGAGCAAAATGAACCTGAACCACTTTTCCACTTCTGCTGCAAAAAGCACTTTGACATCTTGAATCCTGATTTGGGTTTCTGAAAAGGTGGCAACGCCACCAGTACATAATTTGGTAACATATGAATTTAAGGTTCCATTTATAAATATTTTGTTAGTATTTATGGTGATTATCACACCAAACTAATTTCTCTGATAATTGATTTTAAAGCATATAATGCATCAGTAATACATTCACAAATAATATTTTAAAGCTATTTTTGAAAGCATATCAAAATATGTAGATATTGTCAAAGCATGGCCTACACTTAAGTATAGTTCCATGGGTTATAGTCATGTATACTTTAAAATTAAATGAATAATAATAAGGAATTTACAAATGGAACCTTAATATATATCCAGTTACCCTAATTTTAATATTTTTGTATTGTTACCTATGTCTGCTGTATATAGAACTTCTTAAATAACGCTGAAGGGGTACCAGTGTTTATTCTAAACAGATACAACAGTTACTCAGATAAACAATAGTGTAGACATGTTTAACATTTTTGCTTTGTTTAAGTTGTATGAGCTTTGTTCACAAAAAGAACCCATGCTGGTGTAATTTTATTCCTAGATGTGATACCTGATGGAAGAATGCAGTACCTCTGCCTTCTTCTGGGCCACAGTGAGCTAAATGTCAATCAACTTTTTCTCCCTTGAAATAGATTTTGTTGCTATATTCATTAGAAAGGAATCAACACTTGCTGGCTTTATTGCACATTTTATAGTATTCATATTATCAAATATTTTTAAAAATTTTATTTCAGTTTGTTTTGTTGCTGGTTTTTTCTTTTAGTTTGGATTTTTTTTTCAACAAATCCTCTTCATGAGGTTTTTAAATATTTCAGTTTCTTTTGGTGTTTCAAATGGCATCCCCAAGTTCCAAGCAGAAGGGAGGATGAATTCATTAAATGTAATGAGTAATGGCTGGGTAGGGTTTTTTCTTTTGTCAGAGAAAGACATCAGTTTAGGGATGAAGATGTTAATATTTGGGCTGTATCATAATTTTCCTATTCTATGTAAATTATTTATGATGGGGTTTTTTTATTTCTTTTTCTTTTTTTTTTTCCTTGCAAGTGTGTGTGAGAGTGAGATTGATGAAATTTCATTTTGTTTTGCCAAAGATTGTAAATAATTATTTATTTGTTTACAAGGACGGACCTTTATCAATTGACGTCCTGATTTATTTAGTCAGATCCTCATTTTTATATATATATATATTTTAAGAAATTAATAATAGGAAATAAACTGTAAAAAGGTTTTATAATCCAAAATCTCTTTACCTTTTTTATGATTAAAGTTTTTCTTTAAAGAAAATATTCCATTCCCCTAAGCCCTTAGTTAAGCCTCTTGCCTTGCTGTAAACCATTTTATTTCAAGCAAGCTAGGACATCTGTTGCTTTGCTAAAAAATCACTGACTCTCATCTAAGGTTGTAAACAGCAGGTTTCCTAGTATCTCTGACAAGACATCATTCCCCATGAAGTCTTCATCTGGCAAGCAATCACAAATTTTATTTATAGCGTTGTGAATGAGAAATTCTGGTCCTGCTTCTCTGTATTGTGTCTTGGCCCATGTGTTTGAACAAATATATCTTATTTTGCAACTGCTGCTTCTCTGAGTCCCATCTGAGTCATTGGGATTCGTTGGTAAGAGTGGGGATTGCCTTCCTGCTGGAGAATTTCAGGAACCAGTGAATCATCACAAACCAGACAGAGTAAAATACAAGAAAATAATTCTTAGCATGAGACATCTTTCCTCTGAGTATGAACTACTGACAGGGAGGGGAATTTGAATTGGATTAGGAAAAATAAGAATGCCCAGCATGTCAAAATGCCAGTTTTGAGGTGTGAACACAAGTTCTAACTTTTCTTTGCCTTAAAAATATCCCAGCTATTTGCTTTCCTTGGCTTTTGATTCCCATGAGAGTACTTGAAACATTATACAAGAAAGCCATGTAGTCTTCACTACATTTTTTAATGAGTCCTTTAAAACAATACAAATGTTCAGTCTTGTAGACAGCTGCAAGGACATCAATGATTGACATTATTCAGCTAACAGAGTGATCAAGAACTTTTTATCTGCTTTCTCAAGAGTTTTGTAAAACTCTGGTATGGATCTTCATGAGAGTTTTGAACATGAGCACTTATTTATGATTCTGTGGGGAAAAATCTCTTCATGGCACCAAACAAACCCCCACAAAACTAAACACAGGGAAATAAAATGACTGGAAATGTGTGAAAACATAACAGCAGCACTTTAGCACTAGTACAGGGTCTCACAGAAAAACAAGAGAGAAGGACAAAAAAATGCAAAATTGCTGTGAATGAGCAGGTTCGCCAAAGCAGTGGCATTCTCTGACCTGTGTCCATTGTTCTAACTACATTTTTTAAGGCTTTTGAAGATGCTCAGAAGTATTTGCATAATCTGGTAAAATACATACTTAAAAATTTTACAGAGTCTGCACTTTTGTTCCCAAAAAGAGATTGATATGGAAGAAGAAGGGCTGAAGTTCCTGTGGAGGGGCTGTTTTTTCTCACAAGGGGAAGCTGAGTAGAGCAGGTGAGGATTCTGCCACTAACACATGACTAATACGAGGCAGAATTTTTTTCACTTCCCTGGGCATCAGGCTCCCACCTACTAAAATTCAGTGATAAATTTCCTCACTTTTAAAATACCTGTTATATCTTGTATGTATCTTACTGGTTTTGGGCCAGCCAGAAAACCAGGAAATCCTGAAATCCCGAAACCCTCCTAAAATTAAGTTCTGATGAGACTTCTTGACTACTTTTAAAACATGGGGGTTCTGAGTAAACTTTGGATAAGCCACTGAATTCTGGAAAGCTAAGATGAACTCACAGTATTTAAGGATTTATCCATTATAAGAGAAACATATTTGCTATGGTTTCTTCCAGAAAGAAAGGAAATAAATCCACCCAAGGATTATACCTGTGATTTTGCACATCAGGCAGCCCAAATAATAGCCTCATGACTGCTAGCGTATGTGTGTACTCCTTGCTGGCTACACAGTGGGGCAGGAGCTGAACAGACTATCACAGTCAGTGGGCCAAACCCTCATCTTGGTCAGCTCAGTGGGAGTTTTGCTACGGACTTGAGTGATAGCTGGATGAGATTCAGTGTTCGGTTTGTGCTCCAGACATCCATAGAGGAAGAGCTTTAATGCTTGCATGGGAACATCTGCTCTCTAAAGCCATTTGAAAAAAACCTGTAACTGTGTAATAACTTGGCACAGCATTGTTTCCATTGTGGAGAAGACCACCCTTGTAGATCAGGAAGGGGGACTTTGAAGGAAAAGAAACCTGGTGCTGATTAAACCAAAGGTTCTTCTAATCCATTATCCTGTTTCTTGAAAGCTGCTGATATCAAATTCACCAGAGGAAGGTGTCAAATATTTATCATTGAAAACCATACATTAGCACTCCTGGAAGGGAAACATCATTCTTAGCCCCAGGCAGTTAATGGGTGGGTCTGCCATTGTGCCGGTGTGGTTTATTTTGCACTAACATAACTGCAAATATTATTGTTATTCATATAAATATCCCAGATTTTTAATCCCACATCTCCTCGTATTTAGAGCTCTGTAGATTGATGATACACTCTATGCAGTATAAATTTCCTTTTACCAATTTCAGGTCTGTTGCTGTTTAATTTCATTGACAGTCTTGATTTCTCGCAGACTCTGGAAAGGAATGAACAGTATATATTTCATCATAAAACTGTGTGTTAGAAAAATAATATCCTACTTTGCTTTTACTGCTTGTGTGCATGTGCCTGTAATGGGTTCATGTGGTACATCAAAGGTACAAGAATTTCCTCTGCTTGCTGCAAAGATCAGCTGTTGTGTTGCTGCAATTTTGTTTTAGGTACAGGATGCTCCCCAAGTTTACAGCCTTCTTCAAATCTATCATTCTAGCTCTTTTAAAGATATATCATATATGAACAGGCACACACAAAAAATCTACATATTTTGCAAAGGTTAAGTATCATCCTGTGCTTGGCTTGTTCTTGATGCCTTCCCTAGCCAGCTGCTACTGTCCACAGTTGGAGTCAGGCAAATGAGTTGGACCAAACTTTTACAACTTTTTCTCCTGTCAATCATCATTGATCATTACTTGTTCTTCTTGATGTATTTAGAGCTAGAAGTGTTTGATGTTTCTCTTCTAGAAGCAAGTGAATTTATTTTCAGACACCTGTTCTCATTTCTGACCTCTTTTCAGCACTGCTAAATGCAGCAGTCTCTGGAAGCTGGAGGGTTGCGTTGCAAGTCACACTTCAAATCCTAGCAACAGCTGTGATAAGGTAACTTGTAACTTAGAAAGTGATTTTAGTCATTGAAATTACATAGTCATTCAGTAACTTCTTGTAGATACAGTCTTGACCCCCCCCTTTAGAAGCTGATTTTCTCTCTTTAAATAATGTTGATGGAAAAGAAAACAAAGCAGAGGATGGCAAGCTGCAGGCACTGTCAGCAGCTGCAATGGGTAATTTTTGATCAATCCTTTTTTTGTACATATATGTGAAGAAAAATAAACCTAATGGTTTCAATTTCATACAAGGCAGTCTTTGATCATTCAATCCAGTTTTCTTCCTGGAGTTGCTGCTGCTGCCTTTTTGCAAGTAGCAACAACCTCCAATAGAAAGGCATTGTCAAGGCACTCCTTACTGGTGAGGCTGCAGTACTTTAGAGTATTTTAGAGCTGGAGCCCAAGCAAATTAATCTGTCCTGGTTTTTTAAAGTTTCAGCTGCAGTGTCTAGGTTTTTGCAGCCAGAAGCAAAGGACCACCCATCTGGATGTGGATGTAATCCAATGGGTTTAACTACATGCAGCAGCTCACCCTGGATGCTGAAGAAATAGGGACAGTGTCTCCAGCTGAAACTAGAGACAATTGGAAGGTCAACTGTTTTCTCAAGTGATATTAAGTTCCAAAGATATTGTCAATCACTCTTCTAGAGATCAGCAGTGCTTAATTTTGAAAGTTCTAATGTTTGTAAAGGAGAGGGAAGAAAACCAGAACATTGTTAAATGCTCAGGCTAGATTTGCACAATTTTCAGAGAAAGGGAGCATACACAGGCAGTGAAATGGCAAGAGACCACATTATTTCTTGATCTTTTTCATCTTGGAAATTCTGCTTTTTAAGTATTTTTTTTTTTTAAAGACAGAAATAAAGAGTCACTTTGCTTTCAGATTTGTTATTCATGTATCAATGTAAAGTTCCTACTTATCTGAGAAGGAAGCAAACTCAATTTTACACAGAGAACACTGAGATGATTATGTTTTCTACAGTTCTAAATCCCTCCATAGGATTTGATTAATTGCTTTTGGTTGAAGACTTTATAGTTTTCTTTGTTTATTTAACAATATTAAAACTGTCAACAATGATAAATTATTTTTTTGGATCAGTTTACTCGATGTCTCCACCAAAGACTAACGTCTGAGCTTGAAATACACCTTAAATCAGTATTATTCATTAAATGGAAAGAAATTAAGCCATTCATGGTTATAGATAGGAAGATTTCCCAACTCTGCATAGAAGCCGTATTGTGCATCACTGGACAATTAAGAAACCTATTGTTCTTCATGCCCAGCATCAGCCGTCCCTGTAGTGTGTGAAGATAATATCCTCCCATTCCTAAACATAAGGGAAAGGGAAGCTGTAGCTGAACAGAAATGAAGCAGAAAGATTCTGAACATTAGGGCAATGACTTTATCACAAGATCATCTGTTTTGAAACAAGAAGGCACAAGTCATTATGACATGAAAAAATCAGCTCCTGTTATTTCCTGTTCAGAATTTCCTCTAACAATGAATTAACCTCCCTTTAGGAGAAATTAAGATAGGCAGTCTTAACTGAATGCTTCCATATTCCTTTGTTTAACTCTGAAAATTCTAGCTATTCATTTAACCATGGGGCACTATGCTAGAGACAGAGATCAAAAGAACTCTCTGCTGCTAACTTGTTAGATTTGGCAGGTTGAGACCAATACACTGGAAGGTCCAGATTTTCAAACATATCTGCAGTTTTGAGTACAGAAAAATGTTTCAGAGCTAATGCCTAATTTAACAAATGACCTTGGTATTTAATATATTATCTGAGTTTATTAGTAAGACAAATAATATTTACGGAATATTTTCAAAATGGGGGTGAATACTATATTATATTTGAAGATGTACGGATAATATCCACTTTTCTGCAGTGATTGTAGGGTCTTTCATGTAATATTTTCAGTTCTTAGGATTGTTTTTTTTTCTGTTTCCATCTATAGTAACATAAAAATGAGAAGCTGATTTTTGTTATTAGCAACCATTCTTAACTGCATGGAAAACATGAAGTCTGGTTTTTACCGAAATCACATGCCCTAGACAGGAATGTTCTACCCAGAATCATTTGACTCTTTTGTGGAGGGGAAGAACTGTTCTCTTCCAGTTCTCTTCCTGAAGGCACTAACAGCTTTCTGATGAGAGAGATAGTACAATTGAGTTACTGAAATCAGAGCCTGGCCTCTGTGGCACGAATCCACTTGACCTATCACGACAGCCAAAGTAATAGCCAAGGTAAGAAACCCTGCATACAGATATCTTAGGTGCAGTCTTGTACAGAGAAGGGGGAATATGTGCCAAGGTCATGGATAGTTACTTCAAGCACTGAGGTTTGCAGATTAGCTCCATGGCTTCTGCGTTGCCTGTGCTAAAAATACTTTCCCCTATCGTTATGCCAATGCATATGTGTACAATCTAGTTCCAAATCTAACACCTGAATACTGCACTTAAGATTTATTTCTTTTCTTAATGATGCATACAGAGTAAAATTAAGCAGTCTTACTTGCTTATTTCTGGAACATTTGTGCCAGCGCTGCTTTATTTTCTTCTACTATCTGAGGTTTCATAGTTCTCCTGTATGTCCCAGAGCACGAAATAATTTGAAAGAGTTCTTAAAGAAACTCCAGTGCAAAACACTGTGGTGTTATAATACTGGAAGGATCATTGCTTGTGCATTTTCATTCTTGTCCAGAAAAAGTTCATAATGTGGTGGGTCCTTTTTCTCAAAAAGTGCTCATTGTTTAGCTCCATAATTATATAAATACTTTCTTCCCTCTGTTGTTTCTCTCGAGAGCATTAAATATTGTGGTTTAACAATGCAGTTGGTAAATCACAACCTATTTCATATCAGCTATTACTTCATATCAACTTCTTAGGCCATGCACAATTCCTAAAACAGAGTGGAGCCATGGTAGTTTTTGTAGAACTTTCAGAAATAAAAGATCATTTGTTAAACTATTGCATTAATTTCTATAGTTTCAAAAGAACTTAATGTGTGTGTTTGCACATATGGCCTTCTTATATAGAGGAAGTTTGCTTTTCTGTCCAACTTTGATGCTGCATTTCCATATGGATATGGAAAAGACATTATCAATCTATATATTTGTGTCCCTTCCTGCAATATAATAAAGTTTTAACACGGAGGAATGGCTTGGAAAACCTTTGGGCTGTGACGTCTGAACAATTCAAGACACAGAACTGGTATTTCTCAAGAAGAAAGATTAATTTTTGCAAGAAAGCATAAACATTTCACTGTGATTAATAAGTAAGGTAATAAATGGAAGTATCTGAAACATCTTTACCTCTTCTGCTGTTCATTCAATAGTCTGCATAGATGTGTCCTTGTGGGATAAGCCAATGTTGGCAATTTGCCTTATTATGACTGCCAGTTTTCCATTGGCATGTTCAAAATTTTGAGATACATACATCATTTTTTAGCAAAAAACTTGACATTTATGTTGCAAAAGTTTTGCATTTGAAATGTAAAATAAAACTGAAACTGTGAAAGAGTTGTTAATTTGAAAGGAAGCAATCTCACAGCATTTTAATTTCCTGCTATAACCATAATTTTCTATCTCAACATCTGGGGCTGTGACACGTATTTATATCTGTGATGTCCCTATTGCATAAGAAGTTGTTCCATTTCTCCCAGGGGCATCCTATAGGAAAGATAGAAAATCCTCCCCTTTTCACCTGCAACAAATCTCGGACGTGCATAGCAATGCCAAGGTGGTGGGAGTCAGTCAGCATGACAGACCATCAGATTCTGAGAAGGAAACAAAAGAGAAATGAAGACAAAAAGGCCGATGGAAGGAATCAGTATTGCTATTTGCCAGGTCCAACAGCATCAAATAGCAGTTCCTGATGGGGGCTTTTAGGGATTTCTAAATTTTCTTCAGTTTAATTTCCTGAAGTATGTTAAGCCAAGGGGTTTTTTTTAAAAACTTGTCTAATATAGAACTGTGAATGCCAAAATAACTGTTACCTTATCTATCTAAAGTTTGTTTTCATTCTCTTCTACTGATGATACTTCACTTCGGGGAGTAAATTGCAAAAAAACCAAAAAAATCGTCCTTATTTTCATACTAAATGAAACACATTTTGTATACTATAAAGAGAATTGTTTAACCATCACAGAGAGCTGTTTTGCTTACTGAGAAAGTGTTATGGAGTTTCATGAGGGCCAGAGATTGTGCCACGGAAGAAGGGAAAAACCCGTCCCTTGCAATGAGACTGAGATAGTGGATGGTGAGGAGCAGGGGGAGTGCATCTGTATTTGTGTGTTTCAACTCTGAGACACAAAACCTTGGGAAACTCAATTAATAAACTCTATTAATACAGGCTTTCTGTTGATTACTGAATCAAGGATATTAACTTTATTCACTTTACTAACCCTGTGGGTCAGTCACAAAGCACTTTTGACTATTCCTATACAAATAGACAAATCTGTATTTAAACATATGCAAAGTAAATGTTCACATGCACAGGGATTTGTATGCAATTCACAATGAAAAATGCACTTATAGCACAATTTGTGTTAACAACAGCATAGCTGCTGACTCAAAATAGTTGTAGACAAAAAATATCAGTACTAACTTTCAGGTTCAGTGGCAGATGGAGACATATTGTGATGATTTGTGCTGCAAAGGGGCCTCCACTTTTTTACAGTACTTATGCCAATATCACTTTACTGAAGCTATTGAAAAGCCAGCAGAAATCTGTCAGATGGAGACATGTAACATTCCAGATGTGGCTTAGAGAAATGAGTACAGGAAAAGCAGCGGCAATAAAATGGCATGAAATTTTATAGTGACTGACAAACCACACAAAAGAGGTGGGCAGAGGGAGAAAAATACTCTGCTCAGGTCATACTCGGTACTTGCAGAAATGTATGGTCTAGTCTGCAGAGACTATCAGCCAGTATCTGAACCGCCTAAGATGCCTGGCAGGATACCCTGGGGAACTCCTGTGTTGTGTGCATCAGAAGCCAGCTGCTAGGCTTTCTTTGTTGCTGTGCATTTTTTATTAAATAACTATAAAACCAGAAAGCCAAATTCTTGCTTCACTTGTGCAAAGGCAAGATGAAGAGTTTGATGTATGAATAAAATACAGGAGTTATCTTCCTCAGAGTGGGTTTACAGAAGTGGCAATTTTCACTTCCATTCCTTTTGCTTGGCAGATTTTTCTCTTTTTCTGTTTTCTTAATACTTTCAGAACAGTATGAAGGCCACTGATCTATGTTTACAGGCAGGAAATACTGAGGGTTCTTAAAGATGAAAACACAAATGATTTGAGATTGTTAATGTTGAGCTGAGGGCAACTGTTAAATCATATTTCCCAAAGGAATCTGGTCATAAAGGATTGGCCATTCCATTTGGTCTGTGTACCACAACGCCTCATTTGCAGATATAGCTGTAAGTAAAGATCTATTTCCAGATATGTGAGACAGAAGATGTTATAGTAAATAAATGTTGGAGGTGGAGGGGAAGGCAAGAAAACCAACCACCAAACCCAACAAGAAATGATATTTAACCATCTGAGTAGATATCTACACCTGGCTTAACTTTTTATGCACCCTTTTCAGTTAGTGAAGAAAACCAGTCTTTCTTGGAGCTTTTTTTTTTTTTTTAAATTTAGATATATAAAATAGGAGAAGCAAAGCTGAAAAGCTCAAGTCTAAGCCAAAAGCAGTATGCACTTACAAAACTATTGTTTTGGATGCAGAGGAAAAACATCACTCCTGTTGTGATCTACTCAAAAGTGAATATAACATTATAATTATTCCATATTTTTCTGGTACAGCCTTTAAGTGAGAACATTTCTCTTACAAACTCCTAGTGAGATATAAATAAAATCATTCTATAAAGGCTTTTCAAGGTGGTCTTAATTTTATCCAGGTCAATGGGAGCAAATGTTTGTTTGACTATGTAGATTCAGGAGGATTCGCTGCCTGTGTTCACTGGACTGACTTCATTCAAGCTGACCTTGTGTTTGACTCAGATCCCTGCACTAAGGCATTTGAATAGAATGACTCATTAATGACTTATTTCTGAGCTTAAGCAAAAAAACTCTGAACAGACAGAAGGACCCAAATGCTTGTGATTCTGGATCCTAGCAGCTGCATTCACCTGACATTGCTAATTTTAGACATATTAACAATATTGGAACAGATATAAGTCATCTCCTAAAAATTTAGTAATGCTGCTGTGATATATAGGCCATTGCTTGGATATAAGGAACCTCATCACTAAACCAAAAATGAGTTTTGTGTAGCTGCTCCAGCTGGCTCTGCTTGGAGCAGGAGGGTTGTGCTAGACATTTTCCAGCAGTCCATTCCCACTTCAGCCACTCTATGACCCTATGGAAAATGATGGAAAAATAAAGGAGCTCTTGCATAGACTGCTAGAAGCACTGGATTCAGGTGCTTCATTGCTAATGGCAAAGCTTCAACAGCAAATTAGACTGAGCAAGAAAATCTGTAATCAGTGGTGAGCTTAAATCTGATTTTAGAACAGTAATATGTGTGAGGCTGCACAGATATCTTATATTTAACCTAGGTTTAGTACCACCTGCAGACTATCAAATTACACAGATCTTGAAGGAAGACAGGACTGCTCTATTAGACAGATGCAGGAAGGCAGTGTAGTCCTACTTAGACCAGTAGATGTCTAAAGCTGGAACTAGCTTTAACCACTAACAGAACTACCTGATTGGTCCCAAGATACCTGCTTTCCATCAGAAAATTAGACACTTGGAGAGCATAGCGATGACGCATCTTCACAAGGATTTCCACCTCTTTATTCCTCTGACTGAAAATCATTTGCCTTGGCACACAGTCTAAACAAGAAAAGTTAAAAACAGAAAAAAACCCAAAAACCCAAAGAGTCAAAAGAAGTAAACCATTAAGGATACACAACGTGCTTTTTATCAATTTTATAGTGAAAAATTAGCTAGTAACTGAAGTCGGGTTTTTAAAAATCCTGGTTTCTCAAAGAAATGAAGCTGGCACGACCATGCTCTCCATCTGTCTATCATCTGCTAGTAAATTACTTACAGAAGTTTTAAGCTCATTGAACAGTTTTTTAATTGACAGAGCTGAATTTGACAGACATTTTGAAGATTATAAAGTGCATATGATTTTTTGTGCCAATAAGATTGACTAAGTTTTATCTTCCGTGTGGATTTTCTTTTTACTAGTAAGTTACAAAAAAGATTGAAATCTTTCCTCATAATTAGCAAATCTCTAATCTCTTTCTCTTTGATGTCTTATAAAGCTCATGAGGAATGAAAATTCAGCTAAAAGACACAAATGGATTGGAAGCCAGTCATTAGTTCCAGTGCTCATGGAGTTGCTCATGTCCCTGGAAATACCTCAGAACCCTCATGAGTGGTCTATTCATGTAAAACTAAAACAAACAAAACCAAGTTGTGATTTCTTTCTTCTGTATTAGTACTAGTCAAGCCTCATGGATAACTTGCTAGGTATTGCACAAGCACAGTTTGAGGTGCATTTTGCTGTCCTGGAAAATCTGTTAAGTGCCCAAGATAGACTAAAGGTACACATGTTCAAGCCTGCGTGGAAGCTATGAGTGGAGGGAAGGGCAGATGGAGAATGGTGTAATAGGCAGGTCGGTTTCCTCAGATTTCCCCAGAACAGCATAGAGGAACAGAACAAAACACAATTTTCCCAAATGCCAGGTTTTGTTATTTCTCATTAGTATCTAATAGGAAGTCTTAGGCAGGATTTGAAACGTTGAGAGGAATGAGTTTAGTTTGTTCTCTAGCAGGTAAGATCTTTTAGATGAATTATCTTCCTTCATGTTGTTGGACACTGACATTGTCTATGGTAACATGGATAAAAGTGAAAGGTATGCATTCAGGATGAAAAGTAGGAAAAGATTTAGGGAAAAAAAAATGCCATTCAAGGGTCTGCTACTTGTATTTCAATGAAAAACAGTTTTATACTATATCAAATCATTGCTGTAGAATAGGAAAGATCCATGGTCCAAATCTATGCTTCCTCGTCAAGACAGGGCAACCTCTGCCTAACCCATTCCTGACAGATGACTTTCTTGGTCTGTGCTTCAGAGAAGGAATTTCACAACTTCCCTAGATACTATGCTTAACCACAGCTACAGACAGAAGAATTTCCCTAATTCATGAAGTATTTCTAGCTGCTCTTTGAACCAATTACTTCTTGTTCTATCCACAGTGAACATAGACAATAGACCACCAAACTCTGTGATAGCATTTTACATATTTGAAGACCTATTTTTTTTCTATATCACTTCCTCCCATGAAAGCTGGTATCAGTTTATTCTCATAAGTAACACATTATAGGCCCAAAACACCTCTTTTTTTTTTCACTGTGGTGTCTTCAGGTGTCCTGTATTTTTAACATGCCTGTTAAAAAATGCCCCAAATCTCACTAGAAGCAGAGCAGAAGGATTGCATCATGTGTCTTGCAAAACCACACTCCAGTTTATAAATACCCAACATGAAATTTAATTTTTTTCAGAAGTTTATTTTGTGGTCACCTCTCATGTACAGTACCGCCCAAATTTTGTGCAACCTACTTTCTGTTTGGACAGTTGATTCTTTTTCCACTTTTCCAGTCTGTATCAGTTGTCCCCTGCTATGGATGTGCTGGAGGAATGGTTGGTCCCTTTGAGAGCAGGACTGATTTGTTCTTTCAAAATCTGGATGTCCTTTGCTGCTGTGATTCTACTCGGTGCTGTGAGCTCCTTTCTGAACCAGCATAGGCATAGGGTAAAGAAGCAAAAGTGTATAATGTTGATCTCCTTTCTATTAATGAACTTAACAAAGCCACTGGTCTCTGTGAAAAATCCTAGCAGTTATTCCAGTCTCCACATGGACGATTAGGTAAGGACATGGCTACAGATGCTGACTAATTCTCTTTAAATACTTCTTATAGTTTCTGAGGTCCTTCTTGGTAAGAAGGTGCTTTCTTTAGGCAAGAAACAATTCTGTCTTAAAAGACGGGCATTGTTTCAATCCAGAAATCCCAGTGTGGAACAGCTTATCCCAATGAAGGAATCTCATTTTATTTCTGACTATAACATAAATCTGATTAAAAAACTTTCAGGGAACAGCTACCTAATTAGCACTGTTAAGCTAACACTACTGCATTTGTTGACTATAGTACCAATGATTATCCTGGGAGAATATGAAGGCTGAGAAGAAACTGTGCTACTCTACATGAACTGCCCTTGACAGTTTTGGCATCACAGCAGGTGGACACAGAAGAAGTAGAAATGTCCCCAGCAGATCCTGCTGGCCAAAGACTTCAAACTGCCACCCCATCCTGTGTGTGCATACCAATAGGGGAGTACACATATGGACAAATAGTCGAAGTGGAAATAAATGTTTCAGCAGTCACACTTCATAACAGTAGTGAGAATCAGAACCTCATGTTTGCAACTCTTCATCACTTCTGTGTGGGAATATCTGAAAGCCTTAATTGTCCATGGACCTAACCATGAGGTGATGATCACTGCCAACAAAGTGCTGAGAGCTCTCAGCTCTCACTGTAGAGTGGGGACATGAGGATACTCGGTACTTCACAGCAATGGCAGCAACATCCTGCCTCTCCAAACACATGCTGTTTTCTCAAGTTCCTGACTGAGAACAATTGTTGTTCTTAAACAGCTCAGCTGGAGTCCCAGCTGCACTCAGGCCGACCGCCTCAAATCCCTAGTGTCTCTTCAAAGCGATCTGTTTCTGGCTCTGGTGAAGAAACAGAACATTTGATCTGTGACTCGCAGAAGACCATTCTTTCCCCCATCCTCCTGTGCCTTTCACATCCCCTTGAATTGCATCGCCTACTGCCAGTGTGCAAGTGAAGGCAATTCTGGTGATGCAAACAGGACTCGTCCAAGCAGGCTACGTGTCATGAAAGAGCTGCTCCTCCTCGGAGACCTGGAGCAGCGCCTGGAGTGAGCATAGGCTGCCAGCCTTGAAGAAACATTCTTGTTCTTGAACAGGGTCAAGGGGCAGTGGCAGACCAGTGATTCATCAAATCAATCAGGCACCAAGGAGCAATTCCAGCAAAAGTGTCCAAAGTAAACACTATGATTCTGAGGAGGATAAATGACACAAGAAGCCAAAGGAGTCCTTAAAGAAATGGTATGGTAATATTTCATTAGACCACCTATTGCCACAGCTAAAGAGCTCCATTATGTGCAAGCATAAGGTGATGAGGTCTTGAAAAAATAGAGAAGCCCTGTAGGAAGGATGGGATGTATTCTCACTCAAAAAGCAGACTAAAAAAGAGCTTCAGAAATCCTAGTCCTGAAGCTTGTAAAAAAATAATGAGGCAATTTTGCCTACAAGAATTCTTTGAGGTGGTTGATCTTTCTGAATGTATACTGACATTAGTTGTTCTGGGTTCTTTCTAAAACACAACAAATGTTTACTGATGCCAGGACTATGAAATTGGGATTACTATCAGTGTTTTAAATCCCATTACCAGTGGCAATGTGTACAGTATATTATTTTCATTTTTACTGGTAGCTAAGGTGTTGTGCAATTTGATAGAAAGGACATGTTTTTTTTAATGTTACTCTCCTCAAAATCTGTTAGGCTAGATTTACTCAGAAAAGTGAGACTCTTTGAAAGTTAAGTCCCATTTACAAAATTTATGGTTATCTTGTAGTCCTAATGCTTGTGGTCCAAAACTTTGACTGCTGTCTTTCTGACAGTGTGATGATTTTAAAGGGTACAACAGCCCAGCCTACCTCTGGCTAAACCCCTAGGAGAGGGGGAGGGAGGGAGGGAGGGAGGGAGGAAGGCCACACAGGGCCCTGAAAAATTGTTATTCAGATTCACTCAAATGTTATTCTGAACTTCTCTGGTCTGAAAGACTTGGCAGGGCTGACTCTTTTGTAAAACTTGAGGTAGTTTGTGGTTCATACCAGGTTTGGTGGTCTTTGAGTGAGCACAAAAGCAGGCCTGCCAAACCAGGTGGTTCAGAGATGCAAAGACTGTGTGAAAGGTTTCTGCCAGCCATACAGACAAGTTACAGTCGTATTCATGCTCACTTTTTCAGAAACCAGAAAATCAAATGTGCAATCCCACATAGGAATTGGAGCCAGAATTTGTATCTGTTCCTTAGAGCTATTTTCCCCGCTGTGCTCTTTCCATACCAAGCTTTGCTTTCTAGCAGGACAACAGCCATCCCCCTGCATGAATTTTTGCTGCTTCTTCACTAGGGAATAAAGTAGGACATGCTGTGTTGCAAGGTAGCTTCAGCTTTGCTGGCATCCCACTGGAAATGACCTTTGGCTTTCTCAGACAAGTTATGATATTGACACAGGCTGTGCTGTGGAGGGGGCTTCACCCTTTTCTTTCAAGAAGTTCTGTAATGGAGAAACATCACTGTATTTTAAAAAAAAAGTCATAACAATTATTTCTCAATTTTCATGCTACTCACTTCTGCTCTTACTGGTGCACTCTCAGAAATGAAACCTCAGCCCTGAAGGTCTGTTTGGATGATGGAGGAACCACTCTGTATCCCAGCACACCTACTGAAAGGGTTGTAAAAGGGTTGTGCATGAACCAAGGATTCCACAGCAACCAGATGCAGCTGCAGACCAGTGGTCTCACTGTGCTCTCAGGAGTGCAAAAAGTCTTTGTAATAGTCTCTTCCCAGTGCAAAATACAGTTAATTTTTTAGCCATGTATATTTGTACTGTTAAATCAATACATATTAAATATAGGATTCTGTGAACCTGTGGCTTAGGGCAGTTCTTCCATGCCTAATTTCAGTGAGATGGCTCCTACCTATCAATGATACTTACGGTTTAACAAGGCGTTTCAGCATCATTTATAGTTTCTATGTGGCAAGAAAAGTGCTTAATATGAGCACCAACTGATAAATAGCCCGGCATCAGATTATAACCCTGTAACCACAGAGCTCAGTAGGTACGGGTGGGATTGGGGTTGTAGGGACTGAAGAATTGGGTAACAGGGAAACCTGTGTGAAAAGTGTCATTGAATACCTGCTGTTTGATATTTAGATATAAGTGGATAATAGTACCCTGGAAACATTTTACATATTTTATTAGATGCCCAAAACCAAAGGTGCAGACAAAGGGCATTGATTTTTATTTTTTAAAATAGAACTAGTTTGAATGGAAAGTAGAATCAACTATACATGCTTGCAAAAGACAAAGATGCACGACCACACATGATTTTCTTTTGCAGGTCAATGGATAAATTTTCAGGTTTTTCACACATTCATGAACTTGACATGACAGGACGTGCTGATATTATCACAGAAAATGTCACAAACAATTAGTGCAATTTTATACTACGTAAATGAATATAATAGGGATTGAAGTTCAGATATTGGAAAAGAAACAAAGGAACAGAAGACTCTACAATTAGAATGAAACATTAAATAGATTTTCTCATTATTGTATAGGCACATAAAATTGAGCGAATGAAGAAGAATTAAGTGATCATTTCTAATCCATGTTTGGGTAGAAAAATAGGTTTTGTCCTACACAAGACAGAACTATGTTTGTATCATAGATATTTACCATTAGATAGTAGATATTTACCATTGTGAAACTGGGTAAAAGACTTTCTTTTAATAAACTCTGAGTAGCAATTTAGGACTTTATGTCTTCTCCTGTTTTCTGCCAATCTCATTTGGTTTAATCTTTCCTTTAACTCAAATTTTCCAGGCAGCTGATCAGTTTTCAGCTGTCTCCAGTTAGTTCACATCTTTCTTGAAATACAGAGCTCTACTCCTTACATAGCACTCCATTAAGCAATGTCTGCATAGTGCAGCAGAAAGCAGAACAATTTCATTTATTTTGCAGGCGGGATTCTTATTTGAATATGCAGACATGCTTTGTTTGGGTTTGTTTGACTGGTGTTTTTTTCATCTGTATAACAATGCTGACAGATTCAGCTGGTTACTGTTAGTCCCATGTCACATTCTTTAGTAGTTGCTCTCCATCTCATTTTTGTCAGCTTGATCATTTCTTTCAGACATTACCTATTGGTTGCTCTGATGCATTTCCTACAGGGTTTTTTTTTGAGAGTAGGCTATATCTGTGATATGTAACTATTGAAATTAGTACAGTTTGTTCTGCATTCTGCATGGGTTAATTTTGTTTCTAAAAAGGCATGCAATAACCCATCAGTAACAGATATGGTAGGAAAAAAAAAGATTTTTTTTCTGTGACTTTTGAGGTCACAGAGTTTCAGCTGTACTCTCTACTATGCAGACAGGAAAATGTTTCTCTTTGCCAGAGTTCCTTAGTCTGATTTACCATACTCTTTAGCTTAGGTCTCCTTTGCTTATGAAAAATTACCTTGCCAGTGTTTGACCTGAGGTATCCTCTTGTGCACTAGTGCAGAAGTCAGCTCTTGGAGAGCTTGGTCATGAAATCAGACTTGCTTCCAAGAATAGTGAGATTTGGATAGCTAGATAGATTGAGAGATTTTGGCAAAAAGATGCCCTGACAACTGACAGCTGGAGCAAGCACTGCATAAGTGCTTCAGTAAACGTTGTGGAAAGAGGAGGAATGGCTACCATCTGAAGATACATCTTATAACTTAATCAGTCTTCAGCACTGGGTAAAAAAGAGTGGCATGTCTGGGTTTCTGAGGGATCCTGGAGCAATATGTTCTCTTCCTTTAAAATTCTCTGCTACCATTTATCAGGACATGATAAGAGCTTTTTTTCATTATCTTCATTTCTCAAACAGATTAAAATTATGTGGAGAATCTGTAGTATGCACTTCTACTCATTAACCTCCCAAGCTGCTTCATAAACACAAACACATCATACTGTGAGGGGCTTGCACAATGCTATTTATTAATTCATCTTAAGTCTGTAGTATCAAACTTCACAGTCTTTGGAAATCTATCCGAGGTCTATAACCCTAGTAAAACCCTAGAACTCTTTTCTCATGGCTAGTGAGGGTTAGAGAAACCACAGTGGGGTTTGTTATTTATCTATCTTATATTTATTTACTAATTTTTTGATTGACTCCCCTTGAACCTTCCAGAATGAAATAGTATTCCTTAAGTCAAGGAAAAAGAAATGCAAGCCAAGGTTAAAGAAAGAAACAGGAATATTTATAGTTCAGACGATTCTGTAATTGTTTTGTCTGGGTCAATACGATCTACAAAAGCTTCCTTGGCAATGAAAACTCGAATGAAAAATTTTGGTCAAATCTGATTAAATTTATGCAATAGTGATAAAAGAACTAAATCCTTCTGTCTGATAGACAAATTCTTCTCTTTTGTGCATTATTGTTTTGTTTATTGTTTGCTATGCAGTGGTCCTTGGAGGTTCCAGTGGTCACTAGGGCCCATTCTGTAAGTAGAGGGTGAGAGAGTCTTCTCTTGAAAGGTCCTGTAATGGAAACAAGCAGGCTTGGGAAAGGGTAGAAATGCATAACACACACAATGATTTGCAAATACGTTGTTTCATAATTAATTTATTTTAGTCATTCCAGTTTTTATCCACTGGCGGATTGGGCTAGAGTTTATTTACTGTATCATTGTGTATCAAATGTGAGCTGGAGCAATGGTGGGTATAAAAGGAAAAAAAAGTAGATAAAGCAAAGGCAGAATCAGGTGAAAGTGGGGTGGGTGATGATGGTGAACTGATGTCTCTCTAGCTAGATAGGTAAGCTTGTTAAGGAACAGAAGGAAAAAGTTAACTAGGTGGAGAGCATATTTTCTCAACCGTATCAGTTCCTGAAGATCCCTCAGAAAATGTATAGTGCTGGATCCAAATCTCGATCCAGTTTTTCTCTCTACTGTACAAGTCCCTACAGGGGAACAGTAAAATAATGCCTACTTCTGTTGTTAACCTTGTGTATACACCTTCAGTGAGTGAAGAAGAGAGAGACTATTGTTTTAAAAAATCACTTTATTTCCCTCATGACCATCTGCTGAATTTTCCCAGGTGTAAGTGAAAACCCTAGTAAATGATCTCAGACTGACTTTTGTGTCTTAGGTGACCTCAGATGTGCATGTTCTTAGGGGGAATCTCCTGATCTCTCTCACTATCCATGTAGTGGCTCTTGCTGCAGAGTCATCCTGGAGTGTGTGAACCTGATGCCCTTTGAATGAAGTGAAACCAGCAGACGTGCTCCAGAAGCAATTAACTGCCCCTCCCTGCGACCTGCTGCCACCAATGAGATTGCAGGCCACAGGACAGCCAAACACCAGAGCATCCTGTCTGCTGTCCTTGGAAAACGCAGCAATGTGTCCCACCCCTAAATGGCACATCTGTTTGTCCTTCTTCCACTTCCTCGTCTGCCTTTAACCTTCCAAACAGAAGTGTTATTTCTCTGAAGGCCCACTGGGGTTGAACTCAAATCTCGCTTTGGTTTCATGCTGTGAGCTACCTCCTGGGCACCTCAAGCTTTGAGTCAAGTGGTCAGAAGTGCCCAGATGAGTCCATTGTTACTCCTAATTACTACTGGCTAGAACGTTTGCATGCCTCACACCAAGACAACATAACAGCTTGACACTTAAAGGGAGTGGAAGTAAAAAAATGAAAGAGTGCAGTGGTAATAAAATAGTGCCCTCATCATCCTTCTGCTTTAGCTGTAATGTGAAGCTGAAAAACAAAACAAAAGCTTAAGTAAACTTCAAATAGTGAGTAAGTTATCACTTACAACTTACAACAACAACAATACAGTTCAAAGTTCAAGCTGACGTGAAATTCGAGCTGACATGACTAAAAAAAAAAGTTCCTCTCTAGCGTTTGAACTGTATGGAGACAAGATTTTGCATATTTTTTCTTCCTCTCCTGTCTTAATTACTGCAATGACATTGTCTTTCTCTTTTACAGTAAAACTTAGGAGTTATTTGGGAAAATGTAAGCTCACTCAGTCATACAAGGCAGTACCAAAACAATCCAGGCAAGTTTTGAAAAACATGTGAAAAACAAACTAAAAGAATTTATCAGTCATCATCTCTGCTGGTCAATGAGTCTGTAGATCAATCTATTTCACTATAAATATGCAATTTAATAAAGGAGTCACATGATTTCTTTCATGTGCACAAGGAGATTTTAAAAACCCCCAAACAACCATGAGCAAAACAGTAGCAGCAACAAAATGGATTTTAGTCTTAGCCTATTGCTCCAAAAGCATTTGGCCTTGACACCTGGAGCAAGGTTCAGCTGGTAAGTATTCAACATATTCAATTTTTTCTGAACTCTTTTCTTTCTCTAGTGTGTATATTTATGCTCTGGTTTTCCATTGAATCTTATCCCCAAAAATATGATATATTTTTGGTGGACTCCTTAAAGTTTGTTTGTCAGAAATATTTCTGTTTATGCTTAGGTTAAGCCTATGAAAACATCAGGTCATTTCCACTTTTTAAAAGCTGATCAAAATAAGCTAATTGACTCCTTTACTGGGCCACACAAAAGATAATTTGCAAAGTGGGCAACCCAGTGGAAATTCTCTAGTGATATATTCTACCTTGGTTATACAGTCCGTGCTGCTAAGCTATGTGATCAAATCAGATCAGCTGTGAGAAAATTTCAATTCTATTAGTGTTAAAGTAGGCTTTCATCTTTCAAGGTTGATATTAGCCAAATGAATTTTACTAGAAGTGAATGCCCTACTGCATTTATATGGAGTCAGGCCAATCTGTTGATGCCTTGGGTTTTAGCTTTTATATTTTTATATTTTTTCAAATTCTGTATGGCTTACTGTAAAATTCTTATAGTGTCTTAGAGCCTGCTGCTGCTGCTCTCTAATGCTAAAACAGGCATAACAAAGTCTCTAGGTTTGCTCTCCAAGGACATACAGGCTGTCTTGGGCCCAAAATGTGTAAACCAACATCTTGGAGAAGGGGGGTTGAGCTTAGAGAAATTATATCAGTAGCTAAAGTTTTAATTGGCAAATTTATGCTGATATGCAAATGGACCAAACCTATAAAAGTGTGAAGAACTCATGACTCGTCGTCCATCTTGGGGTCCATTTTGGCAGTAGCCTCTGGTATCCCCAGGGTGTACCTTTGAAGGCCTTTCAAATAAGTATCACCTTTATTCCTTTATTCTTGTCTAGTCTCTGTTTCCAGGTAGCCACTTCAGGCATCACTGTAAGCCAGGTAAGTAAGGGAGAGGAAGGAGAAAAGGCTTGTCTGAAGTGTTAAATAATGTGATGTACTTAGGTCTGACATAAGGAGGGACCATGAATTTCAGGAGATGGAGACAACCCCTGAGTATGTACTTTGGGAATTTTTGCCAATTAGACACAGATCACTATCTACAATCCCTAACCATTGCTTACCTCTGGTGGGTGGGCTGCACAGGGCATGTGCAAAAACTAAGAGTCACTTATGTTCCTAAACACAAGTGGGACTTAAACATGACTAAATAGAGTGTAGACCTGACGTGTATCCCTTTCTACCAGTATTGATTTCACCTTAGGGAGATTAAGAAATAAATGACCTGCTCAAGGAGAAAATCAAGTCACCTGGCTTTTCTTTATTGTTGTTCTAAGGAAATTATTAAGAATTGGGTAGAGATCTATCACCAGAATATTACCTCCTCATTAAGAAGCATTTCTGCAATTCATTAAGATAGAGAATTATCAATTCTGTTTCAGGGAGGCCATGTAAATGAGGCCTTCTAAGGAATGAAAAAAAAGTCAGAGTTCACAGAGAGCATTTGAGTATTTTTAAAGTATTTTGGACTTGAACATTAGAACTGGTTGAAAGACAAGCCTGGGGAGGTCTTAATAGAGAATTACTACCCATTTTGGAAATATTTACATATACTGCATTAGTTCTACTAAATTATAGTCTGAATGACCAGGTTTGTACAGACACTTACAATATTCCAAAGAGGAGCATTTTGCCACTTTCCATCTATCTCTTTGGACTGCTGCTAACATTACTGAGATAATTATAAGAATATCACAATCTGCTCTGTAGCATCCTAACATGACAAGTGTCATTAAGAGAAGGATAAGCACATTGCAGGTTTCAGCCTATTTATATTAATTTGACAAAAAATATTGTAATTTAAGTCCTGACAAAATTTCTGCATGGACATTACAGATGAAAGACCTGAAGAGTCCTTTCAGAAAGCTTAATAATTTTATTATTAAGCAGGACTTTAGAATGGTTTGAATATTCTGTCTAAGAGTATCTTTAATTTGTGGATGTATATATTGTCTTTAAGAAGTTTCATATAAAATCTGCTCAAATTACAACTGGAAGGTTGTCTCTTAACTGGCTAAAACCTTGAAAAATTCATCACAAAATCTGAAAGTCTGTCTGAGCTCCTCTGGCTCCAGGGTCAATAATAAAGATTCTAGAATCACAGTTCATGTAAAATTCTACTGAAAAAATTGTACACTGTGTCCTGCAATACAGAAGAGAAACTATTTGTTTAAGTACTGAATTCAGAAGATCCGATATTGATACAGGGAAAGAGCAGGTATCTTTAGTAGAACAGTATTAATTTTGCATAGCTGTACTTCAGAGTAAAAGATGAATTCAGAGAAAAATTTAAAATATTTTCTTAGTCAAGTCTGCTTAAACAGAAAGCATGCTACAGTGCCCAGCAATCCACTCATTTATGTGCTGTGTTATATCATACAGGGCATAATTGATCCTATGTGTTCCCTGCTTTATTATGTTATCTTTTGTTTGATGGGGGGAAAAAAATTCTGACTTTAAGGAATTGATTATGTTTAATCTTGCAAAGTGGAAATGTATCTGTTGTTTCAGAATCTCTGCATCAGCCCTTAAAAACAATTAAAAAAACTCCAATCCCGACTCTGTAAAAAATCTTCTTTCCTGATGTGCATAAAATGCTCAGAGCTAAAAACTTTTCTTTATTTCAGCCATAGAGAAAGGTTTCATGACTGGTCATGAAAACAATTTCATGACTTACAGCCATGTGAAAGAGCTAAGGAAGTCTGTGTCTGAACCCACCCTTCTTCTGATTCACAACAGCATTTTCCACATTCAGAGCTGCACCACATTTTGCTGTGTAGTTCCTTTTGCTGTTTCCAATTCCTATGCAAGAGGCATTCAAGGACACATAATGTGGTTTTTAAAAATGTTTGGGTTTGTGGGTTAAAAAGAAAGCTATTTGTAATAGAAGTTCTGTCCTCTCAAAACTGCAAAAATTCAGTCATGTCCACTATAATTTTTTTCTGAGCTCCCTATTTGTCTTGGATTGCATGACATATTCAAGTCCCTGACAATGGCTAAAGCCACTGGTGATTTTAAATGTTACTTGTATTGTGTAGGTTTATACCAAGTGTTTGTATAGTAAGTGTAATACCTACTCGTATATTACCCTGAAATGTATTCTACTTCAGGTAACTGTGCATTTCACAAGTTTGGAGTCAGACAAAAAATTTGGGCAAATTTTATCTGTGGGTTTTGTACTGTGTGAAGGATGCCATGGAGGAGACAATGGGCATGGATCCCTCATCATTCAGATCTGCTTTCACCAGAAGCTTCAAGTCACTGCCTGTCTGCCTGCTTACTTGTGTTTATCAGCACTCAGAGAACTAGAATAAAATGAAGTACCTTAGGCTGCTTCGTTCATACATACATGTCACTTTGAGGGATTTAGAAACAGTTAGTTCCTCCAAGGCAACCAAAGCCTGAAATCTAAATAAAACAAGACTGCTTATACACCTTCACCAATAGAATCATCTGTCTGGAAGTTTCTCTGTAAAGCTATACCTTTGATTCCCAATTCTTTGCAATATCAATGTCTATGCTAGGGAGATTTTTAAACAATGGTGCAGAAATTGTCTGTGGCAGAGGAGTGTGAGACTCTCTAAACAAGCTGCATGTTCCACAGCCCTATCAGGACTACCAGAAGCTGGGAAGTTGATCTTGCATAGCCAGGAAATAAAAACGTGTGCAATTGAGGTTGCTTTGTCCTGAGAATTCCTGGTGAGAAAGATTTGCATATGATACAGTTGCCCAGAATATGGGAATCCCTAAAGAAAGGCTAACGTGTTTGGCTGTCTGTTACACAGAAACAAAGCAAAGCAAAACAAACAAAGAAGGAAAAAACAATGCCTTTTTGGCAGGAGGGTAAATGAGTCATTGGGTAAAAATCCTGCAGCTGGATAGCACTGTAGCTGAGACAGTTAATTACATCCAAGGAGATGTCAGGATATAGCTCAGACAGCGAGAGGGAATGGAGCAGAGGTTTGGTCATGGCAGTCAGCGTTCTCTCAGCTGGGAAGTGCTGAGCTTGCACGCACAGCCGGGGCACATGTCCTGGCCAGAAGAATCCAGCCTGTGGCATGCGGGCACAGAGGCTGAAACCTGTCTGTGGACGTGGGCTCAAAGCAGATGTGGCTATTTAGAGATCCGAAAATTCCCGAGTTAAAGAGGTTGAATATGGCATTTGGAATTAAGGCTAGCTCTGCTTTTAGACATTCTAAGGTGAAAACAACTACTCAGATACTCAATACATTAGTGATCAAAAGCACAGAACTGAAAAACTGAGACGTTGCTCTAAGGAGGAAAGAAGATCCATGTCTCCATTGCAGTACAGCAATGAGTAGACCACTGTGGGCTGTGCTCAGTGAGGGTGGTATTCAGCTGCAGCTTTATTCAGGCTTCTGTACATGAACTAAAGTCTGAGCACTCACTGGCAGTCCAGTCAATAAAATTAATGGAACCCATAATGAATAATTAACCTGACCCTATGGCATATACTTGGCAATAGTTAAGAGAGTAAGCTTCCAGATTTCATCAACGTCCATATACCTGCTTGTACATGGGGATTTAATAGCCCAAGGCACCCCACCTGTCGACCAGAAAGGCATTAATGCTCTGCAAGTCCTGTAACATATTTTCCAGCTCTGTGAGGATCCCTTGGATCCACATCTCCAATGAGTGTATCCCTCAGCACATCTCCAATGAAGAAGCCTGTGTGGGGGCAGCAGAAAAAAGTCTTCTCGATTGTATAGACTAAACCACCATATAATACCTAAGCACCAGCAAGGAGCAGAAGATGCTTTCAAGAAAGTGCAGCAGCTGTTAGACAGCTACTGGCTGGAACATTCTGGTACTCTGTGTTTGGACACTGAACGGTTTGATTGCCTCTGTCACACTTCAGAAAGCATTGCACAAATAGCATGTATTAGGAAAGTATTAGGAAAGTGATTAGTTTAGGGCTAAATATTAAACACTGTGATTCAGTCATGCTCCTGAGGCCCAGCAGACTCTTTCCTGAATAGATTAGCTTCTGTACTTCATGAAAGGCATTTTTTAAATTTTCACAGTGTTTTCTCCTTCCTTGAGGAAATGAGAAGTTTGTCCCTTATGAGGCACATTAGATCATTGTCTCGTCCCTTCCCTTAAATCCACTTGTTAATTTCAAGATAGATAAAAATATTTTTTAGCACAAAGCAAAGCTACAACAACAAACATATAACAAGCATATGTCCAGGCATTTTAACCTTTGCCAAACACTATAAATTTGTTATGAGGCAAAGACTAAATATTTATGTTTGCTTCTTCTTGTTGTTGTCCCAGCATTTGGCAGACAACATGGGACATGACACAGCAGCAGCAAGAATGGACTGTGGTGCAGTATGGCCAGAGCAGGTCTCATTAAAGGAAAGGAAAGGTCCAGATGCCTGTCCTATCAAGCCAGCCACTGAAGTTTGGTCTTTATTTACTTTACTGTAGCCCTGCATTTGAGGTCCATAGTCAAAAGTCCATGATGGAACTGCAATGCCTGCCAAAGGTTAAATGACTACTCTGGTCCAATAATGATTTTATTTCCTTTTACCTGAGTACTTTTGCACCTCTTAATCATAAATTCTCTTCTCCTCACACGCTTGCTGTACATTCCCAGCTCGGATCCTACTACCCTTGGCCTTGTCTTTGTCCAGTTTGTATTTGCATTTTAAATGATACTTAAAATATGTGGCTTACACATTAAAAAATGTGTACAGCAACAGGACATAAAGAGACTCCTGAACTAATAACAACCTCAGCTAATATTTCCAGATGAAAAATAATAGCATGGTGCAGATTTGCCAGTTTCTGGTTGGCTGCTAATGGAAGTTTTACTAGAGAAATCAAGGTTTCTCACCCATTAAAACAATAGTTCAGAAACTTGTGAGTAAGTGGTCTGAAAACCCTATGAAATGTTATTTTGATTGAAGTGCTCCAATTGTGTTTGTAATGTTTTTAATGCATTTGCCAAAAACACCTTTTAAATTTGACAATAAAGACGCAGAGTTAAATCCTGTCATCACTGGAGCTAACATCAACCTCTTCTTGACTTTCCCTAGAGCTCAAATTTCACTCATAACTAGTATGCTTTTTTCCCGTCTTGCTAATAGAAGTAATAAACCATTATGAAGCCACCGGCATATTTTCCCATCTCCAGAGCAGAGCATGTTCCCCTGAGTTTGTTCTGGGAGAAGCCATTCTGGGAACTGTTTTCCCTTCTGTCAGGAATGAGGACTCGGGATGCTCATGTGCTACCATCAGTCTGATGAAGCCCTTATGTGTGGTCCAGGTCCAGGCTATGTATTGGACAAGGGGAAGAGACAGGCCAGACAGAGGAGTAAGTGGGCCAGGTGCCACATCTGATACTGTTTCCTCTTCATGAAAATCAATGTGAAAAAGCTATGTACATAACTGTCCTGAATAACCAGAGTAACTTTTATTTCTCTTTCTGTTCTAGTGTTTAACACTCATTGTTGCCTTGTTTCTTAAGTGGAAAACCTCCACACCAAACTTTGATGATATTATGGACCTTTCTTCTGCCATGCACTGTGCAGGAGCTGGCAGGAAAGTCCAAATCTCCTGTCTGCTGGCTCATAACCCACAGCTGCAGGAAGTCTCAAATTTTTTTACACAGAAAGAATTTCTGACTCCAAAATTATTTCCAGGAGCTCTCCAGTATGGGAACTGTCTAAAGGAAAGAAAACAGCAGGAACAGTTAAAAGAATAGCAGTGCATATGGTCACAATCTATGTTCTAAGTAAAAAATAAATTCTTCTACAGTGCCAGATATAGTAATTCTGAGGGGACAATTTTTTTTTTTTTTTAATTCACGTATATTACGAGCATTATTGCTGGCAAGAAGAATATTTGAAAGGCTCAGCTACGTTCAGTGTATGAAAAAAGCAGCGAGCTGCTCATGGTGTCACTTTCCTGGGGATTTGAAATAGAAAAGTGAGATAAAAGTGCATGATATGTTCGCGTAACGTCAGCTACTTATATGAACAACCTGATTTTTACCTTGCAGGGAAGATGATCCTTGTAATGATGATCCATTTTAGAATCTGAGTTCAAAGTTTAGCAACTGATATGCAGCTATCACTACTAATTCATCGTGCTCACTTTACTGCTTCATTTGGGCCCCTCATAAGGATGGTTTTGAGATTGTCCCTCTGAAACACTACTGATGGGCATCAGAGGCACAGCAACAACCCGCATGGCAAATAATTTTTTTTTTTTTTTACTTATCAGTCAGTTTTGTCCAAGGTTTGTTTTTAAGTTCAGTATGTTCCCTATTTTCTCGTTATTCATACCCTTTCAACCCAAAGAGTCAGGAGTGATATCTAAGAGACATTTTTGTGCAGTCAGAGGAGACTGTTTTATCTTCCATGCTCAGCACTGAGTTTTTAACACAGGTGCGTCACAAAGCCTTAAGAGGAAAGAAAGGGACATTAAAAGGAAAAACAGAGCTCTGAGAGTATGGAAATAATTTTTTCTACTGTTTTTCCTTTCATGATGTTTCATGTCTAAAAGCCAAAAAATGTGATGAGAAGAAAAAACACAAAACAAAATCCAAATGCTATCTGTCCCAATCAAAAAAGCTGCCAAACAAACAGAAATGAATTCCAAAATATTCTATACTACGCACTCTCCAATATCCAAAAATAATACTTTACCTCATGTTTCCATTACTTCCCTTTGCAATTCAGAGCTGTGCTTGGCAACACACCTCTTTCTATTGTTCCTGTCATAACATTTATCAAATTACTGTTTGCACTGCATAATTTTTTGTGTTTGTGTCACCCCTCATGAAGACAAACCTCTCTAAGATTCCAACAGTATAACATGGGCAGTGCTGGCAAGAGAGCTGTGGTACCACAGACGCCAGCTTGGGAATGCCTACCAAGTGTCCGGGGTTTCCTGGGCATGTTTATTTTTCACCTTGAATCTTTTTTTTGAAGTGGAAATGTAGTACATGCCTAGGCTGACTGGTAGCCTTTGCAGGGCAGATGGTTTTATCAGATTTTTCATCTGCAGACCCTAGGCATTGTCTGTGTCATACGTCCCAAGATTCCAGACAGCTGCGTGCCTTGTTTGGAAGTGTTGTTCCTGCACGCTGCGGGGGATTACCATGTGCAGCCAGCCCAGCACTGTGCAAATGCACAGGTTCTGGGAAGTGCTGGCTGAACCCCTTGAACTTCTCCTTCTCATGTGGGCTGCACATGCAGCGGAAGTTAAATGCCTCCTGCTCAAGTCAAATTTATTACTTGTGCTCAGAAAAAAATGCACAGTAGGTCTGATTCTCATGGATGGGCTGTTCCCTTTGTTCACTCACATTTTACTGTGTACAGGATAATATACTTCTCTAAAATGACATGGCTTTGGACTAACATAGAAGACAGAGGCTCAGGCATAATTCACTGGGTAAATGGGGCAATTGCCTATTTTCTGACAGCAAATACACAGCTGAGGGAGGACATGTGGAGTCCAAGCTGCCAGTGCCTGGTACAGCAGGCAGTTCAGGCAGTGAGCCCACAGGGTGACTTGGGGCAGCTGCATGGCCAGCGTGCATCAGGAAGCCCACCCAGAGCCCCAGGGGAGCTTCTGCAAAAGCGGTGGCTATGAAAAGTCCTGGACTGAAGAGCAAAGCTGGAGAGAAGGATTCATCGTGAGAAAATACTCTGGGTTAGAAAAGGGCTTTATTTTCAAACATTTGATTTTAATCTGATTTAATCTGGCGGTTTTGGTACATGAACCCTACAAGAAAAGTGGGACAGTTCTCCGTGAAGTTTTGGACTCAGATTCTCGTCCAAGAAACACAGATCATGTATCAAGACACCTAAGCATTACTGTGTGCAGCTTTCCGTGTAGGCAATCCAAAGCTAGGGATCCAAAACCTGCCCAGGTAGTGAAGCAGATACTTAACAGTTTGCCCATGCCAAGTCAAGGCTTGTCCTCTGGGTTCACTACTGTCAGGTCTTGAGGTACATTTCAAGTTCCTTCTTCAGTCAATGGGAGGAGAGAGGCTGACAAAGACAGCAAATCAGCTCTTGGCTGCCCTGACCTGTACCTCACAACAGATTATAGAGGGAGTGAGAAGAAATGTTCAGGGTAGCTTTAGTATCTGAACCATAGCTGTTGGCAGCTGAAGTCAGATGGGATGAACATTCTAAGGATCTGCTATAGATTAACTCTAGTAGGCAACTAAGCACAGTTTGAACACTACTCCCTCTGTCCTTCCCCAATGGGACAGGAGAAATTATAGGAAGAGCAAAACTAAGAAAACTCACGGTTTCAGATAGAGATAGGTAGTTAAATAAGCAAAGGAAAGAGGAAGAAGATAGAAAACAAAACAAATTATGCAAAGGCAAATCATTCATCACCTCCCCCAAGCAGATTGATGCCCAGCCAGTCTCCACGCAATGGCTACCATGCCAAAATTCCCCCAGTTTGTTTTATTACTGAGCATGATGTTACGTGACATGGAATATCCCTTTTGTTAGTTAGGATCATCTGTCCCAGTTGCATCACCTCTCAACTTCTTGTGCATCCCAAATTCACTCACTGAGGTGAAGAGTTAGAAAGACTAACTCTTCAATGTTGTGCAAGAACAGTTGACAAATTGCTACTGTATTATCATCTCTGTTTTAGTCACAAATTCGAAACACAGCACATTACAGGCTGCTATGAAGAAAATTAACTCCATCCCAGACAGATCCAACACAGGATTAAATTGAGAGAACCTCTGTCTGTGGTGAATTGTGAGTATGATACAGTCAAAAGTAAATGTACAGGTGTGTTTCAGATTTAAACGGTGTTCTTACAGTGTCTGAAATCCCTACTCTGACAAATGCAACACAGAGAGAATTAAATGGAGAATAAATTTTCAAAAAATACATAAAATGTTTGTAACTGTAATTTGACTATGAATACATTCCACTGCTCCAGAAAAATATGTTTGTTCTTCCTAGTGATTATGAACTTTGTTGTAGTAGCCTTATTACTCCTCAATCCTGGCAATGCTGAGCCACTTCTAGGCAAGGACACCCTGTTCCTCCATAAATTATTTCTTTCCTAGTGCTTTGGGATAGTATTAGTGTCAAAGTAGTGACAGCTGATAAAAAGATCAGAGAAAGTTTCTTTAGTCCTGACTACACTGTGGATTTACAGGGATTATATTAAAGTGAACAAAGGTCAAAAGGGTAGACACGTTTGTACGGGTATATCTTTGTACAGAAACTGAGCTAGGTCTCACTTCTTCGTCTACTCTCTAGTAACAACACAATTGAGGAAGTGGCCTCAGTAATTGAGGAATTGAGGATTAATTCCTCAATTCCTCAGTAATCCTCACAATTGAGGAATGGCCAGAGTAATTACTAGAGAGTGGATGATATGATTAAAGGGAATTTCTTTTTCCCAAAGTTTGTACATATTGTCATGGTCCCTAGCAGTGCCAGGGACAATGCACTTTAGGCTGCTGTGAACTCATTTGAAATCTGTTGGATGTATGAAGGAATTGGTTAATCCCAGAGAAAAAATTCAATTGCAACAGAGGGATGAAGCACAAAAATGGGAAGAGGTTTCTATTAATATTATTTAGAAACAAATATAATTATATAGAATCAAGTTGCTTTAATTATTCTTTTTCTGATTATCATGAAGATGAGATACTGTCCTGGTTACAGAGAGGGGGCAGAGTTTAGTGCTGTGTGGCTGTGACCATGTTGTTATTCTATACCACCTACCTTATCTCTGGGGGTGCGGTTTTTTTCAGGAAAAGTCCAATGCCTTTTCCTGGAAGTTGGCCACTTTGCCTAGCTCTGGGAAGGTGTCAGCATCAACCTCTGCAGATTCAATCCCTCTGCTGTCCTGCTGGTCTCCTCTCCCATTCTGTCCTGAGCACGACTGCGAACCTTTAGTGCTGAAAGGGACAGAGGCAACAACACAATCAAACAACAGCACCAGCAGGGAAGCTGGTGGCAGTGGTGGGGAAAACCCTGACCCAGTTAAGTCCAGCTGAGCCAAGCAGAGCACAGCTGAGTGGAGTAGTAGGAAGAGCAGCAGTGACCTGTAGGGTGACCCCACAGCTTGGTGGGAAGTTAGCAGTGGCACCGCCAGCACCTGTGCAGGATTGAGCTTGGCAGAGCGGCGACATGACCCCTACTCAGATGATGTAGCTTCTGGGGGGTTTGTTTATCACTGCTTTTCATTATTTTGGGCTGGAGGGTGGGAAACATGAGACTAGGCATATTGCCTTCTTTCCCAAATACCATGTGGCACAGCGTGGGAACGGTTGCCATATTGCTTTTGTCTGGGAAAACCACACAGACCCGACCTGCAGGAAATGTCTGTCATCTTGCTTTAGTTCCTGGTGGTGAATACCTTTGTGGGGGTAAAATACATTCTCTGTTTTTTTAGTTTGCTTTTACTATTAATACTGCTGTTGTTATTGTGCATGTTTTGTTCCTTTGCTTTGTGCTTTCAGTAAATTGTGATCTCAACCCATAGTCTCTCCTTTTTTTGTCTCTCCCTTACTGGGAGGGGCAGGGAAGGGGAATGGCTTGTTTGGCCGTTAATTTCCTGCTTATGTTAAAACCAGCACAGATACCATTACTAATTAAAAAGTATGTGATGATAAAAAAAAACCTGTATAAACACATGTTCATTTGTTAATTTGATAAATTGCTTAGACAAATGTCAAATTTTTTGCTTTGGTGTCAATTGTGCACAACTTCATCATCTGTTCTATTTTCCAAATTTCACAGTTGGCTTTGTGGTTAAAAGAATGGAATATTCACCATAAAGTTTGTTGTCTGTGGAGTTCTGAAGTATTTTAGTGTGATCTTATTCCTTTGTCTCATTGCTGTCCATTTTTCAAACAGTTACATTCATGTGTCTCGTCTCTCGTTGCACTTATATTGCAATAGCTTCCTTGACACTTTTCTGATATTCTGATATTACTATTACTTGCATTTTAAAACAGGTCATTCAGTTATTTAATGAAACAAATTTTCACCTCATCACAGTAGTACAAGTTAATGAGAAGTTATGGCCTTGGTCCCTTAGAATATGTAACAGAAAAGTTTCTGATGGTAAGTTAAAATGTTGAAAAGTGGAAAAGCTCAAACTGATACCCAGATTTGGAAACTAATAATTATAGCAATTTAGACCCAGAGTAAATCTGAACTTCACTGACTCTTTACAATGAGATAAACCGGGACTGGACCATTGTACTTTCCTATTTTATTTTATGAGATCTGGTGATCTCTAATTGTAATGTAAGGTTTCAATAATCAGTAATTCTAGCAAATTATCTTAAAGCTCACATCAATTAGTGGATATGATTCACATCTTAATCAGTTCAAACCCTATAAAATAATGCATTCCTAGGAAAAGAACAACTATAAATTTAAGTCTCACATACTGTGTGTCATGCAACTGTGGAAAACCATTTCACATTTCACAGAAAATTTTAGGAATGACAGACAGATTACATTTACGCCAATGCCTTAATTTTTTTGTTGGCAGAACACATTCAAGAGTAAGACTTTCACATGTCCTTGTAAACTGTAGACATGCCACTGACAGCAAGTAAAATTTCTCATTCTATAGGCTTTTCTTTTTAGAAGGATTATCTCACTTTTCTGTGAGCTAAAGTGAAATAAAACTCTAGAAAATGGCCTAGAAACAAAAAACAAGCAAAATAATCCATTGCAATAGAAGTTTACTTTTCAGTGTGGCTGCTTACAAAACCTCTGAGAGAACACTGGACGGTATTGGATGCAGGGATTACAAATAAAACCTTTGAATAGCATTATCACTGCTAGCTGTTGACATGATCTGTAGTGCTCACTAATTGCTACAGTCCTGGCTTTGCACAGGCAGACTCCGTTCAGCTGTTCTTGGTTTGGAAAGCCTCTGCTGAAACCAGGGTGTCTTTTCTGTTCTAAGAGAGCATTGCTTCTCCTTTCAGTTGTGTTTGACCATAACACATGCAGTACAGGAATATTTTTTCATTAGATGAAGTTTCAATCTACTGTTTGTTTCATAAATTACTTCTTTCTAGGAAGTCCTCTTGAGCTAAACCTAATTTTTAACCTTTTTGTTCCCAAATCTTCTGACATTTTTCTCTGTGATATCCCATAAAGCACTTGGTTTATAAATCTCACTGTATTTCAGTCTTTTTTTGTCTGAGTTAGACCTTGCACAAGTGAGATTAGAGACTGCTTCATTATTCAGTTAATCATTTGGAATTTGAAACTGTTTAGAAGTACTTAAAAACTTGACAGTACATGGAGGGAAGGCACTCTAAGAAACCCTGGGCAAATCCTGCAAAGTCTCTGTAGTGATGAGAAAGGATTTTACAGGCTTGGGATAAATATATGTGGGAATTCATTCTAGATCTTTAGCCAACTTCTTAAAGGTGAACTAAATGAAAACAGTTTTGTTGCATTGTTTTTGCTCTTTGCTTCTCTTCTCTTGGCAACTGCTCTGCACTTATCTTTATCAGATAAAACAGCATATGGTAAACCAAATCATATGTTCTCTGGCATAAATCTTTTTAATGCTAAAATTTTCTCAGGGCCTAAGTGATAACTCCGGATGTTGACTCATTTGATAAATGATATCTCATGATCATGACTACAGCCTCAAAAACTCCCGGATAAAGTTACGTCCCATGCTGTGAGGTGCTGCTCTGTGCCGAATAGGAGAAAACTGAAAACAGTCTGCTTGGGCAAGGCAAAGGGTGGGCTTGAGTGTAGCATGTTGTTCAAGGCTCAGTCTCCTGAGACAGATACTGGGACAACTTCTCCCCCTGCCATTACCTGACATTGTTCTCCAAGTAAAAGCCAGGGTGTAGACTGCCCTCAGAGCAGTTGTGCCTGAGTTCTCCTTTCCTGAGTGGGGCAGGTTGCAGACATTTCTGTCAGGCTGCAGCCCACACACCAACTCAGTGGTTGCCTCAGGCCACAGGCTTATTGTGCCCCATGAGCTTCCAACCTGGGTATCAGCTAGGAGTGGTCTGTGTCATCTAGCAGCACCTGCTGACACCAGCAAGTCCGTCCCTCTGTGTGGCCTGTCAGGTGCTTGGAAATTACTTGTAGGAAAACACCATACCTTGAGATGTTGCTCTGTGAGTAGCAGGGCTGATAAAATCTGGTTTCTTATAGGCTTGAATCCTTTAAAGTGCGCCAAAAGTGTTAATCCCAAACTTCTTCCACCAGTCATAACACTTTTTAGGGCAGACCCAAGGAAGACAGACAGACCATGCAGCAGCTGATATCCAGCTGTGCACCTCCATATTTTGGCCACAGCTTGCATCTTCATTGATGAGTCAGCTCCTGGATCCAACCATGTTCACTCACAACAAAAATTCAACAGGTACAGGCAGACAGTGAATAATCCTCATCTTAATTAAATAAATATTAATAAACAAGTGAATTTTCAGTGTAGGTGTTGCTGATTTTAAGGCTATTTGTAAACAATTCCAATGGACCACAGAGAACCCCAGTTTTATAAACACCTCTGTACTTCACAAGATTTCTTGTAGTTGGTAGAAGTTTATATGCATACACCTGACTTCACAAAATCCACTTGTAGGACGTTTTCAGCGGTTTTCACTTGAAGTGAGCTTGAAGTTCAGTTATAAGACATTCATCTACCTGTACTTCTGGTTCCAAGAGCTACTTTCAGAAGGGCAAAATTAGTGGCTTACTCCTATTTGCCAAAATAATGTGTTTATTGATGTGTCATTCCCTTTGTTTTAGCCCACTACAACTATTATGAAGCTGAATGGAAGGATACTGAGGAACACTTTTCTGAATAGCCACTTTCCTTTATGCCTTTTTTTTTNGAAGTTGAGGGGAGGTTTTCTGGGGAGCATTTTTGTGGAAGACGCATTTCTTTTGCCCCTTTTTTTTTTTTTTTTTTTTTTTAATGTGAAAGGCATTTAAGAAATTATGTTCAGGCACAATATTATACTGGGTTATCTGGTCTCCTTCTTAGTTACTGTACCTCTGAATAATAAGAGATGGAAATTAATCTGGATGATTTTCACATTCGTCTAAGAAAACAGGGAAAGGTGAAGAGTTGATTTAAAAAGGAGACTGGGACTTTACTTCTACAGCTGATATTTCTTAGCTTACCTGCTGCCCTACCTTGTGACTTTAGAGATCATTGGGGTTTGCTATTGTCCTTAATTCATCTTTATTAGCTGTCAAATTATTTCTAGACATTTCCAGGACAGATATATGTGCATTTAGTCTGCACCATAAATTGAATAGAGCCAAGAAACAGATATGGACATGGGAGTTCATTCTTATCTACTGGCAAATTATTAGAATAATCCTTGTTATGGGTTTCATTCAGTGGAATTAACTCTTTCCCAACAACTCCCAGGCACAGTTCAGGACCCAACCATGAATTAGTGTGCATGCCTCCTGATTATGCATGAGACGTACCAAGGAGGCACAAGGAGGGTACAAATTCGTTACATAAACTGCATATGTGTAAAAAGATGTATCCGCACAGAGCATACATGAGACTGGTTTGAGATGTGCTATAGCCCAGGCAGCCAGACATTTAGTATTCCCAGGTGAAAGGCCAAACTTATCAATTTCAGTTTTCTTTTTTTCCCATGAGGAACTTTTCTAGGTAGAAACAGAGACTTGCGAAATGCAAGCTTTTGATACCATCCAACAGTGAGTTCAGGTGTCTTTGCTTCACTCTTAATCTGTGACTGTGTCAGTCACAGAAAAGAAAGTACTGGGTAGGCCAGGAAACTTGAGATAATCCTCACAGTTGGCAGTCTGGGTCTTTTAGTTGGGATTTACTGAGATTTCAGAGACCTTAAGCAAAACACATGGTTCTTCAGTGATGTTGTTCTCATTAGGAAGCCTAATTAGATACAGTGTAACAGTAATGGAATTCATCTCTTAAATGAGATTTCCTAAAATACTGGGAGGAACAAGGTCCACAATTCTCACTGAAATCCAGTGAGAAATGACAAACATCTAATTTACCTCAAGTGGTAGGACAAGAGGGCAACTTTACATTAGATATTAGGAAGAAATTCTTAACTGTGAGGGTGGTGAAGAACTAGAACAGATTGCCTAATGAAGTCGTGGATGCCAAATCCCTGGAAGTGTTCTAGGCCATATTGGATGGTTCTTTGAGGAACTTCATTTAGCAGAAGATGTCCCTGCCCATGGCATGTGGGTTGGAACTAGACGATCTTTAAGGTCTCTTCTAACTCAAAACATTCTATGATTCTATGAAGAGCTCTTGAAAATTCTGCCTTTGTAACTTTTTTTAGTCTTCTATTTGTGTCATGTTTGCAAACAGTCTATGATTTCACTGCATAGGTACAAGTAGAGACTGTAAAAACTATCCAAGATTGGATTTCTGAGCTATTTGTTGTTTCTTTTGTCACAAAAAAGTTATGAGAAACATACGATGCAACAGACACAGTGCAATAGTAAGGGTACTGGAAAAAATTGTCACAACAGTATCTGCTGCCAAATGCTTTAATTGAAAACAATATGCTGCAAACTTAATGAGATTTAGTGCATTTAAAATTAATTTTAAAACTTTCCAATTTTTCTCCCAGCTAATTTTATATAAAAATGATGTGAATACTAGCCCCTGTATAGAACTATAAAGATGTTCCTGAAAAATATTTTTAAAGCAGGAAACCTGCAATTGGTGTAAATAGCATGCCCAGCAAATGTAAAATTAACAGCTCTTGGCCTTATTACTAGAGGATTTAATTACATTTATGTTACATAAGATTTTTTCTTTTTCTGTCTTCCTAGGCGTTTTTTGCATCCATCTGTCCAATCGCATCCTAAGGGACCCAGGGAGTGTGAGTGAATGAGAGACTGTTTTGTGTCTGTGTAAGCAGTTGTTCCACATCTACTCTTCTCTGCACCGCACTGTAACTAAAAACCTATTCATTTAAGTCTTGAAATATACATTTGAAATTGCATTCATTAGAAATGAATCTCCTTTCTTTTTCTCAACTGCATTCTTGCAGGGCTATTGAAGCTTGAGCCCTGAGTTCAGTCGTGGCAGGTCCCCACCCCCCTCCAAGGTCCAGGTTCAAGCTGCATTTGGGTTCTTTTGTGCTCATGGCTTCAAATTCAGCAGGGAAGTTCAAGAGAGGATAGATGAGCCCTTACATTGCTTAAGCCAGTCTCCATTTCAGAGCTGGAAGGTGACAAAAAGTGCAAAAGTGAAGTTGGTCCAGGAAGGTTTTGAACAGAAAGCCATAAATAATTTTTGCCTTTTTTTTTTCCATTCTTTCCCCCTTCTCAAGAGAAGGCATTTCCAGTAAAAGCTAAATTTGTCTCAGGAATTGGCTCTGTTTTTTTCAACACTGCTGAATGCTTCGTTGCCAAGAGGGACCCCTAGTGTTTTTGTCAGGTTTCATCTCTTTCAGGCTTGTGGGGTTTTGTGTATAAAATACATGTAATTGCAAAAATAATTAGGAGCACATTATATACAGATGTATATAAATAGTGCAGGGCCAATTTTTTTCTGCAATGGATTCAAAACATGCACCTAATCTAAGTCTAGATCTGCAGGGCTGGCTGTTTTCAAAGATGTACTACATCCAGGGGAAAGCCAATTTTACAATTTTGCAATGATGATAGACACACTGAACAGGTAAACTTGGTCATACCACATGTCACAAATAGCAAAGGGCATTACCTTTTTCCTATTATTTTGTGGCATCTTTTTTAAGAGGATAAGAAGACAGATAACATAAATCAATAAAAGTATTTGTGAAATATGCCCATTTGGTGACAAGAAAGTCCTGTAGTCCAGTCATGAGCTGGCTGGCAATTCACCCAAGCCCACACAGGAGTGAGAGTCAGGGGCTTGATTTTCCTCCCACGCAGGGAGAGATGTGCACCTGGTGGGGGCTGCACTCTGCTGTCAGGCCTGACACCCTCAGACACTTGAAACATGCTTTTCCTAGTCTTACCTGGCACGGGTACAACTCATCACACCACGATAAACTCAGTGCAGATGGGATGCTGTGGGATGCCTGCGGAGCCCCTGCCACCTTCCCCAGAGAGTATCCTCTGAGAAAGTGACTGAAGTAGTGATGGCCTGAACCACCCAAGCAGGTGCATTTTCTACATTGTCAAGACATTTGGCAGCATCAGATTTGAATGTAGTTTTTCTCTGTTGTCCACTACAGGAATGTCACCAGCTGGGCAAAAATTGCTCATATTCAGAATCCTTAAGTGTGTCTTATCCATTTTGATGAAAGATTTTTTGACTGGAGAAAATGCCAATTAGTTGAAACAGAGATATGCAGAAAAGTTAATTTTGACAGTCAGCTTCTATTTCAAGTTGCCAGAAAATTTTGACCTTTTATATGCAAAACGTTCTAATTTTCCGGCTCAAAATGTTTTAGTAAAACAATGTGCACCAAAAGCAGTTAGAAAGAGTGAAATTCAGATGGAAATTCCTTAAAAGTAGCCAAAAATAATAGAACACCTGATATAATTAATTCAGACATTTGCTTAATATAAATTTTCAGTATTTAGTCTTCTGCCTGTGTACTAGTCCCAGCATATCCCCACCTTCTCCTGCTTTGCTTTCTGAGGGGCTGTGGTTAATGGCTTTTATCCATATGAGATTTTGATGTGTGGTTTCTCCTAACTTAAATAGGAACTTCTTCTCCAGTGTTGTGATGAGATTTTTTTCAGATGTGTCAATAATTTTCTTGAGGTGAAGCCTGTTTTCTAATCATGAGCAGTGCACAGTTCTGAAATTTACACTTAACTAAATGAAAACACAATTTTAAAATAAATTTTCCAATATGTAAGGTTTTACCCTGAGGATAAGAAAAGTGATAACTTTTTCATTAACTTGACTACAAAACTTACTCTTTTATCATATCATCAATAAAACAAAGAAATGCACATAGTAAGTTGAAATTTCTGTGTAAAACTTTCTACAGGACATTACTTTGTTATCTTCTATTTTAGAAATCATCTGCTAATTTATATCTCCTGCAGGTATTAAGAATTTTGACCTAATTTCTATAGACATTTTAGCAAATGTCTCTTTCTCCTCAAAGTTTTTTCCAGTGAAAAAAGTCATTGCTAATTGTCTGTTGACACTAATGAAATAAATTAGCATAAAAATGAAAAATTAACTCATACCCAGTATAAAAGCACTTAATTCCCTATCAGGAAGCTTCCCTTGCTCATTATCCTGCAATACAGTAAGACAGGAACTAATCGACTTTTCTATCCAAAATTTTGCTGGAGACATTAAGGGAGTTTTGAAGCTGCCTAAACTCATTTTTCATCCAAATGAGCAATCCACATTTCTGGAAAAATAAGCATGTAATAAAAAAACCCCAAATAAACAACATTTAGACAAGATAGTGATAATACATCAAATTTTTCCATAGATTTTGTAGCTCCTTCTGTAGCAAAGATGACTCATCAGTGTCACAAACAATAACTATCTTTGTTTTTCTTCAGCAAGTCCTCCACTCCTCTCCTAATCTCTCTCAGCCCTAGGATCATATAAATAGCCTTTTTAGCCAGAAGTTTTTTGTTTCTTGACCATGGCAGTGGCACAGTTGTATTTATGGCAGGACATGAGAAACAAATTAAAAAAATAAAAATCTTGCGGCTGGTAGGAAAATTAACAAGAACAGACCCCATATTTCAAAGTTTACCATACTTATTAAATATTTCCAAGTCGTTTCAACAGAACATGTGTATCTCTCTGATAATAAACCCACTGATCATTTTTTGAGAATTGGCTAAGTGAATGGAGTGCCTGAAATGTTGGTGCTTGCCACATTCCTGTGGCAGTTTAGTACTCGGACAGAATGCTTGTATAAATGTATCACTAGCCCTTACACTTATTTGAAAACTTCTCTTGGTGGGTACATCCTTGCTAGTAAATTGAACAGTAAATGGAAACACTTGCTCTCTGTCCTTGCAGACAAGTGGCACAGTCTAGGCACATCCTCATCTCTCTAGATCCAAAACTGTGTAGCTAGGTGCAGACTGGATAACAGATCACTGCTGATGCTAATCCCAGCACCATTCTCATGGATTTGGGAAAAATCCAGGTCAAAACCATGCTGGAGCCTGTTCCAATATGAATTACTGGTTCTGAAGATTGTTTAACTTTCTGCTAATACTAATTCTGTTTAATTAATATAAACACAGTCTTCATGTCCTGCATTTTCTGTAAGCTTTCTCATAAAATTCAGTGTTGGCTACCCAGAGGGAAACGGTTAGTCTCTGAGCAAAATCAGGAACCAGATGCCAGCTGCTGGATGAGGAAGGGTTAATTTCTTTTGCTTATCAGATGAATAGTTGACAGTGTGCTAGGAATTTCTAACATGGCTGGCTATTTGGGCAGCAGCAATGTTAGAGCAGTGCATAACTAATGAGAAAGAATTATTAATACTTTGCCGTAATAACTATGCAATACTCTTGCCCAGTCTTTCAAACTCTGGTACTTGGTTGGCAAAGATGCTTTGGAAGTCCTAGAATCTCTAGGCATGTGTGAAAAATAGTAGAGTATGCCATTTGAGCCTGAAGGAAAGAGGTACATAATGAGAATTTTTCAATTCCCCTAAGCAGCATAATTAGCTAATGTCAGCAACCTGGTTCCAGACATAACAGGAGCATAATCTGATTCACTTTAATAAATTGTATGCCCTTAAGTAAAGTTCTTGAGGATTTTATCTATACTGTTGTGTTGTTCCATTTCAAACTTTGTGTTGCATTTAATTTCTCTTTTTTTCTTTTCTGTCAGAAGTAGGTTGATCAAGCAACCAATCTATTTTCACAAAAACATGTTTAATGTAGAGCATGGCTATGCATTTACCTGTTAAGGAGGTTACTTAGAACAGAAATCAAGGGAGCCAGTGCTGCAGTTTTGTTAGCAATACCTCCAGTGTGCTGCTGTCTTTTAAGATATATTTAGAGAGTGCAGAGGGGGCCATGACTTACAAATAAAGGTTTCAGCTGACAAACCCTGGAAAAAAGAAACCATTTGATCAATCTAACCCAGACCATGGAAAGCATCTACTTCAGACAGAAAAAACCTGAAATCTAAAACCTGGAACGGTAACATTGTGTTCAGAAGAAGAGGCAACACAGAGCCAATGGCTTTCATTTTTTAAAGAGGTCATGGATTTGGGTGGACTAAAATATCTCAGCTTTTTCCTAAAAGTCAAGAACATAGAAATGATGAGGCAAAGCAAGAGAGGAACAGAAGCTACTACAAGGCTAATGAACATTATGTAACTGAGTCATTGTATAATTTACAAAGAGAGAATCATGTGGGTTTTGTCCTTTGCCTACTGTTTGCAAATTTTTTTATTGTGATCACATTATTTAAGAAACTTAAGTGATTTCTCTGTGCTTTTCACATTAAACCAGTGAAATCCTTCTGCTTTCCACTGACACACACTGCTCTCTGCTTATTCTTTTCCAGCCTGATTTTTCAGTAAGCAAGTTCTCTCCAACTCTCTGGAGTCTTTTAAAAAATTCTTTTCTTAGGAAATTAAATTTTCCAGATTTCAGAGATTTTAAAACATCCAGTGTATAGTCATCTGATCAATGTTTTGACAGTTGTTTAAAAATGTTGACATAACATGTAGAGAAAATACATGATGGCAGGTGGAGATATAATGATTTTATATTCATTAGGTTGTACTGGCTGCATTGCTTATATGTGGTGAAGTCACAAAAGTGTTTTGTTATCACTATTTATTATTTATGAAGTGCCAAGAATATGTTTGACAGTACCTTGTTATGAATACAATAAAACGTTTTTATGACATGGCCTACCATATAGTCACATTAGACTCTGTTTTAGAGATATTTCAGAACACAATGTAGGTTTTAAAATTTGTGTGGTTTTATTTTCCAGTATCCATCTCCCTCTAAACTCTGGTGGCCTTTACTCTTATTTTCTTTTCTAGCACATTCAAGACTTACTTTTGTGATGTTAACCACCACCATTTGTCTGAGATCACTATTTTTACATCTTGCTGTGAAGCTGGGAATCAAGGTATCCACTGGAACGGGCCTAGTATTTCTGGCTCTAAATGACCCCATGCTCCAGAATAGGATGTTTTTTGTAGTAGATTTAGGAAAAAAAAAAGGAAACAGTATAGTTTTTCTACTTGTGGCAGGGCATATCACCCCTCTCCCCACCATGTGTGGCTGGTGCAGATAGGAGAGATAACCCAGGTGGGCAAGGCCCAGTGGGTATCATCTCCTGACAAAAGGTCTGCCAGCTTAACAGATGTGGGAAGAGATAAAAAAACATAAATGACCTAAAGGCCTGTTTTTACACTATGAAAGTACTACAGATTATCACAGAGGCAGGAGTCTCTTACACATTCCCTGGGAACATGTGAGGCGATTTCTTCCTGAAGCTTGGATGCAACGTCATGGTTACTTTTCCAGAAATTGAGGGAAAGGGGTTTGATGTGTGCCCCTTCAACAATTTGGTGGTAAGAAACATTGGATCCTAAGTTATACTATTTCTTCGCTAGCAGTAAATTTCATGGTGCCTTTAACCCTGCGTGTATAATACTAGCATTCCCTTTTGTCTTATCCCTGTGTAGTAATAGTCTGTTGTAAGTCTTATGTCTGTTAGTTTTGTGTCTATTAAATAAATAATTAATTTTATAATAGACTGAATCAGCCATTATTAAAGAACTTGCAAATGAGAGTGGATTTGGGGTGCCAGTCACCTCAATAACATGACTGCCTGCTGCCAGAGGCCTGGGCAAAAGTCAAGGACTTATTTAAACCCACATCATCCATTCATAACACTACTTCAATACAAGAAAAAGGGGAATAAATGTGTAAGACTCTTCTTTGTAATATATTTTTTTTTCAGAGCAGTTGGCTACTTCTTGTAGTACAACCCTGCACACATAAACCAAATGGTGTTCCTTGCTTCCAAAACCAAGTTTTATGTATGACCAAAATGTTCCTGGTAGCAGTGCTGTATTGGATGCCTGCCATAGATCTGTGCATGAGGCTCTCATTCAGTAGAATATGAGGCTGTGATTTGAGACGGATGACATGAAATTAGTCAAGAAAAGGTACAGAGAAACTGTGGTGATTGCTCCTCACACTTGGTCGCAGAGCTGCAGGGCTAGCAGCAAGCATGCAGTGGTTGTCAGCATCCAGGGAAAGAACCTGCCTGCAGTGCAGCTGTTTTTCAAGACAGACAAAGTAAAACTGCAAAGCAGTGAAGACTGGTGGTGAAGGTGACCTGGACGTCGATTGTGCCTGCACTGCAGGCTGAGGAAAAAGGGAAGGAGGTTGCTGCCCTGGCAGCTGAAAAGGATCTGGGGAATTTCTGTCATATCATTTTTCATGAAATTATTTTAAAAATATATTTAATAAGAGTGGTAGTAATCCACAATAGACTATTCCATAAAACCATAGATCTCATATCTACAAGGGAGTATTTGACTCATCTTGTCTGATCTCCTTTATAAAACTCACCATAGTGCTTTCCTAAATTAAATTGTGCTTGGATTAAATTATGTCTGTCTCTCCTCATACTCTTACTCAAAATTCAATCTTTATTTTGAAACTGGCATGGAGAGTGATAGTCCACTTCAAGCTGAAGTAATTTGTTCCAGTGAAAAAAAACTTCACTGTTAAAAGCTTGTGCCTTATTTCTTGCCTGAATTAGTCACACACGAGCTTCCAGGTATTGGATTAGGCCTTCATCTGCTAGGCTGAAGACGCAGCTCATTGCTGAAATATTACTTCCATGTGGGGGCTTATTTACAGGCTGTGGTCATTTCAATTCCTATTTTTTTATGGCAAGACAAATAAATAGAGTTTCTATAATCCTTGACTAAAAGGCATGATATCCAGTCATTTATTCTTGTGCTGGAAGAAGTATTATTCAGTAATTTAATCATTCTTACAGAAATTCTCTAAAATTTTGCCTATCTGTTAACATTATTGAGCTATGGTCCTCAAGAGAGGATGATAGCAGATATAATATTGCAGAAGACGTCACCTCAGCTTCAGGGTTATGAAAGAGCCTCCTCTGCTCCTATTCCATATTTCCCGGATCTCAGGTCATCTGTGCTGCTGCATCCACTTGGGGTATGACAATTATTCTGGTATGAATCATAGGCCAAACACTTTTTTTCAAAATGCTATCATAATGATTGCACTATTTCACTTCAGCCTAAAAGTATGAAGCTAAACTTGAAAATTGATGTGTATGTGAGGGAGACTTTTCATGGGACGTGTCATAGCATAAGAGAATCACAGAATCAATTCGGTTGGACAAGACTTCTGAGATCATCAAGTCCAACATATAAAAAATAATTTCCCTGACTGGAAAACTGTGAATTTGTGACATCTTATTGACCATAAAGAACCTAAAGAGATGATATCCTTATTTGGGCCCTTAAAGATAAATGGTGCAGATCTCCAATTGTCTCTTATGCAACAAACACCAGATTCGACCCCTTGGTTAAATGACTGCATCCCAACTCTAAACCCACTCAGTACTATTACTGAGGTAGCACCTAGCAGTCAAGTAATCTGCCTGAAGCTAACCTCATTTTAGACATTCACTACACTTTAAACATGAGTAGCTGTGGCCACTCCTGGCACCCAGCATCTTCCCTGTAATAATACACCGATTAACACAACTGTGCCTTCTTATCTTTACTGGACCTAGAACATTATGTGCTGTCTGAAAGGACTCAAACTATTTTTTGGGTTCTACTTTTTGATCTAAGTTGCAAAGTGGAAATTGCTCTTTTTGGATTGAGGAGGAAAAATAAAAAAAGATGCCCTATGATTCTTGTGTGGAAACTGTGCTTGAAACTCAGTTGCTTCACACCTTTATAGTTATAAAATGTTTACATCAGTGGCTGTTTGATCTCTTTTAAGGTCTGCTTCATCCTCAGAATTGCTCCAAATTTCTTTCAGCAGTTATGCTATTGCTAGAAATTAATACACTGCATTTAATGATAAATGGCATTCATTTAATTTTGAAGGTTTTTTTCCATTAAATATCTCTGTTATGTGCTGAGGGTTGCTTCATTTTGTAGCATCTACATAGGGTTTTCCTCCAAGAGGCCCACACTTCAGATGGGGGACAGGATCCTTGGCCTTGCAGTCTCCTACTGAGTGAGTGAATGGAAGAGGAGAGAGGACCAGCATCACATTTCCCTCTGGTTTCCTCTGAGACAGAAGGTGCTAAAGAAGCTCATTAATCATGGTGTGGAGCTGGTCAGACTCTTGTAGTTCAGTAATACTTAGATCACAACGACTTGGGGTATGAAAATTATATTTTAATTTGTTGAGACAGTTTATAGTTCCAGGGTGAATGATTACAGAGAAGCCTGCAGTAGATTACTAGGCTTGAATCTCTCTCAAAAAATCTGTGGTAGTTTGGATTTGACTTTATATTAACACTGAAGCCAATGTGTTAGCTTGAGAGTCTTCTGTCAGTCTGAAACATGTCAGGCTAAAATTGCCAGGGTCAGTGCACACACACACACACACACATCCCCACTGAACTCTGTCTTAATGAACTTTACAGCTTGGATCTGCCTTAGAAAACTAAGGTCTGTTGTTTTCCTGAGAAATGTGGTTATTAGAACATCCATACAAGAGTGTTTGACTTTCAGCCCAAAATGAACATCTTAGACATATATTAGTACGTGGTTTTGTCCATAAAATTGTAAGCAAATGATTTTTTTTTTTAATTTGTAGCTCAAGCAGTAGAATCTGAGGGGCACTTTTGGAGTCATGTAATATAAAAATAAATAGTCCTCCACCAAAACAGATTCTCAGTCTGGATTAATTTCTCTATAAAATTGAATCACTATCCCTGTGTAAAATAGTATCATTAACCCTGAAGAATGTTTTTATTGAAGTAATGACTTTGCTATGAAAGTTAATGTGCTGGTAAGGTTTAAGAACTGTGCATAAGCAGCATTTTTTTAAACACTAGAAATTATAGGCATAATAATTACAATACAAGACTCTATAAAGTATTCTGTCAGTGCACTCAGTTCTTACCAAAATGTGCTGGGAAATCATTTACTGTTCACATTGTGTTTGGAACATCCCCAGGAGCTTAGCTAACTACACCACAAATGATGTCCAATTTTGTGTGCTGTGCACTGGCTAACACGCGCTCTGCTGTCCCACAGAATGGCTAGTACAGAGTTGCCTTTCCTTTGCAGGAGGTGGGAAGTTGTTCTCCTTGAATGACTATTCAATTTTGAGTTGTTTTTAAAGTCTGGGCATGTCAGCAGGCAGGAATATTTTATCTCATCAGGTTGGCAGATGATGACAAGCAAGTTCCATCACATTCAATGTAGCCATACTGGGGAAGGTGCTGTTGCTGTGATGAAAGAGGAGGACCGTGGCAAGACAGCCTCGAAAAAGTTGCATGCCTAATGCTTTCATCTGTGTCTATAATTTTTATTAGTGGATTAGAAACTGCACCGAATTCATACATTCAATATTTAAACACAGACACACCTGAAATTCTGAAGGCTCAACCATTCACTTGCTGGTAGTCTTCTCATTTACTTCTTACCGAGTGTACTTTTAGGCAAAATTATATTATGTGGAGAATAATTTAATGGAAAATGCTAGCAATTTTTTTTTTTTAAATTCTAGTAAAAACATACAGTATCAGCTCAGACCAAGAGGTTTACTCATTCAGTGCTCAGTCCTTCATTAGACAATCTGGACTTTGTTAGATAAAGACAATGCACACAATTCAAGAACCTACTGCTTCTTATTTGGCAAAATAGGTGTTTATTGCACAGAAAAAAGTACAGTTTACATTGTACACAATTCTTTTCTTTGTGTTTCGTAGAGAAGAGAATAATTTTCAACTTGTGTAAGTGCTAAGAATAAACTCCTTTTCCCAGAAATTTCCTTCTGTTTGTTTTGTTTCTTCTGTTGAAGATCATGAGCTCTGTAACAGATTTGGCTTCTGCTGAGACAGTTCTTCTCCTACATTAATTTAATTACTATTGTTATTGTAAAGAAATAAGCACTGAATAATTATTGATATGTCTGTTTCTGTGTTCATATATTGTTGTTTATAAGCATGCTGCTTACTCTTCTTTCAAGGTAAAATTTTTAAAGATGGTTCCTCTGCAATCTCTGCTTTTTTCCTACAGCAGTCTTATTCAGGCTCTTACTTTTTATCCTATTCACATAATTTGTGGCAGTAGGACTGCCTAAGCTAGAAAAGGTTGTGTTAAATGTGGTATGTTTTTCTTTCACTAATTTACTTTTTGAACATGTAATCTTTTAGCATTTTAAGTGTCATGTGGCAAAAACCCCCAGACATTTAAGCTGTGCAATAAGTAAAGAAGAACCCTTTTTTAATTTGATTTTGAGTATTTCTCCAGATAATCTCTTTCAATGACTTATAGTTCTTGGATTGGAGCATGTATTAAAAACGCTGGTAAGCCATCGTAAGGTTCAGTGTGTCCAACTGTCCTTGAGCTGGTATAACCGACTCCTCTCTAGCATTCAGTTTCCTGGAATTTTTGAAATCACGATGTCTATTTACATGTCTTCTGCAGACTGAAGTCCTGAACAAAACATGCTGTCTCAATGGGGTGGAAGTAGAGAAAAAATACAAGGAATCCATCAGATGTAGACATTTATGTGTCTGTGTAGCTGTGAAATGAAAAAAAAATACAAAAAAAAAGATGGCTGAACTCCATGCTTTGCTTTGAGAGCTTGAAGCAGTTGCACTTTTTTCCATGTTTTTTCTTGAAGTAATTAAGTACAGATGGGGCTTCTTTCTAACAGGTTATTTTTCTCTCCTTTGTCAGACTTTTTTTTGGTTTTGTGCATTGGTTGTTTTAAATGTACCTAAGTGTCATGGTTAATTGTGCATAGAATATTATTTAAGAAAAGACACCTTACTATCTTTTCTCTTCTATTCTATTTCTTATTCTATTTTCCCAAGTTATGAAGTGATTGAATTTGACTTTTTTCAGGGGTTTTAGGAATCCAGCTATTATGTAAAATTACCATAGAATTATATTAATTATTATGCCAAAGCATAAATCGAGGTTGAGGAATCCATATTATGAATCCATTTCTGAATACAGCAATCTGAAGTTAGAGAGGAGTATTCAGGGACCAGTTAAAGACTCCCAATAGAGAACCTTGATTTACATTGAATAGATCTGTTGTTGAGAGGCGAAGTTCCTTGCAGATTCAAGACTAATTTATGTTTATTATTTTAAAAATGTAAAAAATTCCAAACAACAAAACAACCAAGTGCAGGTTGAGTATTGTTATAGCAATCATGTGGTTTGGGGTGGAATCATGGTTAAAAGAGCTCACTCTGTTTCCTTTTCTGACAAGAGGGTAGTGATGCAGCATGACTGAAATGCAACACTTACACAAGTAACATCTATAGCCTTGACTCAACATGAGACTAACACAATTTTATTTGCAACAGTGATTTTAAAAATAGCATACTCTGCTGATACTGCTTAATTGCATAATTTCAAATTATGCAGACTTAGTGTTTATTTATTTAAAAATTAATTGCCATGTGAATGGGCTGGACCATATTGAAGTGGACTGATTCCTAATACTCCTGGAAGACACTGGATTTATTGCTTTGGAAAAAACACAGGAAATTCTTTGCACTAAAACCAAATAAAAGGAAAGATCTTTACAAGTAGAGCTGTTACTAGAGTGATAGGCAGCCACCCCTGCATAAATGATAAATAGGCTTTTAGGCTGTAGATATCATGTTTGTAGAGAAAATCTGCAAATGGGTAGAGGCAAGCTACAGTGGCATTGTTTTCTTGGTTGAGCAGAAAGTTTAAATTGACAGGTCTGAGGCATAAACACTCTCGCTTTTCATTTCATGGAGTATTAACTCAATTTATTAAGTTGCTACTTCTTTGTTTTACTGTCCATAAAGGAATAAACTAGAGAAGAACAGTGCCTTATGGACACATGGACGTTGCCTTAATTTTTAAGATGTGGGAGAGATGGAGTACCTCAGTATTGTCCAGGGATGTTGCCTTGGTGAGGAATGAGGCAAGGAAGGGTGAAAGGAGACCTGAGCTGGTCATGATTTGGCTGAGAGTATGCTATTTGCAGGGTTTGGAAAGTTAACCTTTGTAAAATACTGTGTACTGGTTGTCTCTTTCAAATCTGAAAGGTAAATTTGTAGGTGTTGAGTAGGAAGATTATAGATAATATTTTCTGTATCTTTATAAGCTATGTCAGTGAAGGGCATGTATGTATCATGTCAACTAGATACTGTAACCCTAATTTCCAGGAAATGCCATTGTTTTTATGAATAAATTTATGTATGTTGGTTCATTTTCTTAAAAAAAATAATAGCAACAAATTTATAAATAAACTAATTTTACAGTGAAGCTTAATCTAGACACTCCAAGTTCCTCTCTGGCGAACAACGGAATAGGTAGTGAGTTATATTGCTGTGAGGATGAGATATATGGGAGTGGGTCTGTCTAATCCTTAGACAAATAAAGCTCAGGGTCTCTTGCAGGCTTCCTGGGCCATGGTGAGCTATCCTTTCTGGAGAGCGATATGAGTAGCAAAGAAATAATCTCCCCAAAGACCAGCAAGGATACCTTTGTGGTGCAAGATTTGTTATATTTTCAAAATTTGGTGAACATAAGGGTTAAACGCTAAAAGCAATTCAGTTCCATCTTGACAGTGGAACCCTACTCCTGCATAATAAACCAGACTTGGCTTGGTCAATCTTTTGAATGCCTATTCTTCAAAGAAAAGCTCAGTGGGTTCTTGCTTATGTTATAGGCTATTTTCCTGCAGATTTGTGCTAGAAGCAAGCTCTAGCAAAGTGTTGCAATTTTCCTCGTGATGAACAACTTGTTCAAATCCCCTAATCCTCGAAAACCCCTTCAGCTCCTTTTCTGTTTTGCTGGTGCTTTTTGTTCATCTGTATTTTCAATTTGATTAGAAAGATGAATCGTGTTTAAAATCTTAATATGGGTTTGCCAAAAAAACAATTGTAACAGTGAACTATTGCCTGAGGCAGGAAGCTGTAAAAGTAAAGGAAATGGGAAGTTAGCAAACATGACAGCATAGAGAAGTGAGAACCTGTAGAGACAAATACATGGACCTACATGTTGTTTTGCTTTGTTTATGGTGAAAATGAAAAAGACTGAAATGGAAACCATGCCAAGAATACATGGAATATAAATTTGTTGCAGGAAATGAAGATGATAGGATGTAGGGATGTCAGAGGACTGTCAATGCAGCTGAAATCAACAAAGATCTTTCTACAGGTCTTCGGGGAGATGATGAAGTAAACAGCTCTGAGGTTGAGCATAAAATAACAAAGCTGGAAATCACATCTGTGAAAACAGGTCTGTGTGACAGTTGGCTGGTGAACACAACAGGAAAGGTAATGAGCAGTGATGTATTTTGGCTGGGTTAGAGGTTAAAGCAAGCAGCATCAGATTATGGTTGATCCCCCAAAGAGGAAGACCACCTATGCAAAGAAATATATTTGATTTAAGGAGGAATGGTGTTTGTGTCTTTTAAATATATCAGGATAATGGCCAGACAGAAGACAAGCTAGAAAATAGAAGGTTGGAAAGTATATCCTCACCCATAAGAATCAGATCCGCCTGACTGAGGGTGTAGGTAGAAGAAGAGTATGAAGCAGTTCCATAAGAAACTCTGGAAAACAGATGCATAAATAGAACTTAGGCTCAGCAGATTTATATTGTATCACAGAAACATAGAAGATCTTGAGTTGGAAGGGAACCACAAGGATCATTCAATCCAGTTCCTGGTTGTGCACAGGACAGCCCCAAGAATTACAGCATATGCCTGAGAGCATTGTCCAAACCCTTATTAAACTCTGTCAGGTGACCACTTCAATGGAAGAGAAGATTCAGAAGACTAAACCTAATGACAGAAATGAGGACTTGAGTCTAGGGGAGGAAAAAAATTAAGACATAAAGAGTTTTGAGGAAATGTTCATAGAAAGTTTTGAAAGAGAGAGATTTAGATTGTCTTGCTTGTTGCATGGGAATAAGTCTGGTTCTTGAGGTCTGTGAATTTTATTTACACTACCTTACTACAAGAGCCTTTGACACTGAGGATATCCTTGACTTTTCTGTCTCCTGGTGTAGCATTTAATCTTTTATTGCAGTCTGTAAGTTTGTTACAAACTCCTGAGATCTGCATTGAGGTCTAGGGCATAGAGAAAGGTGCAGAACAGGTGTAGGATGCCTTTCTAGAATTGCCTGGTTGCTTCTAATTATAGAGGATTGCTGTCACAAAACAAGGTTCCTCAGAGAATTTATTCCTGTTTTCCTTTCCTTTTTTCTATTTTTTAGTATTACTTAGCCTTTGCATCCAGGAATATTCTTCATAAATAAGGAATAATGCCAGCATGCCAGTGCTAGCAGATCAGTTAATTCTACCAGATACATTTATTTTCAAATATATGATTTCAAATTCACATGGACATAAAAACATAGAGAATAGAAAAATAATATTTTAAGGCAAGTGGTGGAAGACCTATCACTTAAATTATGTAAAATATGACCCCATCTGAAGGGTTCAGGCATATATTAAAGGGAAGAGTCATGCATTGGCCAGAATAAGACAAGATGACCTAAGGGCTCTTTCATCTCTAATTGCATGTTTATGCTCCCAATGGTTTCCCATAGTTTAGTAACAAGACAAGCATGCAGCTGGACTTGATGTCCAAACTACCTTTAAGACTTTAAGCATGATACCTATGTGAATAGCAGAAATATGATGTATATTATATCATGAATAATAGTACTTTTACCAGAAATGCCATAACGAAGAAATGACATGTGTTCTAAATACCATCTGAATTGCCAAGTTCATATAAGCACCTGTTTCATGATGTGTTATTTAAGCCAAGTTATGGTGTAACTTTTGGATATATATGGATATAACTTGTGGATCTATATATGATTCTGTGCACATGGACACACACCCACTCACACCATGCTGTTCACTGAAGTCCTGTTCAATGTGATCTCTGATCTCTGCTATTTTTAGCAAATCCTGTCACCAGTAAGTCTAAACAGAGGAAAAAGACTGGAATTTTAAACACTTTAATGAGAAATACAAGAATACAGAACTACAAGAGATCATAACATTAAATCCCATCCTATCTATATGAAGACTGACATTTCCAGTAGTCCTTTTCAGAAATTTAGTAAAATTCATCTTTAAAATTAACTAGGTTTCTGTCCTCCACTACAGTCACAGGAATGTTGTTTCAGAACTGTGCATATGAAAAATGACATTTTCCTTATTTGTAGTGGAAACGCATCCATTGCTAATGTCTGCCTGCCTGTTTTAATTACTGTTCTCAGAAAACCTTTTCCCTTCTGTCTCCCATTCTTGTCTTTGTCCAATCATCTGCAGAAAGGAATCATAACTTCTTGATCCTTTGTTCTAACAGGCTATGTAAGTTAATGATCTTGGAGTTTCCCTATTTCATCTCAGTTGTGCAGCATAGATCTAAGCTTTTACGTATTTACTTTGCTTTGTTACAATCTGAAGCACAACTTTAAAATAATATTAAAAAACCCCATACTTTATCAAAACACTAGTAAGTTTAAACAATGGTCTCCTTTTGGCTTTTGTCGTGCTTATGGCAATTAGATAACTGACAATAAAGAATGAAATTTTGGAGGCAAAATTCAAAAAGTCAGTTTGATTTTGAGCAATATATATTAATCTTCTTTAATGAGAAACAGATGACTCTATATTAACAATTGACCTCTTTTGTTTGTACAGATTAGGGATCAGGTTGCTAGGAATGTCTGCTTGTTTTATCAGAATTAAGACAATTGGTTGTTCATGGTAAAATAAGAAAGCAGATCTCTTTGGGGGTCTGTTCCTGTGGCAATGAATCAGGGCTTGTGCTGGTTTCCCACCTGCAGCAGCATTATAGCATGAATAGAAGACTCCTCTCATTCTGCAGTCAGTCAGTATTGCATGGTCCTTATTCTCTGTGGTCACTTTCAATTCATCATTATCCAGTTTACAGGATAAATTCTTATTTGTTGGTCTTGCATTAACCTGACTTGCACACAAAGAATCATAGAATCATTAAAGTTGGAAAAGAATTCCAAAATCACTGAGTCCAACTTTTTACTGAACAGCACCTTGTCAACCAAACCATAGAACTAAGTGCCATGTCCAGACATTTCTGGAACCCTTCCAGGGATTGTGACTCCATGACTTCCCTGTGCAGCCTATTCCAATTCTTAACAACTCATTCAGCGAAGAAATTCTTCCTAATGTCCATCCTCACCCTTCCTTGGTTCAGCTTGAGGCTATGTCCTCTGGTCCTGTCACTTGCTGCCTGGGAGAAGAGACTGACCTCCATCTGGCTACACCCTCCTTTCAGGTGACTGTAGAGGGCAATAAGGTCAGCCTTGAGCCTCCTTTTCTCCAGGCTAAATCACCTCACCTCCTTCAGCTGCTCTTCATATGACTCGCTTTCTGTACCCTTCACCAGCTCCATCGCTCCTTCTCTGGACACACTCCAGAACTTCAATGTCTTTCCTGAATTGAGGGGCCCAGAGCTGGACATAGGATTTGAGATGCGGCCTCACCAATACCAAGCGCAGAAGGACAATTGCTTCCCTTGCCCTGCTGGCCCTACTCTTTTTGATATAGGCCAGGATGCCATAGCCAATGTTGTTTTCATCCCATTTCCATCACTCTTCTACTCAGGTCCTTCCAGATCATCGCCTCCTCCAGATTGGTGACACTTGTTGCAAATCATGTCTTTGAGGCAACGTCATTAATACAAAAGTTTCGTGATAATCCTCAATGCATTCCCGGAGGACCTTTCCTGGTAAACTCCTCCTGCTGGATTAGAATTATTTTTTTCATGGTCTCCTCATCAGTCCATTTCTCATCAGACAACCTACTAATCTCCAGTTTAACTAATGACTTCCTGTAGTAATTAATATCAGATGCTAGTAGCCCAGACAAATGAGGTCTATATTATTGTCTTTGCTTAGACAATCAATTATTGCATCAAAAGAAAGACGTCAACTAGTATTATGTATTTTACCTCTGATAAACACGTCATAGTTTTTTCTCTATTTCCACCTCTTTATATTTATTTATTTCTTGAATATTTTTCTCCAAACCTCATGTGCTTTGAATATTTAGGCAAACAGGCCTTTTCAGTAAGTGCACAAAGCTTGCTACTTACAAACCATATGATACTACCCCATCTTGAAGTAATAAAAAAATGGCAAAATATAACCTAATAGTTTCCAACAAAGTAATGTAAACAAACAGTCCCAATATTCTCAGGCTCATACATTTTCTCCAAAGATTTGAATTCTTTCTCAAGAAAGATAAAATTGATGATAGAGAAAATATGTTGGCAAGAAAATTCTAATTATTTTAGCTATTAGAATTGGATAGTCCTTTAGTCCTGAATTAAGAAGATTGCCTTTGTGAAGTTTGGCAGGACAGATCCTCCATATTACATATTTCCTTTCAAGCTAAGGTCTCAGGCTGATGCCTGATTACATCAGTCTATCCCACAACTGGGCTCTGAAATGGAACTTGCAAATCAGGACAGGATACCCTTACGGGTACATTGTGTATTCTGGAAATGCTTATTATTGCTAAAGAATTTTTTCTCTTTTTTTAACTGGTCCTGGTCTCTATTGGTAAATCTTAGACAACTAGGTTCTTCAAAGTTCTCTGTGTGCCAGTTTTCTTAGGTCAGATTCAGACGTTCTTGAACTTAGTTTACAAAGACACCAATGCTGTCTCTTCCTTTCTAGTCTCTACTATACTTGTTTGTCTCATCTTGTAACTCTTCAGTTTAGAAGTGGTACTTTGTGGTTCTCAGGATCCATGTAAAACCATCTCTTGGCTCAATTTATGCAAGAACAACTTACTAAAACCCAGTTTTTTTGTATATTTGGTTTAATATGCCCCTCTTCAGTTTTCTTCTTTTTCAGCTGATTCCGTGGTATCTCAGGGAGTTTCTTCTCTTTTACTTTCTCTCTCTCAACTTTAAGACTAATATCAAGTTCCTCTGTTTCAAAGTTAAAAGAATTTTCAGTCTTTTAAGCCCAATATATTAGCAAGGAAAATGTTGGTTTTGTTTTACTCCTTTTCTGTGCTCACTGATCTATGAGGAAAATCTGTCGCCGTTTCCAGTTAGACTCAATGTCCTGTTGGGTCTCTTTCACTCTTATAATGCTTTGTTTCTAACTGAGGAACATAGGGGGTTTTTTAAGCACAAGAAAAGTTTTGCATATTTTCTACAGGTAGAAATAGATGTCTAGTGGTTCTCAGTGAGAAGTCATTGTCACTCCTCTAAGCCAGTTTTTAAGGTAAGTGCAAAAATTAGAAACATTTCCTTTATTCATCCGAAATGAAACACTTCAGTATTATATCTGAAGTGAATGTCTGTTTCAGTGTGGAACTAAAAAGTTTATTTGTTCTTAGCTTTGAGATAGCTAATTTTGGAAAAAATAAATTGACAAATGGTGGCCAATTAATTTTTATTTTTTTTTTAATAATAATGAATTTTTCTTTTTGGAAAACTTGCTCTTGGTGAAAAATGTTCTTCATTTTGAAAAGGAGCCAGCATTACAGAAAATGTTTCTGCTTTGAACTGACAAGCAATTACAGATACTTGGTGTATGCTAATTACATGGTGCATTGAAACAATTATATACACATTGTCTCTTTTTCCACACTGAGAATCCTACAGTAATTTACTTATTCAATTACTCTTAATGTTTTTCCGCTTTATTTTTCCCAGCACATGGAGCAGTATTTAGTTTACAGACTTCAGAGCTAGGCACTGAAACACACATTCCAAATACCGGGTATGGAAGACACATTGCTTCAAAGCTTAGAGAGTTTTACCAGACAGTTTGGGGACTCATCTAGATCCTTCCATCACAGCAAAGAGTTGCTGCATCTTGTGGAAAACTATCCATGGGGAACCCCTCAGCCTTTGTTCCATGAATAGGCCATTTCCTTCCCTTATTCCAGAAAGTTTCTGCATCATATGATCCGCATATGTGCATATGATCATATTTTGATCCATTTAAGCCAGATTTACCACACAGTGTTTAGGACAATGGAAATCAGACCAAATTCACCTAAATTTTTGGACAATACAGGACGATGGATGATGGTGTTACATATTGTTTCATGAGTAAATGCTCAGGTCACTGTCTGGTAATTTCTCTAACATCAACTCTTTTTAGACATATTTTTGCTATCAGAGAGTGACACCTGTCTCACTATTTCCTTGAATGTTTCTCTACCAGGTAGGATATTTGAGGGTATTTAATTCAATTTTAAATTAATAAAAATCAGTCTATACAACATTTGTAAAACTTATCAATAGTAATTAAGCTTATTTTTTCTCCATAATAGATATTTCAGATATCAATGGAATCTGACTTTCAAAACAGATACCTTTCATTCATTCTCAGTAATTTAAGTATTTTGAGAGAGAAGTATTACAAATTCCATATATATTGCAATTATTATCAATAATGGTATCACTGTTTCTGAACAGTGACTTTAGAGATGTCCAGCGAGAAAATTTTTTTTTTTTTTTTTTACTTAAAAAAATCTGTGGGTTCACAGTATTTAATCTCCCCCATGGTTATTTAGATTTTTCTGTTTCCCTGCTTGCATATAGAGCTCAAATATATAATCCATGAGCAAAACAGGGTGGACTCACATGACAACGTAAGAACAGCTAAAAAATTCCAAGCATTGCATACCTCTCTGATTTAGTGTATATGTACAATTCTGATGTCAATGCATGCTTTAAGTGTCAGGAATTTGTGTTGATGACTGCCTGAGGGTCTGAACATTGGCAGATTTACATTAGACAGTTAACCAATTTTATTTTCCTGGTGCTGTTAAATTAATTCAAAATAAATCTGTTTCTTGACTTTATTTTTACATTTCTGTATTTGAATTGGACAATTTGTACTTGGAATCCTTGGCAAAATGTAATTTGAGCAGCTTACGTGTTACTATTATTTCTTGGGCTGGGTTTATTCCCACATGGAATTCAGATTCATAATAAATTTTTGTCTTCTGTGGTAAGGATAATATTGTTTGATCCACTTATTTTTATTATCACTGGATATTCTGCAGGGCTAAATCAATGGTTTAGCTTCTGTCTATCAATCTGTTTATAAGAAAAAAATAACAACTTGAAAATTAATTTCCAGTCAGACCTGAGTCTGGTTGTTTGGTTTTGTCATTATTCTGCTATGCAGCTTCATAAATCATGTATCACTACAAAAGTCTAAAATGGGCATATCAGAAGGGGCATTTCTATGCATATAAAACATTTTTTTTAATATTTGTTCCTCTTAATGTAAACATAAAACTTCTATATTCTTGTTATCAGTATTTTACTTTTCTTAGTGTTAATGATAGCATCCTCATTTAGAAGTTCACAGGCTCTTACTGGGAATTTGTATATTTGCAAATACCCACTAGGTAAAAGCAACTTGACTTGGTAAAATTTGCTCCAGTCTTTCAAGGAAGAAAAGTGAGAAAAAAGAGCTGCTAGGAAGGCTGGAAGGCAGCTCTCAGGGTCTGTCTGAGGGGCTCAGAAAAGCACTTCAAGAGCAATGATGCATTTCAGTCATTCAGAAGTTGATGACAAAACAATCTTTAGGAAAAGTAGCTTCCATCATTAAATTCTGAATTTTGTATTGCCTCCTGCTCCACTAAGAATTTATTGATTTTTTACATTAAATGTATTGAAAAATTATTTCATTTACATGAATGGAATACCTTCAGTGGAATATCTTCTTTTATTGCGGAGATGCAATTACATACTAGAAAAGGTGAAGCTCTTTTGGGTGCTGTAAGCACTGGTTCCAAACAGCACTTACAGACTAGTACTTGTGAAAGACAAAATCTATGGAATAAATTTTAAAACCCAACAGTACAAACCAACCAAATAAAAAAGATGCTGGGATAATTTTAAACCAGGAAGAATGAGAACAGGCAGGTATATGCAAGCACCTGACAAAAAAGCTGGGAACAGATGGAGGCTCCTGGATGCTGTGGCACTGCAGCTGAAGGGAATTTTGACAGAGGCCTGTGACTGTCCAGCAGGTTTGTGTGAAGGTTCTGGAAGGTTGAAACTGGTCACTATGAAAAGTTTCAGAGGAAAAAGGGAAACAGCCAGCAGCAGGCAGACAGAAGGAAATAATTAATATCTAATCTCCTTGTGGAAGACTTGCACATTCAGTAGGAGTAAGACCTGAGTCTTTAATTACTGCTTTAAGACATATAAAGTCTTATCTGAGAAATGTTTTTTAGAAGTAGACATTGCACTCAGGGTTCAGTAGATTCAGACAATGTGAACACTGTGTTTGAAAAAGGCATGAGTTTACGTGCTTAATATATACAGATTGACTCTCAATTTCTACTTTCCACAGAAAAAAGTGTGTGCATAAAGGCCATATTACGGCTAACAGTTTGCAGTGGTGGAATAAAGATGTTAGGAAGTGAGTAAAGGAGACAGGATGGGAAGGACAAGGACAAAGAACAGGAGTGGGTGACTGTTTTTGTGAAGGACTGGCACCTGGAACAGTGGGGCTCTGGACACAGACTTTTTATGTGTAATAATGATAATCACTATTACTGCTATCAGAATACCTAAGAGACTACAATACATGAGCCCATTAAACACAGAAGTCCAGATACCTGAAACCTAGACAAGAAGTGAGAGACAGTAAGTAAATTCAAGGGAACATCAGAAAACTCACAAAATAGTTAAAATGCAAGGACATCACTGCATAGACAATGTTACTGGCTGTCAGGGTTGATGTTGCTTTTGCTGTTTGTTTTTTTTAAACCCATAATAAATATCTGTAGAAGGGAATTTTCATGTGTTTAAGGAAATTAGACATTACTGGGAGGTAGTCTCTAATGGAATGGGTCACTGGGAATAAGCACAAAAGTGCTTGCTGCTGCAATCACTAACAAAGACTGATGTTACAAGCCACAAAGGTTTTGTTCCTCTGAACAGTTTTTGAAACACAGCCAAACACTGGGCATTTGTTGCTTTGGTCAGGGTATTCAGCAGGAGGGGAGTAAACTCTCTGAGAAGAAGCTAACACCTGCCACAGCCTTGCCATAGTTAAGGTTATTTTAGACAATGCCTGACAGATGATAAGAGCTTCTGAAAGATTGTTACTTCTCCGGATTAATGGGGAAGTCCCCACTTGAATGTCGCTTGTTGGGAACAGAGGATTTGCAATATTTAGATACAGGTAAAATGGGATCACCTGCAGCAAGGAACAGATTCTGAGCAAAGTGTGATATCTTGGGGGTGGTAGAGGAAGTTCGTCTGAGATGTAAAAAGGGTAAAAGGTAATGGTATAGAGCATGTTCTTTGAATATGCCAGCAGCCCTTCTAGACCTCCTAGAATGCAGCTGTGCAAACAACTGATTTTTTGGTTTGGTGTATGAACCCAAACACACTCAATGTGTAATTTCTGCCAATCCAGAATGAAAGAGTTTCCAATTGCTTTATGAAACAGAGACCCTCAACACTTTTGCTCCAGCTTAAAAAAATGTTCTCTTTGGCTGAAACAAAATTGCTCATTTGGGTTTTTTTTTGGTTTTTTTGCTTCTAAAAATATTTAAAAATCAAACATAACTTCATGTGGTCTCAACACACCATTTGGAAACAAACAATAAAACATTCTTACCCTCATTCAGATTTTCTTACCTAATTAGATATGAATTTGTGAAGAGTTTCAGTGGTCACAAAATTGCTGATTTCAGTGAACAAGCTACTTGGGGAAAGTAAGCATTCACCCAGTTCCTTTATTAATACTGACTGCCAGGGTATGAGCCTGCTCTGGTGGCTTGGTGTGGGCAGGCCCTCTGTCAAACCTTCAGTAGCTGTTCCCACACTGGAGGGTCAGAGCTACTCTAGATGAGTGATCATGATCCATATTTTGCTCTCAGTGTTTAGATGGACCATCTAATGTAATGCACAGGCAAGCCCTCAAAGCTCCCAGTTTTCAGTGTGTTTCAAGGCTGCAGAGCCTTCTCTCTCGTCAGGTCATTTCCTGATACGTCTTTTCTGCAAAGACTTGGGAATTGTTTCCAAGTATCATGTAAATTGTAGTTTAGATGTTGTCCAGAAACAAGCTTATTAGACAAAAAGGTGTGGTAGAATAGTTTATCCTTTGAACAGCAATCATCAACCTTAACCTGCATCGTGCACTTACTGGTTTGGACACTACTAATCCTGATTTATGCCTTACTGCTTCACATGAATGAGTCTGCAAGCAGAGTGGAAGGGATTTAGTGTGAGTAGAGTGCCAGACCCTGTTCCTTGAAATGAGAAATGTTTATATTGTTGGGAAGTGATGTAATGGCAGCTTGAATTATGTTTATTAGCATGTGAAAAGTTTTAGCGGTATATCTGTCTGTTTTGTATTAGAGATTTGTATCCAATAATAAAAAAATACCCATGGATAACAAACTGGAAAATGGATGCATATTTGGCTGGCTGTAACTGTTGGGGGGGAGATGGGGTTGGAGAGGAGGTCTGGAGCTTTTAAATATATTTTTAAAAATATTTAGTAAAAAACCAAGTTTAATTAAGATGTTGCATAGAGACAATTTTTTTTTTTAATTGGAAATTAAAAATAAAAACTAATCGGAAAATAATCCTAACTTTTCTGCCTGTATTGGGAAGTATTGTTACTTAACTGAATTTAAAATTTGATACAGCATAATTTCTTATTTTTTTTTATTTATATTACTGAAGGACATCTATACTAAGTAATTACAGACTTCTTTTGCTGGATAATTAACTGCTGCGTAAGAAGGATGTTTCTTATTCATCAGTCATATCTTTTTCACTAAAATTGAATTCAAGGTGTCTGCTGCTTTTCTGAATCTAGACCTTACTACATTAGAAGAAAAATGTACCACAGATGAAACGTAGTGCAGTTAGAAGTTCTTTCATTTACACGTGCATGTACAGTTTAAAATGTTCTTTTGTTAATTAAAACAAACAAACAAAAACAAACATTATGAGTGCTGCTGGGGTTTTTTTCTGCTTTTGCCAAAGCTTTTTGTGGTGCTCTAGTACTTTTCCTGTCATTTTTTGTTTGTTTTGAGATAAGTAATATCATAATTTTAAAACTTTTGTCTTCAGTAAACATTGTATGGCATAAAAGCACATATTGTGGCTTCATGTCTAAACAGTTTTCTAGCTCTCACACCATAATGATCCTGGAAAAAAATGAATATTTTAACACAGCAAAATGCATCAAACAAAATCAGACATTGAAAGGAGATGTCCCACTCAAATGGAATGCTGTTGAAACTAGAGTCCTACATTACAGGTGATACAGAATATAACAGATTATGAGGTTTAAGCAATTCAAGTCAGATCTGAGGACAGGAGTAAATTATTGTAATAATGTTGGCATAATTTAAAATAAATTGAGGCTTCAGAACATCTTCTAGTGAACCTTTAGGTTTAGCATGGCACAGATAAAGGTCCATTTAACATGAGAGGTGATGGTAAGATCTGGAAGACTGTATAGGAGATACAAACATATAGGTAAAATTGGTTCCTAATACACTTATTGATGTCCTGTAAAAAAGACTTTTAGCAAGAAATTTTCTTGCTGTAAATTCAGTCAGGAAAAGAGTTTATAAAACACTTCTAGTCTGCAATTGCTTTTTGTTTTTCATTTACAGTAATAGATGATTCATAAATAGTGGGATCTGGAAAATAATAGAAGTGCATCCAAGTCAAGGTTTGGGAAAGCTGGATGGAACTATTTCATTAGAATTTAGATCTGTGAAGATTATATGCAACCTCATTAGAGTTGGGGATTATAATTCATGTGTAAACGCCGTCAACAGAACCTACTGCTTGTAAAAGCAATAGTAAGTCTGTAGGGAGCAAGAGAGGAAGGAAGATGCACAAAAGAATGGATGAAGTGGCTGGAGCAGCAGGGAGGGGGGCAAAGCCTCTGAGGAACTGTCTATTGGTTGGAGATGTCCACGTGGCAACCTGGGCACTTGCCTCTGGAGCCCCAGTGGAGCATTTTGCTCATTGCTCAAAACATCTGTGGAAATATCCTTAGCCCAGACACCATGAATCAGTGCAGCATTCACTGCAGGATCATAATGAAATCATGTCTGGTTGTTTCATAATTGCAACTTTCCCACTGGTTCTATATTCGGACATCATTCACAATAAGCCTATTGCCATCTGGAATTTCTTTGTGTCCTTGAAAATTAAGAGAAAATTGCCTCCTTTAATGGTGTTGGAATGTACTTAAAAGATGTGAGAAGGAAATACATTGTCTTATATTGCAAATCATAGACAAATTTTCTGATTTGTTCTAATGATTTTTGTCTTAAATGTGAGGAATCTAGAACCATACAATCATAGTACCAAGAATTGACATCACCAAGTCCAAACATTAAGCAAGCACTCTGTCCCTAAGTGCCACATCTACACCAGGTATACATGAAATACATCCAGGGAGAGTGACTCAACCACTTCCCTGGGCAACCTGTTCCAAATCTTGGCAAGCCTTTCAGTGAGGAAATTTTTCCTAATATCCAGATCTAAACCTCCCCTGGTACAACTTGAAACCATTTCCTCTTGTCTTACCACTTTTTACTTAGGAGAAGAGATTGTATATTCTCGATATCATTCTGAAGTTATTATAGCTGCAACTTTCAGGAATGATTCTCTACAACTGGGGAGTCATTTTCCCCATGGAAAACCACAAGATAAAATCTGTTCCTGTTTTCCTTTCAAGAACAGATTTTTTCTGTAATGAACTGTAAAATTCCCATGTTTTAAAATGGAAATATCTGTGCAAAGGATGAGATTACAGGAATGATAAAAGATGCATTACACTGAATTCAGTAGAGCTGCGACTTTGTTAATGTCTGCTAAAGTCTTAATGTATATGCCACTATAGGTAGCTTGTAACTGCACCTGATGTCACGGTGAAATATTTCTAGGATCATTTAGAAAGGTGAAAAATCTTTGCAACTGTCTGTACAAATCAGACATGATAAAAGTCATATTGCTTAAATGGCGTTGTCTTTATTAATAGGCTGTATATAAGAAGGAAGTAACAATATATGCAGTATATGTAATGCAGAGCTTCTTAAAAGTTAGGTATCCAATTATTTTTTCCCTGTTTTTATCTGACTCTAGTTCATGAGTACTTCCAAAGAATGAATGGCTGTCTCTGAAGACCAGCATCTCAGTTGACAAGAACTACCTTTTGAAACTTCCTTTTTCCCCTGTCTGCCAAAGCAATCTTGGTAAATTGTTTGAAAATGCACTCTACAGGCAGGCATGGATCTTGCCTATTGTGTTCTTCCTGGTGGGAAATAGGTCTGTATCCAGAAAACAACCTTTGCTATACTAATTCACTGTTTAACAATCCTTTCCTGTTAATTATAAGATAGGAACAGTTTAGAACGTATGAATATCTTGCACAGCAATTACCTCCTTCATGTTTATTTAGGGTACAAAAAATTGTGTAAGGTGTTTGTAAAAACTGGCAGCAACTTGCTTTAAAAGTAATAGAAAAATAATACAACTGTCCTAGGTTACAATGTAAGATGTAACCAAAAGCATGTATTCTATTATCATCTTCATAAGCTGTTAAAGCAGGTGGGGCAGTGTTCGTTATCTGCTGCCATGACTCATCCTTGATAACTCCCTCCGGGAGCTATCTCTGTTAATGGGCAATCAAGGACCCTACCAGATGACTCACAGATAACTCGCTCCGGACTATCTCCTGTTAATGGGCCCATCGATGCCTTGCCTCATGACTCACCATCCTATTGTGAGATGCTCCACCCAGGAGGACGAACTGAGTTCCCATCTGTATATCAATCACAGGTTTGGAACAGCACAGGCAGCCCTTACCTATGGGACTCCCGGAGGACAAGAGCTACATCGCTGGAACTACAGGCAAAGACCAGACTCTTTTCTACAGGATCACTGCTTCAACAGGACCACTTCATCTGGACTGCCATCAACACCCTGACCAACAGGGTGCCAGGTTGTATTCTGACTGTGTCAGTAGTTCGCTTTTTGTACTGTTGCATTTATTTTACTTTTTCCCTATTAAATTGTATTTCTGACTTGGAGTCTCTCACTGATTTGCTTTCAAACCTGTGCAACAACTCCTCAGCATAAAAATTTCAGATGCATTATTGTCCCACGAAAAGATACAAAATCCCATCAGATTCAAAATAAACTGAAATACTGCATTCTACTCTGCAATCTGCAGTGTTTGTTAATGAAGATGCAGGCAAATCCTACTGACTCTGATGAAAAAACTTAACCAAGATTGACTAGCAGTGATGCTATTTTTGCATGGACTAGAGGTTTATCCCTCAGACTTGAGGAGACTTGATCTCACAGGAAAAGATGTAAATGCTTCAGTAACTCTTAGAATTAGCAATCCTTAGAAAGGATTCATTTTTGTGAGAGTGTTGATGTAGTGTCTGTATGAGACATTGGACAAATTTATAAGTAAAGAAGGTCTTATCAGAATGGTGCAGAGAGGCATCTTCTAAAAACTGCCAGTTCTTGAAAAAAGTCCAAAAGTACTTCCATGTATTGAAACTTATCCTGAAGATCAGAGTTGTTTTTGCTCACTGCAGAAACAGGTCTGAAATTGTCATAGAGAACTCAACAAAACTAAACAGGACATCCTGGTCTAACCATTGAACTTTTTTCAGAAATTATAGCAGAAGAAGGTGTCACCTCAACATGAAACCTGAGTAAAAACCATGAACTCACCAGAAAGTTCTGAACTCACTAGAACCTCAGAGATTCCACCCTGTATCAGAAATAAAACTTCTCAGTAATATTATGTTTCTGTGTGAGAAGTTCCTGGAAAATACTGAAAAAGACTCCCACCAATAGACATTCAAACACAGTTGCATAACTTCATGAGACTTTATAAGAGGAAGATTAACTGTTAGAGATTAGGAAGGACATAAGGTAATGTTGTGAAGAAAATGAAATTTTTTCTGTTGGTACATTTTCATGCCAGTCCTCAACATGTGATAAATTGCCATTCTCATATCTAGAGAAGCAGAGAAATGGAGGAAAGCATTTTCCATCTGTTGAGCCCCTTTTTTGACCTCTTTGTCAAAGGAAAGCAGTAAGGTCACTTCCATTCAGAGCCCTCCTCAGCCCAGCAGAGCTATGTTTTCCAGTGATGTCTTCCATGTGCAGAATGATGAAGTCCTTACTCCCACCTGGGAGTCTACCTGGCCATAAATTGACATCCCAACTTCAGTGAATTTATGGAAAATTTTGTAGTGGCACCTATGTATCCAAAGTTTCACCATAAGAAGGCATCTTCAAGCATTAAATGCCAGGATGGAATGACCCAAGAATCTCGATTCAAATACATTGAAAGTTAACTGAAATAAATGTTAAATCATGGTCTTAAGGGCTTGTGCCATGTACAAGACAGAAAAAAAGAGAGTTGCAATATCTTCCTTGAGAAAAGTGCAACTATTACTGAAGTTGGGCTTTTTATTTAAGTAATAGACAATGCAGGCTATTAATTAGAGGCAATCTGAAATGCCCAGGAGTGTTATGAACAACACAGAATACAGAAGTGACTTGTGCTATGACATAACGTCTATTTCTTTCAGTTTAGTCCTAAACAGGTAGTCATAAAGTAGAATATAATTTTCTGGATGGATGGAATCCTGAATTCTTCCTGTTTGGCTACACAGAAAATTTGGCTATTTGATAAAACTTCTGGAAAGCCTAGGATTTGTTTAACTTGGGCTCTTAATGATCCTACAACTCTGGCAAGAAAAGCGAACTGGTGTTGTTATAGAGAGGGAAGATGGAAAATTGGGGAAATCATACTTTCCCATAATGGAAGATCTGAAAAGAAGTTAATACTCAAATACAAATTAGTAGTTTCGTTGTACTTCAAACATCTGTGTCCTGAAACCAATTTTACGTGCAGCCAGTGGAAATGAACACTTCCCATGTGTGCTGGCCTAACACTAGAGAAATGTTTAGAACTGTTGGAGAACTCTGGGATGAAACACTTTCCTTCGGAAAATGGCAAGCTGATGAAATAGAGGCTTTTTTAAGAATTAGTTCCTTTCAAAAACCTTTTGATTTTTGAAAGAGAAGTACTGCCACTGCCAAAAAAATTTTGGCTTGACTTTTATTAATACAAACATTCCATTTTTAGTTCCAACCAGCTTCTCATTCCCCTAAATTAATTAATGTGAGACAGTAATTAATTAACTTCAGACACAAGTATGTCAGCATTATCTGAACAACCTGCTCAATGTGCTATTGCTAGAGAGTGATTTCATGGAAGAACAGAAGAAATAGCATTTGCATAGCATTTTTACTGAATATTCTTGTGAATATTAATGGTATTTTATAATGTAAGTGCTTCATAGCAGTAATTATGCAAAGCATAACATGAACATAACTGAATACAAATAAGGTAAAACACAAGTAATAAAATAATATAACAAGTGTTACATTAAGATTTTTTCTGACAGGAAGCATCTCGCACCTTTCATATTTCCTACTTTCTGCACAGCAAGAATGCACATTTTCCAAGCATCAGCATGTGCTTAACTTGGTCACTTGAGGACCAAATCATCTGTCAATCTGTCTAATATTTTTCTCTTCAACAGAGGCATCATTTTCTGAATCGAAGGTCTAAAAGTCTATTGGAAGAAATTGTTTGAATAGGCATATACATGACTATTTTGAAGTATGTCGTAGAGAGAGAAAGAAAAAAACAGTAAAGTGAAGTCTTTTTTATCTACTTTTGGCAAATCCAGAAGATTGATAAATAGACTAGACTGAGAAAAAATAAATTAGATTCTCCTGATCATCTCTCATTTTATTCCAGTTCAAAAATAGACAGCTATCCAGCAGGCCAGATTATTATCCAGATTATTTAAGTTGTTTAGAAACCATTTTGATGTGTTCCAGTTTACTGAGCCCTGAGATCCTAATTTTTAGTTAGAATTGTACACAAATTTTTATAGTCTGAGGTTTTTGATACGTCTGAAATACACTAGGGACTTTCTCATACTGTAAACTCAAAACCAGGAGATATGAAAAAAATCTCTCACACAATGTCAAACAGTATTTTCTCCACATACATTTTATCAAAAATTAAATAAAACAAGGCTATGGGTTCACAGACGAGTAGTCTTTTCCGGGATAAGCATTCTTGGAAAAGCAGGTACAAAGCATGAAGATATTGCCAAGGCAGGTCATGCTGGACTTGAGGAAATATGTTGTATGGTCATAATCAAAAAGCAGAATATATAATTGTATACTAAAACTCTCAGCAGTTAGTAAAAAACCCGAACCAAACTAAACCAAAACAAACAAACTTCCATAATTTTTTAGTTTTGGGCTTTTAATCATGTGATGAAGTTCCACAGCTCAGACAGCTCTTAGGTTCCATAGAGAAAGGTGTTAATTTATAATTAAAAGAGAAATATAACAATTGGAAATCTGCAGCATTAGGAAATATTCTCAAAGGGATGTGCTTAAAGTACTATATCCAGATTTCACTAAAGCAATTAGAAGTGAGGCACAAAGGCATCTCTGTGCTCAAAATTATCCTACGGTAAAATCTCTTGAGTATTTTCACATCCATAACCTTAATTCTGCCAGGTCCTGTGACAATTGGTTGCTCTGCTGCAACTCGCAAAAATCAAGCCAAGCATTCACAAGCTTCTGCTAAAGTTGTATCTTACATGTATTTTACATTGATATACGCTTTACACCTATTACTAAATAAAAATAAAAAGAGTTGTGTAGCTTTTAAACTAAAATATAAGCTGCAAGTCCTGAAGTCTTGACTTATTACCAAAAAACTAGGATTGCTACTGATATCCTTCCTTCCTTCCTTCCTTCCTCCCTCCCTTCCTTCCTTCCTTCCTTCCTGTTAGCAAATGAATCTCAGATGTCTTGTGACCTGCAATGCCAGTCTATGAATAACTGCATGAGTGGAAAAGGTTTTAAATTAGTTCAGATCCCTTCTCTTTGTTCTCTCTTCCTTCCCTATGGTTAGCTTTTGTAGTTGGGTTTTTTTTCCTTATTTTCTTACCTGTAGTACCCTGTAGATGTGTTTTCTGTTATATATGGGGGTTTTTTCTGTAACAGACTTCATTATCATATAGTTGAATTCTATTTAAATTTTATTCTCTGATTATTTTTATCTCATTCTAGCTGGTGAAACTCAAATTGATAAGGGAATACATGTTACCTGTTCCCTTTCCCCTTTTCTCCCTGTGAATTACCCTGGGGTGCAGAGGGAATGGGAAGACTTAGTTATGATTTTTGTGGGGTTTTTTTGTCTTTCAGGAACCACTGCAAACAGAAGACGACAAGTGCTCAAGTTAGTATTTTGAGTGACTAATCAGTCAAATGGAAAAGCTAGTTGATGTTATGTCCTTCTGCAAGGATTGCACATATTGAGCTTGCAGAAGTTCGGCTGTGGATTCTTATTAACATCATGAATCACCTGTTGTGTGGTCCACTAAAAATTAATCGAATTTAATAAAAAACTATTTATTGCCTTTGGAAAGGGCTGATAGCAAGAACCCTCTATTTTGAAGTGTCTGAAGTGCTTAAGCATTGCATTCTGGGTTGCAGCTGTGTGCCTAAAATGATGTGTTTGATATATTAGCCAAATTTTATGTACTTACAAGGATTATCAAAGCTATTTAATGAAGTAACTAAAAAAATTAGCATTGTTGATTGGACTTAAAATTTCTCCTCCTTATCTGCTTGAGAAAATGTATCATTTTATGTAGCATATGTTATGAATTAAATGTAACTTTCAGCTCCTTTTTCACAATTCCTACAAATGCATTTTCCTATATAACAAACAGTTCTAAAGCTCTGACAGCCCACAGCTGTTTGTGTTAGATGGAGAAAGCTTGCCTATTTTTGCTCCTACATGAAAAAAATTGAGTTAGGTTCAATGTGCTGATAAATGTAAAAGTGGTTTTATTCCAAGGTGTTGTGGTTGTGACAGAGACAGCTTGTTAAACGTATCAAAGCATACCCCAGATAACAGCTGAATTAAGGTGGCTGGCTAGGAATTGATTCTAGTTGAAAATATACTCTCTTTACATGAAATTTAGCTACATCAGTACATACCCCACCCAAACATTTGTTTGTTTTCTAAAACTTGGAGTAGTGATACATATGGAAAAAAGATAAAGTGTTCCATATGTTCAGAAATTGTGCAGAACAATTAAACAAGATGCCATTCAGATTTAGTTGTTGTGACAAGTGAGAGAACAAAATGTGAACTGCGCGCAAAATATCGTTCCCCATTTCTGAAGAGCATTGGCATATTTTTTTGGCTTGCAGGCTTGAACAAGTGACAAAGTTAGCTGAGTGACACTTCACTTCCAGCTAGTTCTTGGCATCAAACTTAAAGTAGTCTTTGTACAGCTGCACTGACTGATATAAGCTCTACTAGGGGATATGGTGCTCTTAGATCAGTGCTTTGGAGAATCCTATAAAAACTTTGCCTTCCAAGCTAGAAGAGACAATAAAGGGTTTTTTCTTACTTTTTTTTTCTTTTTTAAGCCTCAAGGGTTCATTTCTCATCTCATTAAAATCAATGGGAATTTAACATTAAATTCAACATCAGTTTTTATTCTCAAATGACAATTTATACAGTTGTGGGGCTTTTCATGAGCTCTACTGAGAAGATGCATTGGAGAAACTAAACACTCCCTTTGTTTTAACCAGTTTCTGAACATGTCAAACATGATGAGGTAAAGGAAAGTTTTGAGATTTGTGTGGATTACTGAACCAGTGGTTAGGATGGGAGGAGAGGCAGCACTTCAGTGCTTGTTCTGTCTGGGATAGAGGTAATTTTCTTAGTAACTGGCACTGGAATTTGCTTAGTATTTGTGTTGGAAACAGTGCTGATAGCATGTCTGCACTCTTGCTGAGCAGCGCTTGCAGAGCTCCCAGGCCTTTTCTGCCTGTCATCCCAATCCAGCAGCAAGCAGGCTGGGGGTGCACAAGAAGCTGGGAGAGGACCAACTGGGACAGTTGACCCCAAATGACCCAAAGGATGTTCCAAGCCCTACGGCCTCATGCTCAGTATATAAACCTGAGGAAGGAGAAAAGAGGGGATGTTTGGAGTGATGGTTTTCATCTGCCTGAATCACATTCTGGGTGGTGGAGCCTGGCTTTCCTGTAGCTAGCTGAACACCTCCCTGCTGATGGGAAGTGGTGAATTAATTCCTTGTTCTGTTTTGCTTGTGCACACAGTTTTTGCTTTACCTCATTCTGCATGAGGGACAATATGGGGTGACCCTAATGAAGGCGGCTTCTTTTCCTCTTGGGTAGTGTACAACACATGTACTTGAAAGTCTTAAAAACAGTAGAAGAAGGACTACTTGTAAATGACCATTTTTCTGCTACAGTTGCAATAACTTAATAGTTCTACGTCACAAATTTTACTAGCAGAATCTATTCTCTTTAAATGTTCCATACTTTTTACTCTTTATATTGTCCTATTAGCTTGTGGAAGACAGAGATCTCATATTTGATGAAAAATGAGGGCATCAGAAAATAACTGACTGTGCCCTGAGCATTTCATCACTGTTGTAGCTTCTGAACACAAATCTCAAAAAATTCAGGTATGGCAATAACAATACTTGTTCCCAGGACCTTTTTTTAGGTCTCCTTTCCTCCAAGATGACAGTGAAAATAATAACTTTTGTTCTTGGATTGGGGAACATCTTTCTTGTTCAAACAACAGGAAGTTAGGCATTACCTGGAGACATTATATCTGCAGAACATCAAGAATGCTAATAACTACGGTATTTTTCTGTGTTTTATACTGGATGAGTAGTTACCATTACAGCTTCACAGCATGAAAATGTCTCCAAGCATTTATTTAGATGAATGATTTCTCCAACAGCAACAAGTTTTCAATTATGATTGCAGCTAAGCCGAGTATTTTTTGCAGAAGTCAGACTTCTTTCAGTTTTCTTAACAAAAGTCAACAGTTCAAAAGAAAACTTCTACTGAATTGTAGGTATTTTTATCAGCTTTTCTGGTAGAAAATAGCTGCTTATCACTCAGCTAAGATTTATATATATATATATATATATATGTATGCAGCAATGAAATTACACTTTGAGTCTATAAAAATAACCACATATTCAAATGGTGATATCATGGTCTCTCCTGTGATAGTCAGTGGAAACGTTGGCCCTTGACAAAGAAATTCCTTGTCTCTCATGGAAAAACTCCCAAATGCACAGCTGCTTTCTGAGAATCAAATGTAAACCACACAAATTATATCTGTTTATTATATATGGTTCTGGGGTTTTTAGTCCCAGCTGCTGACACCTAAGTAACACTTGAAAATAGCCAAAAACTTCATAATTCCTGCAAAGAAATGGGATGTATTGCTTATTCCTTTTCTGAAATGGCTTCAGGAAATCCTTGCTTAAAAAGGTAGACTTCATGATTTGTTAGCTTTCTTTGTTCTTTCTAAAAGAATGTTTTTCCTGGACAGCTTAACCTTCTTCCCTGCCCATCTACTTGCCTATTTTAATTAAACCAGATCATCAATAACGCACAAGGGACAGAAGATAGGACCATGGACATTGCATGTAGTGAAGAAAATGCTGGAAAATGGGGCAGTTTCTTGTGATCTGTTTCACTGACTCCTTATGCTTCCCCACACCCCCTCTCCTGGCATGAGAGATCAAAATATCAATGTCTTCCCACACGACGAACAAAAAATCCCCCCCCGCCTCTTTTTTACTTTTTGTTTGTCATGCTTCCCTAACTTAGGGACCTCTTTTGACACTGCTGTGCAAGGGGGAATTAAACAGCCTTATGATGATACCAAAGAGTTTATCCATCTCTCAGTTTAATATTTCCTGTGTGGTTTCTCCAGTGTCACTTTAGGCAGCTGTGTGAGCAGAGAGGATATTGCAGTCCTCACTGCTGGTTATGTGCAAGTGATGACCCTGTAATGGGTGGGTTTGAGCTTCTGCCCACAGTGGTAGCCCTGAACATCCCATACAGCTGCCAGCCACCCATAACAGGACAGCAGAGCTGCAGCAACAGAGCTACCACCCGGATTTTATTCAGCCAAGCAGGATGTGCCTTGGCGTGAGCTGCGGTTTCATGTTCATAATAGTCTTTCCCTGAGCCTGGGTGGGAATATCTCTCCAGATTTCATAATGTATAGAAGATTTGTGCTTGAAAGCTCAGTCCAGACATGTCTGAGGCATCAGCAGCAGGCAGCAAGTGTCTAAAGCTGTGGCCAAAACAGATGTGTGTGGCAAAATTTATGAGGTAGTAAAGCCTTCATTAGAGCAATGTACAGCAACATGACTTGCTTTGAAGACAATACCTTGTTCTAAAAAATAGTGAATCTCCTGTCATAGGCAAAATAAAACCAAAGAATATTTATATTTCCCATATCTAAATACTCTCCGCTTCCTGTTAACTAGCAAGTGAAATGCACTACTTTTGTCTGGAATATACTAAGACAAAAATACAATGAACTTAACATGTGCTTTTTTTGTTTCTATCATGCATCCTAATGCCCATTCGTGCTTTTGGTCACATCCTGCTACATGACTGTTAAGTATAGGTTAAGTCCAGTACCCAAAAATCTTGAGTGCATGTTCACAATATCAACTTAAAAATTAAGCTACTCCCAAACCCCAGAAATAATAATAATGATAATAATAATATTGTGGCACAGGTGAAGGGGTATTTCTTCAAATTCTCTTATTTTCTATTATTAAAAAAGCTGAGCAAACGTAATTCCCAGCCAAAAGAAACTCATAAAAACTGTATCCACTCAAAATGCATGTGTTCCCCTATATATCCATAGAATCACAGCATCACAGAACCACAGAATCACAGAATGGGTCAGGTTGGAAGAGACCACACTGGGCCATCTCGTTCAACCTCCCTGCTCAGTCGCTGTCATCCTAGAGCACAGAGTACATCTGGTTTGCATCCAGATGGTTCTTGAATATCTCCAGTGAGGGAGACTCCACAATCTCTCTGGGCAATCTGTTCTAGTGTTCAGTGCACAGTGAAGTTGTTCTTCCTCATATCCAGGTGGAACTAACTTCCTGTGCATCAGTTTCTGCCAGTTGCCTCTCATCCTATTTCCTGGCATCATTATTAATTATATATTAATGTCACAGAAAAATTATTATCATATACTGAAATGGGGAAAAAAAAAAGTCTGGTTTGATCAGTTTTCCTGAGAAAAACTAATCTTTTCCACTGACAGAAGAAGTTGTCTGTTGAACATTGCTGCTGTTTTTATTCAGCCTTGCTTGAAAGACCAGTGGCATAGGGTGATGATGCATTTACATGTCTGTACAAGATTTACTGAGACTTCTGACTGTCTCTAGATCCTCAAATTAGGTACAGCTGTAGCTGCAAACACAGGGAGAGTATGACAGCTGATCCACTTGCAAGTTATTAAAAATATATTTGAAAGAGTAGAGATGTCACAGTTGAGCTAATGAATGTTAAAAAAAAATACATTTTCCAGACCATTTCACTTTTATATTTTACCTGATGTAGAACTATTTAAATGCTTAATGGACTGAGTTGAAAAATAAAAACAGAGGATAAGTTACTTGTAAGGGTAGTCTTTATAAAGCAGGTGTATCTGTGGCAATAAAAATTCTGCATAAGATTTGCATAGAAGATGCCAAGGATGATTGTGCTTGCAGAAATTTCCACTGGAGTTATGTGATGAGGAAACCAATTTTCACAATTTGAATAGTAAAAATTTGAGACAAATGTTACTAACAGTTCAGATATCACCAGACTTATTATTTATAGAGAATTTTGGTTAGTATGTATGGTTTAAACTCCAGTCAGGTTTAAAGGACACAGTTTGAAAATTCAGCTTCAAATTCAGATATTATTAGAAAAAAAAAAAAGAATAGGCTTGAGAAGTCAAAGGGCAATAAGATTGTTTCCATAAAAGTTTGACTTTTTTATATGAAATGTATAAATAAAATACCTGTAGTCTATGTCATAGAATGGAAAACCTTAAGTTGAAACTAAATTTTTTTGGACAATATCATTGGTTTCTTGAATTCAAAATCCTACAAGAGCCCTTTCTGCTTTTAACAGTCTCAGCAAAGGATGAGAAGTTTTCTGGCAAGCTACAGAGAGGTCTAGTATCAATGAATGTAGGCAATTGCCATTTCTCAGGAGTACAGGTCATCAAACCTCATAATTTCTTATTAGTTTTCTGGTTTTTTCTTAAGGACCACCAAATTTTCTCTCTGATCTCCCTTTGATACTTGGGGGTGGAGTGCAAAGCCAGGTTGCCAGCACTAGAACAAAGTATCCAGTGAGCAGTGGCCTGCTTTCAGAAATCAAGCCTGATTTCTGTGGATTTCACTCATACTTGGCTGCTTTGTTGCAAAGCAGACCTTGAATTCTTCCTGTAGAGTTTTGGGTAGCAGGACATTTGTAATAACAACCCACTTCCCTGTCAGCATGGGAGTTGAACTGATGCTGCAAACTTCCCCTTAAAAGGATTTTTCTCCTCCCCGCTGCCACCAGCTGCAGAAAGTAGTTTGGAATTTTAAATCTTCGAGTAGTTTTTCCCCTAAGACATCTTCAAGTTAGCCAACAGATTCAAAGCATATTAGAGTGAATGGACGTATGCCAAAAAATATGCAACATAATTACACCAATCTTATTTGATTAAGAAATTACTCTGTATGCTGTGTACTGCACAGTGCAAAGTGTGGTACCTCAGTCCCAGAAGCCATCACCAGCTGAGATCACCATGATGCCTTGAGTTTTAGCTTTTAAATTCTGTATGGCTTACTGTAAAACTCTGGAGTGTCTTACAGCCTATTGGCTGCTGCTCTCTCATGCTAAGATAGACATAACAAAGTCTCTGGGTTTGCTCTCCAAGGACACCTAGGCCGTCCTGAGCCCAAAATGTGTAAACCAACATCTTGGAGAAGGGGAGCTGAGCTTAGAGAAATTATATCATTAGATAAAGTTTTAATTGGTGAATTTATGCTGATATGCAAATGGACCAAACCTATAAAAGTGTAAAGAACTCATGACTCGCTGTCCATCTTGGGGTCCATTTTGGCAGCAGCCTCTCCCCAGCGTGTACCTTTGAAGGCCTTTCAAATAAATATCACCTTTATTGCCTTACTTCTGTCTAGTCTCTGTTTCCAGGTAGCCACTTCAGGCATCAATCAGAAGCCTAAAGTCTAAGGATAGTGTTAACTCCAGAATTTCATGGCTGAACCAAAGAGCTCGGATTGGGCTTCTCATGAAGGGATTCAGACCAGGGGCTGATTCAGAGCCAGATGTTTCTCATGTAATCTTCAGGCAAATGCCTCAAGGAGATATTTAAATCCAGAAGCAATTAAGCTGTGTAATGCTGATTTCCCTCTCAAAGACAGAAGTATTCTGGGTTTGTTCCACTGATTCTCTTCTTTTTTCTTCCTTAGATCAAAACATTCAGAAGGTGCCATTAGAAAAAAAATATAACAATAGGCCACACATACATAAAGTGTAATAACTTGCAAGATATTTGGTCAGTACAACAGCACTTCTGCCTGAAATTGTGACCCCTTTAGTCAAAATATCTGCATGGTGGGGTTTGCTGACGATGGACAGTCCCCCAGATCTACAGATGAAATCAGCAAAATAAGTGGAAAACTTCAGTCTGTTATTATACGGGATCACTCCTGAAAAGTTTCTTACTGCACATTATTTTCAATCATTTTCTATTAATTATAAATTCATTATTCAAGTATTTTTAATTTCCAATGAATTTTTAAAATTTGTTTTCCTGTTAATTTTGCATTATAGCCTAAGTTTAATATGATTTAGCATTCAGAAAGACATTTCTTTGTCCTTCAATTGCCTTTGCTGTCACTTAGCTGCTGAAATTTCTCTGGAATTTTATATTAATTATCTCTTTCCTAACTTTTTTTTACTTTTCCTTGTGACTCAGTGAAATTAAAACCTTCCTGTCTTTTGGCCAGTCAGTCTTTTTTTGGTCTTCATTTCAGAACTATCTCAATGTGAAGTGCAGAAGAGTGATTGAGGACACGAATGACCTTACACCAAGGAAGATGTATCATAAAATCCACCGTTCTCTCCTGTCCCTATTCCCCTTTAGCCAGTCTTCAAGAGATTCAGAGATCTCTGTTGATATTCCTTTCTTGCCAGAGAGATCCCAGAAAGTACAGAGTCTTGGGATCAGAGAAGGGAGATATTTTTGCTTCTGTGTGATCCATGTGCAGGCAGTTCTCAGTACATACAGCTTCTGCCCTGCTCTTCCACTGGAAGAGCATAAAACCATATTGGTATGAGATGCATTTGGTTTTCAGTTAAATTGGTATAAGATGGCTCTTGTTAGCTAAGTCCATATACCAGTAGGAAAAACTTAAGTGCTGCCTAAATTTCCAAGCAGTATTGCCAAATCCACTGGAATGATTGACATCAACCACAGTGATTTAGTAATTATGCTGTACTTGTTGCACTCTTTCCAGTGCCATCTCCACACAGAAAAGCACACACAAACATGTATGCTTTCATTTCAGTTCCAGGTCTTTCAGAAATATACAAAAAAAGTTACTTATGTATTTGCAGTTTCTCTACTAATTTTTTTCCCTTCTTTTCTTGTGGTTTCTTTGTTTCCTTTCTCAGCTGTTACTAAACAATGAGAGGGTGTATCAGATGCTTTGTTTTCACCACACTGAGCTGATTAGTTTCCTTTGAGAAAACCCCCACAGATTTTCATAAAATTCAAAGTTAATTTTTTTCAGTATAAATATGTACACTTGAGCCAGCTTTTGGGTTTCCTTCTACAGTGAGTGGAGAGAAGCAGACATCTTCTGGGTGCAATTCATTACATGTTGACAGAGATATCTGCTGCACTGGATAAATCCACTGCAGAATTATATATCTTTCTCTTTGCCCTAGTCTAACCATGACTATCTCAGACTGTAGTTTAGATATCTAACATTACTTCATGCCTGGATCTCATAACTCACGTTCCACAGCTCAGGAACAAAGAAGGAAAACTGTGGAGAGTGGAAATGGGAATGTGAAACTTTGCAAGGAGTTGGTACGGTAATGACTTAGGTATTGTGGAACATCACAGAAAAAGAAGGCCAGCTGAAAACTTAGGGCTTCAGTCAAGTTATAACTTTCTCAACATGGTTTTGGAGGAAAAAAAGCCAGTCTACAAATGCTCTTGGAGCTTGGCTAGAAGTTCTTTTCATGAGATAAGTGAACTGTAACTCTAAACCCTTTCAGAAGACAAAAAAATGATTACATGTGGCACTGTTAGGCTGGACAAAAGAAAAATTGTGGATTTTTTTTAGTCTTGTCCTTCATTCATTGGCTTTTCTTTTAATTATTGAAAAATGAAAGTAAGTGGAGAGTTGTAAAGTGGTTGATTTTGTCATCCATGAGATGCTTCCCCTGTGAGACCTTTGCATGATACTTTTCAGCTTTCTGATGTGAGTCAAAACTGGATGACAAAAGAATTCCAAATCCACTAACTGTATAGGCTCTAATGAAACTACATTTTTAAAAAAATCCCTCTTACCCGAACTCCAATTACTAGGAGGCTGGGAGAGCTTAGAACACAATTTGACTGAAATTTACCTTGACAGATGTCTAAAGAGTCTTTGTCATATTAGATTATACTTGTTTTAAACCAACGCGTCCCAGGCTACCTCAGTAGTTCTGAATACGTCTCTTCAGCTCATGAATTCTCCCTGGGCAATCTTTTTTTCCCAAACTTCACTGGTGACAAAATTTAAACTGCAATACAAGGAACAAGCTTTCAGTTTTCCATCATCCATTAAAATGAAAAGTTGAACGAAATCCTATTGAAAATATTCTGGGGTAGTTTTCAGACTTTTCCACAATTTTATCTCACTCTGATCTAACTGTTCTCATGGCCTTAAGGAGTTATTGCATTTCCCTTGAAACAAACATGCCTTTTAGATGTGTCATTTTTCTTGCTCTTGTTTTTTTCAAGCCAGAGAGTTGAATATGATCAGACTCAGTTGTAGTTTGTCACATGTTCTTCAATAATTTTTTTTTTTTACACAATATGTTATTTAACATGCTCTCTGGGTACTCCTGTTAACAAATTCCTGTCTCTAAAATAATTTATTATATGTATAGATATTAAATTAGTTTGTTTGTTAGAAATAATTGCATTTGTATTAGTTCCTGAGTATTTAGAAGACTTTTCAAAAAACAAACATACCTACTCATGAGCAGTGTCACTGAAATTCAGGTTTGCGTCTTGCACAAAGTATTGTGAAAGGCTATTTGAAGTAGTATGCAAATCAGAAAGCAAGCAGAAGATGCTTTTAATATAGAATAATTTTTTCTGCTTTGTAATGAAAGAATTATTTGTCACTGTCATTAATGCAGCTAATATCTGGGCATCTAAGGAAAAGCTGAATTAATTGAGTTATTAAGTTCTGTTACTACAAAGATATTTGTTAAAATAACTAAATGACCTAAGAAAGTCTGGTGTGCTTGAAATTTTTCAAGATTTTCCAGCTACAGTAACTTGCTAGTAATTATATATTATCTCTACCTATAAGCTTTGCCTTGACACAGTCCTCAGTCTCTTCTAAAGTCAAAGCTGCCACTGAATCTTCACTAGATCAGAAAGAGATTTTTAAAAAGTCAAAATAGTGCTCAAGAAATGTGCCAGCTTTACAGATGAAGTTCGCTATGTAGCCCTAGAAAAGAGTGAGGAAGTCCAGCAGCTAGGCAAGTGTGATCATATTTCTCTCCCAATACATATGTAATCCCATAGGAGGCAACCAGTGAAATTAATTGGAGCTTATTTTTCTGTATTTTCCCATTTATCAAGATAAAATTTGACATTGTTATGTTTGTCCTATAATATCAAATGTATGATGACTTCTTTGTGACATTAATCCCTTTCATGTAGCTATCAACTGAGACTGCAAAAATTCACATTGCACTGGCCACTGATGGAAAATTCTTCAGACTTTGCAGAAGAACTGATAATAAAAGTGCTTCTATGATGACAGAAAAAAACCAGTCATGGGAACATAACCAAGCTGTATCCCTGTGAATAATTCTTTTGTTAGGTCTGTACTGGCATAGATGAAGGCAGAATTTATCTGTGGTCCTTCTGAAAACAAACACTGCTGTCAACTGTTGTTTTATTTTCTATCTGACAATACAATCTGTAATTCCTTTTTAAAAGAAAACATAAGTAAACAGGAAAACAGCTTAGAAATTTAAAGATCTTGCAGCATGTAACAATGTTAAAAAAAAATCTGCCTGACATTTAAGATGTATTAGAAGTACATTATTCCTTGTATGTCATGGGAATTACAATTCCTAAAACTCTTAAAGCCTCTAAAAACTTAATCTGCACCAAAAAAAAAAACCAAACCCAAAAATATTCTGGTGTGTTTGTCAATATGTACTTTACATAGAGTGATATATAGAACAAAGTAGTTTCTTAAGAACCAACAGCGTAACACGTCTGTGTAAATCAGTGATTCTTGTCCTGAGAACTCAACAGTTCCTTTTAATTATCCATCAACCGAAGAGAAATTCTCTCTCTCTATGAATTTAACACTTGATTTCTGACAGCCAATACTTTCGGTGTTTGGGGCCACAACTAGGTAACAGACATGTCCTTATCCAAATACAATGTGCACTGAAGTTATTCCATGTCATGTAGCATGATAAGACATCATTTCCATCAGAAAAAGATTATGTAGTGCAGCACTCATTTGCTCTACTTTTAATGCTCATTTATGGTTTTTATTCTAGAATACATCTGACTTTGTCACTTTACAAAAAGATGTTCAAGGCCACAAAGAATTCCTTATTTCCTTGAGTGCTGAAAAAGAACAATTGACAGACAGTTGAGTGGCACTTTGCTCTTTATACCTAATAATCTCTGTTCCTGTTTTACTGGGCTACATTTAGTGCAGCAGTTACAGGTGAGAAATTCCTGCAGTATGTTCAACAGCATGGCTTTCCCCCTTCCTATCTTCTTCAGAACTGGGAAGTGCCCTGCTGTCAGCATCTGCCCTCAGTATTTCAAAATTTGCTCCAGTCTAACAACCCAAGTCAGTGTGGGAGATGTAGCTTGCATGAATGGCTAAACCACCTAAACATAAATTCTGGACTGTAAAATACTTCCAACTGTATGAAGAATTGTGCATAGTGATCAACGTTGTTCAATCATTGACAACAAAAATTTCTCAGTGACAACTGACAATATCAATTATTTATAATGCAGAAGAGGAATGTGCATTACCAAACGATTCTTAGGTCAGCCCCTATCAAACACTATTTAGTGGCAAAAAAAAATCTCATTCTCTTCTGGTCAGTACTAACCATGTAGAGTGGTACGAGTTGAAAGTAGCAAGAAACAATTTCTTGTCTATTTTCAAATGCAACAGACAACGCAATTGAAAGTCAGCCAAAATTTGTCTTATTCTTTTAACATTTACAGTTTAAAAGGAAACAGCTGATAAAATACGAAACTTCTTTCACATGAAAATGGTGATAATAGCTTTCTAGCAGATGCTAATTTTGTGGAAAGACTTCATTTTTATTATATTTCAAGTTATTTCAGTATCACCCTTTATAGTCACAAAAAAAATGAGAACTATTCAAGGTATTTATATACATATAATTGAATCATGAATGAAATGTCAGCTCAAAATACAAAGGATTTTATGCATTTAACCTCCTCTTGTTTAATAATCTCTTCTCAATCTATTTGAAATAATGTCCTTAATTATGTAGTTCACAAATTTATCTCTCCAGAAATGCTTCTTCTTCTTTAGCTCTACACTGTTACCTGCTTTCCAAATACTTCTACTTGGTGCTAATCTTACAGTCACCATGGTAAAGATCAAACATTTCATTTACCTTCACCTCTTCCTTGTGTTCATTGCTGCTCATTGCCCTCCTCCCTATTACAGTCATTTGACATCTGTTGGTGTCTTGATGCCCTGACAAGCTACTTTTTCATTTTCTTCCATTTCTATTTGTCCTGTAATCTTTAACAATCATGGCAAACTCCCTTCAGGACATCTCTGTCTCTAGGTCAACCTTTTCTTTGCATTATTTCATGCTATTTCCCACTGAAATTAGTCAGATCCAGTCATCAGTACGCCCATGGTTCAGGATTCAGTCCTAAGTCCGTCAGTAAATTCTATCTGCTTTAATTAACATTTGAATCAAGGTTATATAAAAAGAGTTAGTGGTCCAAATTTGTGTGTGAATATGGTCTAAACAGTAAGGTAGACTTTAAGAATATTTAACTTATTTTTATTGTACTGTCTCAGAATCAGACAGTTAACCTTTCTTTTCTTTGTGGTTTCTTTTCTCTTTCCCCTGTCTCCAGATCCTTTTTTTTTTGGTTATGCAGTAGGTTGATATCTTGTGCCTTGATGATTATGCAAACTCTTTGGCTCAGCATAGTCCTTCTCTCTCTGTAATAGATGAGGCCTCAGAACAACATTACAATGGTAATGAATGAATTTAGTGCAGTAATTACATATACATTTTTTTATATATACACATTTTCAATGGTGCCTATAAATCGTTTAAATTAAAATGTTTGTGATGTAGTATTTGAGGACAGAAGTAATACCTTATGGTGTATGAGAAGATCTTGGTAAATGTAAATTCCTGAAAATTGTGAGAGGGTTTTCTTTCTCCCCTATAAATATCACACTGACTAAAAACCTCCAGCATTAAAAAAAAAAATAAATATAGAAATGTCTTTTGCATTGCCTTTGCTTGCTTTCCAGATTTTAAGCATTTGGTATGTACAGTAGACAAATCCTCTAGCATAGGTCCTAAACCATGAAGGAAGAAAATTCACTAGTGTGTCTTTAATAAAGACAACACTGCTTTCTCAGAATTTATGTGGGAGTTGTATATTAGAAGAAAGTGATTCTTCCCATCTTCTCCCAGTGCAGTTCTTCTGTCTGAATGCCAATAAGAGTGAATCTTCATTAACATTTTTTACTGAGGTCACTTCTGTAGCAAAAGAATTGGATTTCCTGACTATAAGTGCAATACATTCCAGACTAGTTACTGGGGAAAAAA
>VZTH01006542.1:0-100732 GCA_013397815.1 Aleadryas rufinucha | reverse complement strand
AAAAAAAAAAAAAGAAAGTATAATTATCAGATTTTTCTGGGAACTATTTTCCCCTTATGTCAATAGGAAGAGAAGACTTTCCATATACCGGCGCCAGGCTAAGTTGCAACTGCATTACATCATCATACAGTCTATGAGTTGTGGACTTAGTGATCCTAAAATATTCTTACCTTTATTTTATGAAACATTTCCAAATAACATTTTTCACTCTCTCAAAGGGTCTGGGTAAGAAGATCAATGGCAGGTTTGTGAGTTCGTTTAAATGCTTGCCCTCTGGGACATTAGCAAAAAAGAGCTCCTGCCAAATATCCCATATGCTATGGAAAAGGAAGACAACACAGCGTCTCAGATAAGATATTAAGCTTCATTCCCGGACACTAGAATGAGTCTGCTCTCCTGTCACAGCCCTCCATGAGGTCATTCCCTCAATAATGATAACAACAACAATTAGATTAATGGAAATCAGACCTCTAAAATTTTTTCAGAAAATGTTTCCACTAGGTTTTGCACATTGTTACATAGAACGCTGAAAGCCAACCTTAATGCTGGTCAGCCCAATATTAAGATATGTTTAGCACATGTGTTTGGTCCTCTTCATTGCTCTATGCAGAAACATAGTCATATGAAATTAATTTATGACAATGCAATTCATTCTAACAGGTACAATCAAACAAAATAGAAAGGTCTGACTCTTCCTCATGCTCAGACAGTTAAACCTGAAGTACCTTCTGAATTACACTGCCACACAGTCCCAGGAAATCAGGCTAAAATAGCCTCAAAAAAGGTAATAGATAACTCGCTACAGGTTTTAAAGAATGTAGTTTTTCTTCCTTTCTGGGTGGATTAGGTAATCAGATGCATTTTGGTTAGCAGGAAAAAAAGTGCAAATAGCAATGCCATCAAGAAAATTGATTCTGATAAGTGCCTGTTTGAAATATTTACCTTGGACTCTGCAAAAGTCAGGAATGTTCTAATCCAATACAAACACTGAGTTAATACTAATACCTCTGTCCAACTCAAATGCTGAGCTGACAGAAAGATTAGGAAAAAGTAGGTGAATTAGTAGTTCAGTATCTCCTTTATGTACTTATTTTTCCATTCCTTTGATCTTGGAGCTTTTTGAAATTATACCAAGTTGATTTTCCTTTTCCCTCAGTTTCACTGGGCTTATCTTTGGTTCATTTGGATTTTATTTAATTTTTTTTTAAACATTGTAAAGAATGTAACATTGCAACTATATATTTTAATAACTGTAGCAGCAACACATTTTGGCAATATAAATCATCCTCTTTACATCAAGAAAATCAACAGTATCTCTCTTCTGTATTATGATGCTTATAATTATAAATTATGCTTGTCATAATTATAAATTCTTAGAGTAACACCCATTTTAAGTAATTCAGCTCCTAGACAAACAGATGTAGATGCTCTCTTACACTCAAATACAGATACAGAGAGGTACTAAGCCCATTATAATTGAAAGGTTAGGGTCATAAATTATTTTTTTTTAAATAATAGCTTCATTTTTCCATCATGTACTTAAAATATTTTTAGTTAAAATTTAGATACTGTGATCTTATAAAAGACAAAATAGTTCAGAAAATGTTGTTTATCAAACTATGTAAAATGAGCTTTGAATGAAAATGTTTAGCTGCAGCGTGCCTTCTCTCGGTTGGGAGAACAATTCGTGTGTGCAGACTGACCGTGTGCCACTGCCTCCAGCAGGTTCTTCTTAGGAAAATACTGTCTCAGTGTTCTCTTCCTTTTAAAATGTTGTGAATTAAGTCTTCTTCCTCTGCTTTTATGAGACGCTTCAGTTTGTAAATTGTCTAATACTGTCAGAGAAGCTCTCAGAGTGGTATCATACACATCAAGCTCAGGCTGAGAACTGAGCTGACCCCTAAGCCATGTGGCTGTGCTGGCTGGGTACTAGTCTGGTGCTAAAACATCCTCCCAGGACCCAGCATCCATATCTGCAAGGTTCAGTGGTAACACACGAAAGGCTCTCTGACTCAGTCTGGCACTTCCCAGCACATTGTGTACAACTGTCTGTTGGATGCCATGGCCACTGACTTTGGGGAAAAAAAAAAATCAGCACTTATTTTGTTCAGAAGATATGCAAACACATCTTCACTGTGCCAAAAAAACCAATTGAGCAGGAAGAAACAAGCACAGATGAAATATGAGAGCATGGAGAAGCAGCAGGCACTCAGCAGGGAGGTAACACTTTTAACAGTAACAAAGACACATTCTTCCTNCCGCCACTTCCAGGGGCGGGACTCCCACATTCCTCCTAATGTTATTCTTCAAAAGGAAGAATTTCTGACTTCATTGACATTGAGTCCTATCATCCCTTTTTACCTGCAGATTCTCCTCTGGCCCTGTTTCCTCCAGTGAGTAAGAATATGGGCAGGAAAGGCTCAGAGATGCACTCTATCAACAACCCAGGTAGCACCTCAAAATGAAAAAATGTAGTGAAAACACAAAAGATTCAATCTTCTGTTCCAGACCTGAAGAAAACCTACCCCTGTATTTTTCCTGAGTGGACTTTGAGCGTGGCTCTGCAACTTATTGTGTTCTGCTGCTATGCCTGTGTTGGGTGCTGTCTGTGTTGTGTAGGTGATGTTAGTCACGTATTGCTCTANTCTTGTGCGGCTGGCTCGCACTGACGTGAGCTGGCTCCAAGGAAGCCGCGAGCGAAGCGCGGTGGACTAAAGCAAAGGAGGCAAAGGGTGCAGGAGGGGGTCTCCCCAGAGGTCTCCGTTTATTGGGGACAGGCAGAGGGGTCTGGAGCAATGGAGGTCGGAGGGAGAACTCCGGGGATCTGAGGGTCTGCAGGGTCTTAAAAGGGAAGGGAAAACTGGGAGGGGTTAGGGGATGCGACCAATGGGAAAACGGGTAAGGGGAGGATACAAAGGTCCGGGATCCAATAAAATTTCTTAAGGGGAGGGTACAATGGTAAGGAACCAATAAGCAACGGAGAACAATAGAACTTTCTAGGCCTTAATTGCCTAGGCGATTAGGCCATTATTAAACATGAATCCATCTGTCCAGTGAACAGCCTAGGAACTCCGAGGGTTCTAGAAGGGTGGGCAGGTCCCAGCCTCTTAGGCACACCCACTCAAACAGTGGTCTCCTCCCCCGGCCCCGCCTCCAAGGTGGAGCTATCCTCCTCAAAGGAGGAGTCCTCATAATTGGCAACCGCCACTTCCAGGGGCGGGACTCCCACATTCCTCCTAATGTTATTCTTCAAAAAGAAGAATTTCTGACTTCATTGACATTGAGTCCTATCATCCCTTTTTACCTGCAGATTCTCCTCTGGCCCTGTTTCCTCCAGTGAGTAAGAATATGGGCAGGAAAGGCTCAGAGATGCACTCTATCAACAACCCAGGTAGCACCTCAAAATGAAAAAATGTAGTGAAAACACAAAAGATTCAATCTTCTGTTCCAGACCTGAAGAAAACCTACCCCTGTATTTTTCCTGAGTGGACTTTGAGTGTGGCTCTGCAACTTATTGTGTCCTGCTGCTATGCCTGTGTTGGGTGCTGTCTGTGTTGTGTAGGTGATGTTAGTCACGTATTGCTCTAGACAATGTTTCTCTCTAGATGAGTTTTTTTTTTTTTCTCACAAGCCATTTTAGTTCATCTTTAACATGAATACATCAATGAACAGAATCCCTATTTTTTTTCCTTTTGAAACAAGATGAATTTCTTTGTAGAAATGAGACTGTAGACATTAATTTTTCTTTGGATTCCCTAGTGAAATGTTTCTATATCTGATGCTATTATGTTGATGTCTTCTTATGAAAATAAGCTAATTTTACAAATGCTGAAGAAATGTGGCAGCAAACGCATAGTCTGGACAAAATTTTCAACTATTTGGACACAAATGTTAAACTTTTGAAGAGTTTAAGTAATTAACTTCACTTATTTCTAGATTTTCCAAGTTCACTGAAAGTGCTTTTGCTGTGGGCTTGTATCTAGCAAATAACATACGTTGTATTTTTAATTTATTTTACATATGTGTGTATATAAAGATATAGATAAAAACAGCTGGATCAGATTGCTCTATTTCTTTATTCATCCTCCTACACAATTACAAAACTTTTGAAATCATATTCACATTGAGAAATCAGTGTTACTTTGTGGGACAGTAAAGACTGGATGATTTCAGTGGTTGGACTTGGTGATCTTAGAGATCTTTCTATGATTATATGATATCCAAAGACATCTGTGTCTGAGGTTTATTTCATTTGTAGAATTCACTTTTAGAAGTACCAAAGCATACTGCATGAATGACAAGAATGATACTTCACAGTTTTTCTGGAAGGGAGATATCTATGGAGATATGAAGTACTATTCATCTTTTAACCTGAATTTTCATTTATACCTTGGAAGGTTTGGTGTGACTTCTCAAGTGACACGTGTTTTTTCAACTTGCCATTCAGAAGGCTGAATTTGGTTCTGCAGTATAGTCTTATAACAGATGGTGGTAGGATCCTGGAGATAATGATCTTGATACTATTTCACCAGTTACTGCCATTCTGATATAGAAGCTAGGGAAAGAAAAATTCATTTAGACTGATCATTATACATATAGCCTTTTTTTTTTTCTTTTTGCTATTCTCAAACTTTCTTAAATATTCTTGGATAAGACATGTCTTTTACTCTTGACATAGACCTCATTTTGATAGGTTATGAGTAGCTTTGGTTGTGTTAATGGCATTCAATCCTCTCTGGCATAGGTAAGTTTGTGAATACGAGACCAGGCTGAATGGGGCTCTGAGCAACCTCTTCTAGCGAAAGGTGTGCCTGGTCCAGTGTAAGGTGTCTGGTCCAGTGTAGTGGGGTTGGAAGTAGGTGATCTTTAAAGTCCATTCCAACCCGAACCGTTCTATGATTCTGTGATTCTATAATTCTTGGCAAGTCTGCCCACTAGAGTGTCACATCCAATCTCCCATGATAGGTTTTAATGAACATTTTTCTAGTTCTGCTGGGAACTGAACTAAGATTACTGGTAAAATTTTGGCATGGTTGAGCTCAGTAACAAAAAGTTTGTATGCCAGAATTTTATCCCTTTCAATGTAATTTGCAGCTATCAGTTGATAAATTAACCTGGAGCAAGAGTGAGTAGTTAGTTGGCATCTGATGATCTTCAATGGAACTTTTCAACTGGAGAGGAATAATTACTTATTTAAAAGACAGCTGAAGGTGAGAGTTTAGATATTTACTAGAAGTACAGAAGTCCTACTGAACTTAAATGAACCTTGCCTTACATTTTTGCTGTTTCTCTGACCTGATTTTTTTTTAATGCATCTGAACAATACCTCTCTGGTTGGGTTTTTTATCCAGGATTGTACTGCTAGGCTGTTACTTTTGAAGCCAATGAATGACTGGCTCTTCCAGAAAAGAACATGGAGTGTTTTAGATGCTGGAACTGTATTTTTCTTCAGACTCACAATAAGCCAGTTTCTCACCTGAGTGTCAGACCTGCCTTTGACAGACCCTGTCTCTTTTAATAGCATCAATACACATGACTTGTCTGTTATTCTCTACTGGAATTGTAAATGACATCTCAATGTGACTTCTGGAAAAGGTGCCAAAAGTAGAAAGTGAACCAAAGAATTGTAGGCATGGAGAGCACGGGCAGCACCATCTGAGTTTGGTGGTATTTGACATTGTCAAAAATAAAAACAGCCCTGAAGGATGAAGAGAAAAAATAACCAGAGAAATATCATATGTACAAATTTGATCCTCCTAGACTCCCTCCTGCAAATTTTCTTGTCGCAAGAGCGTACTGACTCAAAGTAGATGGGGAAAACTGGCTGGGGAAGATATGAACTGCCAGATGGCTCCTGGAAAAAGTGGACTCGTGTCAGAGACTCCCTTTGTGGATGTCATTATAGTACATTTTTACTTTTTCAGTCACCAGGATTACAAGCAACCCTGGCTTCCTGAATACAGAGAGATGTGATCTTGCCTTGGCTGGGCACAAGCCACCTCTTGCCAGGAGGCTCTGCCAGCACTGCACCTATGAGCATACTGAAGTGGAAGGAAAGGGACTCATGCAGTTCCTGATGCTTTTTCATGTGCCTTTGAACTTTCAGAAAGCTAAATTGAGCAAAATGGCATTAGCCTTTCTTTTAAACTTAAGGGAAGAGAGAGAAACCTGGTATGCAAGACAATACATTACAAAGAATATCTTGCAATGGAGAAGAGATTGACAGGAAAAGAAAAAAAAGAAAAAAGTAAAGAAAAATAGGTTTTAGTGTTCTAAAAGTGAATAGGATGAACTTAACCCCAACAAGGAAAAAAGAGAATAATTTTAAAAGGATGAAATTGAAAACAAGGAGTGAGTGCACACACAGATTTTAAAGGATATAGTGTTGAGCACGTGGAATAAATTACCAAAAGCATAAATATGTTCAACAGACAAGCTAGTTTAATGTTTCAAAATCCTCATATAAAAAGATACAAATAAATGGAGAAGGAAAAAGCAACGTGAACTCCATTTGCTATTTCTCTTTTCTATAAGATATTAATATTTTGGTGTTCACCTGTTTTGCAGCTAGTTTCATATGCAATGTCTACTGTTAAGGAATTGTATATACAATTAAACTATTAAACTAGTTTAAACATGTATAACAGAATGCATCTAATTGGAGCATTATTTCTAAACAAAATTTGAGATTGACAAAAACCCTTTAATTTTGCAGCTGCACTTTTGTTGCTGTTGCAATAAAGAAAAACAAGAGACAACTCTGGTGCCATTGCTGTTCTTCCCTCCTGCTAGATTTCATGCCTTAGAGCAGGTGCTGCTGGGAGCTGGTGTGTGTCTGTGACTCTCTGACTCTCCCCGTGCCGAATCAAAAGCAGACGAAACCACTTGGGCTGTGCCGGGTCCAGGTGTGAGCTGAACCCAAGTGCGCAGCTATGCTCATGCTTGGGCAGGAGTCTAAGTTCGTGCAGTGTGTGCTGCCAATCAAAACAGAACATTTTATTTTAGTAACGAATATTTTTAAATGAGCTATAATCTTTGACTGTAAAAGGGAAGGGGGGAAGGTTTATTAGGGTATTCGGGGATCTTCAGCTTTTAAGTTAACACCAGCTGGCACAGCACTAACATGTGCCACAGGGGAGAAGGGGAGAAAACATTTCCTCCCATTACAAATCACGACTGAACTTGTTTGAGGCCCAAACCTTCCTATGGTGCATCTCCTCCCAGAACTGGCAGCAGGTAAGCAGGTGAGAGTATTGGTGCACCATGCTGAGGTATATCAACTCCTTGGTTTTTGTTGTGTGGAGTTTATGAGTGGCTCTGTTCCTCTATGGGTTTCCCTGCAAGAAAGTCCTTCAAGCAGGGTTTGCCCTCTGGATCTGTGCTTGTACAACACACTGGCCAGTGTTAATGACTGCAGGATACAGTGGTCATGTAAATAATAACATCCAGTTTGGGTAGCCCTTAGTAAGTTTCATAGACCACAGATCCACAACAACCTTTTTCTTTGGCTGTTAGCCAGAACATCCAGTGGATAATACTGCCTTTTGTGGCACCTCCAGACCCTTCTTAAATCCTAGTAACATCCTGGGCTGGAGTCTGGGCCCAGTGCTGAAAACAATTCATGGCTGCTCAGGAGGATTCTCTTTGGATTTCACTCCTAGGAAGAAGAATCTGCTGGCTTTTAGTTGAGAAAGAAAGAAAGAAACCTAGCTAGGAAACAGCTCCTCATGCTTTCTGCCTCCTGCTGCAAGCTCTGGAGCAGCAGGCATGCTTGCAGCTGCCTCAGCGCACCTCGCACCAATGTTGGGGAACTTGAAGAACAAAAGCTCCCGCTGCCATCCCCAGGAAGCACAGTGGAAAGGGCTGAGCCTATCTCAGCTGGGGGCTTGGCACAAGGTATAAAATAAAGGATGCAGACTGGGATGGAGCTAGAGACTGGAGGGAAAACAATGATGTGATAGTGAGTAAAGGAATACAGACGATTAACTGAAAGGAGTGAGGGGAAATTGCAAACCCTTGTTCAACAGACCTATGCAGTCTTAAAGAGATCAAAGTGAGAAAACTTTTCTCACTTAAAACAGACTATGCTTAAGGAGTCAGGAAGACTTCTCTTTGATGAGATAGTGAAAGGCTGTTTAAAATTAAAGATGGTAAAGTTTATTTTTGCTTGTTCTCCACATCCCAAATTGAGATGGTTGGCTTAAAGACAGGATGGCATAAAGCTAGCCAAAGAAAATGTGGCCCCACAATCCTGGGTTAAATATGGCTTATGCTTTGTCAGCAACTCTCAAGGAGAAGAAAATAATTGATAGTGCATACTTTGACAAAACCAGAGCTGCAAGCAGGAGCTCAAATATGGGATTTTTCTTCTACAAATGAGTTTATATTCTCCCAATTCCTGCCAGACTGAGGAGAAAAAACAAAGACTAGGACTGAAATATCTCTCCTTCTGATTCAATATTGTATAAGATGCAGCAAGGCCACTTTAACCTTGGATGTTTGAATGCACATTCAAACACATTTTTGAACACATTTTTGAGGGGAATTTTAGGTATACAGACAGACATGCCTGCTATATAGACAGGTAGCAGGTCTATTCCTCTTCAGTTTTTGGATGAACTAGACAACAGATGTGTAAAGTTCAAAAGTTCCTTTGCCAGAAGTGCAGATGAAAAATCCATTTGTAATGTATCTGATAAAAGTAACATTTTTATTAGTTGAAAATGTCATTTTGAGGAATTATAAAACTACCAAAGACTTGGCTCAAAGTTCTTCTGTAAACAGTTTTGTATCAGAATGTCATCCAAGTTGTAAATAACTGAGAGATAAAACCAAAATATTTGAGAGTACTTAATTTTTATTAACTGAACAATAGTGACTTAACATACATCCACGCTAGGAGCATAGAGGACCATAGTATTTTCATTTGCACTGTATTGGTGAGTTAGATGCTGATCTTGAGATAGGAGCTTAAGATCAATTTAAGAAATGTATATTGTAGGTACTTTTCATTGCCACCCAGTTACTAAATGCAACATCTTTTTTTAACTAATATTTCTATAATTTGTATCAGCTCAGTTTTCAAGATTTCATAGCTAAAAGCAAGGCAAGACAAAGAAACCTTTCTCTAAAAGTTTGAAATTTACAGATAATTGGAACTATTTGGAAATCAATATAGAATTAAAATGATACAAGATCAATCTTTTTAATGAGAATTTTGTGGGAATTTCTAGTGGGTTTTTTGTTAAAAAAATTATATTCTGAGCATATAAGGCATACCTACCTTAAAAACCAAACTGTCCTATGACCAAGTCACTGTAAGTGCTAACAAATAAGAAAGCCATTTTTGCTTTTAGAGACTTCTATCAGAGTTACGGAAATACATTGGGAAAACTTCTTGAAAAAAAAAGTGAAACAAAAATCATTTAAATTAGTTTTCAGCACATTAATTTCTAGCAAAACCTGACATACGAAAGACCAAATCTTATTATTAGGTTGAGTAACTTTGAAGTCCTCTTCCAGTGTATTTGCTCAGGAACCAGATAGTGTAAGCTGGGTAGAGATATTCCGCTGAATTTTCTGTAAATGAAAAGGGCAAAGCAGAAATACAAAGTTCATAAGCAATCCAATATCTTTACAAATGTTGGGTTTAAGCACAACCAGGAAAAGAAAAATTATTTTTAAAGTAATTCTAAAAAATATTGTGTTCATGGACAATTCACAGACAAGAATGAGATGTGTATTTCTCAAAAAAATGATTATTAAAATATTGATCATACTTTCATATTTCAGATTTTGAAAAATGGCTATCTAACTCAACCATGATGCTTTTAGAAGGGAATGAAGAAAGAAAGTAAATTTTGCATTTATGAATGCATAATATTTTCTCTCTTTCTAAATACTTTGGGTTTTACTGTTTTTTTTCAAGTTTCTTCACACCCTTAACAAATTCTTTTTAATGTATTACTTTGGGTGATTAATTCTATTTCCATTATTAACAGAATTTATCTCTTCAGTGAGTCATCTATCAAAGTTGCTACAAGATGACAAATCAGTAGAAAGAAAGTCTTTTAGCTGACTTTATGTCTGCCTGAAGTTTCCCCTATTTTCATTGATACTGCATGTTGGAACTGAAATGAGACAGTGCCAAGTAATCAATGAGGTAAGAAATAAACATGAAAAAACAGTGAGAAGAAAAGGACTCTCTGTGACTCTGAAGAGTGAAAACAATGTGAAGAATTAGAGCGTGTTCCTTTTGGGATTTCTGCATCAGGGTTAGATGCCAGGATGATAGGATGAGCATGCAAGCTGTGATGTTGTGTGATGATCCCATTAAAGAAAAGTGTAAAACAAGACCGAGCCAGTCTCCTCCCAGAGGTATGTATTGAAAGGATAAGGGGCATCAGTCCCAACCTATAGGAAGAGAAATTATTTAAGGAAAACGTTTTCCACAGAAAGAGTAATTCAAATCTGAAACAGGTTGAGAAATCTGCAAATTGTCTTGAAGATTTTAAATACTTATAAACTTGATCTGACTTCACAACATTCAAAATCTATAGCAGAGGGTTGGAATAGAAACCTCCAAGAGGTCCTTTAAAGCCAAGTTATTCTGTGATTCTCTGGGTGGTGCAATGGATTAGTGAATAGAGAAATTACTTATGCTTTATAGAGTATAAATGAGGGAGAAAATTTTTCATAAAATGACTTAACTTTTCCACACAAAAGCAATTTCCTTTGCTTCCGGAAAATTCCTTTACATCTTAACAAAGTGGTCTGTGCAACCTATTCAGTTGCTAAGATGTGTGAACAGAAAACATGATTGAGAGGCTATAGGACTCTCTCCTTAAATGTGGTGCTTAAAAATTGTGCATTTCAAAAGTGAAAATATCTGTGAGCTTCTATGGCATACATTGGACTTTGTGTCCTTGGAAAGGCAATATTTTACCATTTGAAGCAGGTTGAAATAAAAAGTCATCGGTTCTTTTACCCGGTTACATATTGTACCTGGGTCTGAGACCAATTTTGTGTCCCAATTTTCTGCTTGAAACAGTGTAAAATCCTAACCTCCAGTGCCCCATAGTGCCCCAGAGCCCCCAGGGTAGAGGTGACAGCCTACGGTGAGTCGGGATGGGGAAGTGCTTGCAAAGGGCACAAGTGTGGTATTCAGCTGCTGGGGATCTCCTCAACTTGTGACCCCCAGGGAGGGGTGGACAAGGGCTGTTTAGGAGTGTGCTGAGACCAGGCCATGGGGTTCCTGGGAGGCCAAGCCCCATCAAACATGCGATGCAGCCAAGTCACCCTGCTCCCTGTGATCCTGGGATCTGGTGAGCAGTGAAACGAGCCGCTGTCAGTGGGGCTGCCTGTAGCTGAGACTCTCTGCATGGCTTAAAAGCAAGCAAAGGGGAGCATTTCTGCTCTCAAAAGGTTATGCTGCATAACAAAAACTGCAGCATTGAAGAAGCCTGTATTTGTAACTTGCTGAGTCTCATGCACGTGAGAAAGGGTTTATTGATTATTTTCTTAGACTGCTGCTCTTGCTGAGCCACAGCATAAGAAGTTGACTTACGCTGGAAGACTGCCCTCAGTTTCTTGAATTTTTCTTCTTTAAAGGAAGCTTAGAATTTGATCTTGTGTAAAGCTTTCTGTAAAATTTTTATGAACTATCAGGTTGAAAAATAAATTTTCCTTTTTAGCAAAAAATAAAAACATTAAATAAAGATTTTTAAATTTTCAATACAAATTGCTAAATACTTTTACAGATGCCCCAAAGTATAAAATGAAGTAAAAAAAGTTACTTTCCTTTTTTCCTTTACTTTTCCTTACTTTCCTTTTCTCAATTTCATTTCTATTCATAAAATAGAAAAAAAAAGATGAAAGGGAAGAGAGAAAAAGGTAAAAACTTTGGATTTGATGGGTTGTTTAACCCAAAGTATATCTATTTATAGATAAAGTAGTCCTTACACTTTTTGATGAGGAATAAAAATGACAGTTTTGTTTTCTAAGAAATTACAAAGCTAGGTTTCTACTAGCTTTTCTTACAACTAGCTTTCAACTAGCTTTCACTTCTAAGATATTACTTGACAAATAGGAAATAATCCTATGAGAAAAAGTGTTGTGGATCATTATCCTAGTTCGCTGTTATTGTTGGATCTCAGTTTTATGTGTTACTTGAATATGCTATGTTAATAAAATTCTTTTATAAAAAGCTGAATCTTGTTTACTCTTTTGGTTCCTGGGTTTTTCCTTCACAGCACCTTAATTTTATAACCTTTCGTTGTTACCAAGAAACAATGATGTCTGTGAAACAGAACCCATTCTGACTTGTCAGTTATAAACTAAATGGTGTTGAAAATTTTTCAGTGCAGCAGTACCCTTATTTTATGACAATAAAAATGTTTCATTGTCAGTGAGTCTTCAATGAACATTGCTGAAAAAGGGAAAGAGCAAGAAGCCCAGACTTCATTACCAACTGTAATAAAAGGAAATTTTAGAAAGAATTATTCCAAAATATCCTAAAACATCCATTTTATGAGGGATTATATATAGTAGCACAGAGAAGGTGCAATGAAAGAAATACTTTCTAAACGTTTGGAAGGGTAGTGAATTTCATATGTGATTTTTTTTCCTGAGAGAACTTTTGGAGAAGCATGTGTCAAAGCATTCTGGTGACATTTGCACTCCCTTTCAGGTCAAAAAACGTAATTCTGTTTTGTCACACTGAGTTATTAATTTAACAAAACAATTTTTGAGTTAAGGAAGTATTTAAGGTTCTTTATTGGTTTGGATAATAATCTGTTATTGAAAGGCAAATTTTATTTAAGTTGCAATTTAAATTTCAAGCAACTATGCTGAAATTCTGCAGAATTGAACTGTGAATCAAAAAAGTATTAGAAATGAACACACAGCCAAAGCATACAATAATATTTACAAACTTTAAAGAAAACACTAATGTAATATATGTTCAAAATTTTTCTTCTTTGAACTTCTGATTATAGAATTTTAGAATATACTCTTGTGACTTCGCACTGTGAAGAGGTTCAACAAGACCATGTGCAAGGTCCAACACCAGGGGCAGGGCAACAGCTGGTATCAATACTGGATGAAGGATGAAGAGATTGAGGGAAGCCCTGACAAGAAGAACTTGGGGGTGCTGGTGATTAAAAAGCTGTTAATGAGCTGTTAATGGGCACTTGCAGCCCAGAAAGCCAATCGTATCCTCGGCTGCTTCCAAAGCACCCTGGTCAGCTGGGCGAAGGAAGCGATTCTGTCCCTCTTCTGGTGAGACCTGACCTGGAGTGCTGCTTCCTGCTCTGGGGTCCTCAGCATAGAAATCACATGGAACTGCTGGGATGGATCCAGATGAGGGCCACAAAGATGGCTGGAGGGATGGAACACTTCTCCTATGGGAAATGCTTGAGAGAGTTGAGGCTGTTAAATCTGGAGAACAGAAGTCTCCAAGATCTTATTGCGACCTCCCAGTACCAAAAGGGGGTTTAAAACAAAGATGGGGAAAACTTATTACTAGGGCCTGTTGCAAGAGGACAAGGGACAGTGGTTTTAAACTAAATGAGGGTAGACTCAGACTAGATATAAGGAGCAAATTTTTTACAATGAAGGTAGTAAAACATTGGACCAGGTTGTTCAGAAACATGGTAGATGCCCCATCCCTGGAAACATTCACAGTCAGGCTGGACAGGGTTCTGATCAATCTGATCTAGTTGAGGATCTCCCTACTCATTGCAGGAGGGACCCTTATAAAACCCTCCCAACCAAAACTCTTCTATGATGCTATATGCCTAAAATTATTTTATATGAATCTATGTCTAAGATTAATTTCTATATGAAAGCACATCTGTGCATCACAGATTAATGTACATTTTCAGACTAGGATATATTTGCCTTCTTAGAAATGCAGAGGTAAACCTGTGTTCCCAGCTGAACCTATTGACAGTACTGAAGTAACTTACCATAGGTGCAAAACTATTCACAAGTACTCTTGAAAAAATGAGATTGCTGAAGACACAAGTGAGAAGCTTCTGAAGATCTAGGCTGCTAGACCAGCCAACTTCTGTGCAAAACTAGTCACACACATTTTAAGGATGTTTCTAATATAGCACATGGATCTGGCATTATTTATGCAGCTAACTGTCTCTCAAAGCCAAAGGATTTCAGTCCAGGGAAAATACAAGGTGATGTTCCATGTCCAGGTGTATTGTTCTGTAGGAACAATTAGGAGATTGTTTGGGCTCTTGCTGACATCAGTAGCAGTCTACTGTCGACTTCAGTGGCAGTAAGGGTTAATCACAAATTACTCTGTCTGCAAAATAAGACATCCTTTGATCTTTGTCCATCTTCTAAATTGATGATTTCATTCTTATGGAACAGTCAACTTGAAAGACAAGCCTCCTTATGAATTTTCTCTCTCAAGAAATGAAATCCATATAACACCTTATGGATTATTTTATGTTCAATGAGGTTTCCATTGTATTATGACTGATTATGCTGAAAATGTATTAAAATTAATAAGATATATAGCTTTCGAAGAAATCCACAGCTACAAACCTTTTTTTTTTTTTTTTGATTGGCAAGGACAAGTCATTAATAATTTCAGAATTGAGTTGTTAAACAGAATTCTAGTTAATTCTGCCAGCTCCCAAGAATTTACACTTAATCTGTCTTCCTTGTTTGACTTCTACCTTTGGCAACACTATTACATTTCAGCCAGTGACCCATTTCCACAAATGTTTAAAGTTACATTTAAGAGTGGGAGAAAGATGAAAGCAAGCAGTGTTTCCAAATTACAGACTTATTAATTTCTATGAAAAACCCAGGTTACGTGCCTGAAAATATTTGTATTTCTTACTGAAATGTAATACAGACTGGCTTTGAACTTCACAGTTTCAGTAAAACAAAATTCAACAGGTTTGGGAATCCTGGCCCTCTCATAGCAAGATGCTTTGTTGGTGGAAAGCCAGTGTCAACACAAACTGGAATAGATACCTGTCACAAACCTCCCCTTGTAGGTTTTCCCATCACCAGGTAAGACATTTCCATTCTTGTAAATGTGTATGAGCCAACACACTGATATACTAAAATTAAATGCTCTTGCAAGATGGTGGTTCTCAGTGAATCCAGATCCTCTCATTTTTCTCACCTTTTGTTTTACTTAATTGAACATTGAAAAACTTGTGTGATTTATTCTTTCCTTTTATTGGCTTCTGATAGACACTCAAAAATAATCAGTCATTCTGAATGACACTAAGCAGAAAGCATTATTTTCTATCAAAATTATGGATAGCAAAATGATTCTTTAGAACTGGATAAAGATAAATTAGGGGGCTGTGGTTCCAGAACTCTAAACAACGGGAAACAAAAATTCTCTGACAAGTAACACAATCAGTTGGTAGTCAAATGTTGTGATGTCTTTAAAAAGCCAGATAAGGAGGTTAATTTTGTATGATATTCACTGGGATTCCTTTTCTGAATGTATATATAGTTCCGTTTTTTTCACCAAAAATAGATAAATAAGGAAAGAAAAGGATAAACATACGGATGGAGGAAAGAGATATTTCAGAACTCCAGTAGGTTTCTTGTTCTTTTTATTGTTTTTAAGAAAGCGTTAACATATTGGGAACCTGCTGAACTGAAAATCACACTAAAAAATCTGTAATATTACCCCTTTACTTAAAGACATTAGATTTAGTTTGCAGAAATATTATGCAGTTTGGACATATCGTAAATCTCATTTGCAGTAGGCTGCTTGTGGCAATTGAATTGAACCCTTGAAATGGGTGTTGACTCAAATTAATGTTGACTAAGTTTCCATGGACAAAATGGAAAAACTGTTAGGGGAGTTGAAGCTCTGCCATATCAGCTAATGTGAAAAAGGTGGTATATATAATATACATATATGCAATATTGGCTGGTCCCTTGTTTTTGCTGTTGCCCTAGTCACTGCCATAGCAATCTTCTGACCATTTTAAACCAAAAACTGCAGTCAACCCCACCCTTAGTCATGTCTCTAAAACAAATCTTTGTTGATTGCAATGTTCTTGAAGGCACATGACAGTTGCAGTTGCTCAGATATCATCTTTGAGGTTACACCTTTTCAACAAATTGCATTCTTTAAACAACTTTTTTTTTGCAGGAACAGGTGAACAAATGCCCTGAACAGCTGCCCAGGGAGAAGAAATTCAATTCTGCTAGCAATCCCAGCCTCACCCTGCCTTCTCACACCACCCTTTTCTTCAATATGACCTTATGTGGGAGCCAACTTTTTGCCATGATGATACAATTCTCATGGAATACAAGGAAAGTCTGAGGACAATTTTTCCTAAGCGCTTTTGTTCCATTGCTCAGCAGTATCTATTGAAACTTATGAAAGAAGGAAGCAATTAGTCTGTTTTCCCAATAATACATTTGCAATGCAAAATATTACTGAAATCTTGAAATCATTTTACAAGTCATGTCTGCGCTATGTACATACATACATACAAACAAACATATATATATGTCAAACACAGACTCAAATTTTAATATTTTAATGATAATGTATTGATATGTAAAACCAAAACAGATTATGATTTGAATTTAAGACATTTCTTGTTGAGTGGTGAGTTAACTGCAATTTTTCATGTCACTATGTGTAAACCGAACATCTCTGCAATACAGTGATTGTTTTTGTTGCTTTTTTCGCCTTACACTTGAATCAAAGTTATAACAAATTTCTGTGTTCTGGTATTTAATCTGATTTGCTTGAATTTATATATGCCAACAAAATAAATATTTATAGATCAATTGACTGTTGAAACGTGTTAAGGGTGGGTGTTACATTTTGGTTTTGAATTAACTTGGCAATTTTGAAATTTTTAAATTGATCCTTGGAGATATATCATCTGCAGGTCAATTACATTTAAGTATTTATCACTTTATCATTAATCTTATTAATCTTTTCATTGTTCATTTTTATTGTTTCATTTTTGTTCCTCATCATCTATCTGTGAATCCTCTTTTACTTCAGGTGTCACTGCTGTATTGTATATAAAGAGGGTGAAATAGAACAATCATTGTTTGATCTCTTCCTGCTGTTGACACAACACTTAAATTATTAAAAAAATATTTTCATTTGTTTTAAGTCTAGGCTAAATAAAAGTTATGGGGGAATTTTTATTCCTCCTCTGTTGCAGGATATCAGCTAGGTACAAGTTCTTATCAGAGTTAGGGAATGGCACATTTGTGATATATTAACTTAAATGGGACTCTGCAGTGGGCAAAGTAGTTGCCAAGTTGTTTAGGGAAAATACATGAGAACTCTGTCAGAGAGATATTATTTAGTTCCCAGAGGACAAAAGAAGCTCTAAGATGAGTTGTGATGCAAAACTGAGGAAACTGTCAGCTGCTTCTCATCCTGTTCCAATGAATGGATAAACGAAAGCATCCATGACAAGACATGTCCTGTTGGTTTCTATTTTAATTCAGTCAAATGAGTACCAGTACATACAGGAGAAAATCTTTTATGTCAAATACCTCTAAAAGATATTAAATTACATCAGTTTTCGACATGAGAAATGGCTTTTGAACCTCTTTCTACAGTTTGAGCAAACTGTTGCTTGGTCTGGATTTAAATTCAGCATGTACATATAAAGCAGTTCCTACTCACAGTAGAGACAACTGCATGGGCAAATGTGAGAATGGATATGGATATGGATATGGATATGGATATGGATATGGATATGGATATGGATATGGATATGGATATGTTTGAGGAATTCAGTGGATAAACATGCAAATACTTTTAAAAGACATATAATTTCCTTATATTTTAAACTGTGAAAACAATTGAAAACCATTGAAGAAATATGAAAATGTTGAGTTTTGATTTAAAATTGTGACAGAAAAGCATTTTTTAACAAGTAATATTTTACAGATTGTTTGCTTGAACTATTTTTGATCATAGTGCTAATATTAAATTCACAACATCCACAGAGCTTTTACTGTATAAAGATCTCTAATACAGGAATTTAGGACTGGAAAAGACTGCTTGAGTCAGAGAATTGATTGCTGGAAATCATGTATTTCTATTAAACCTACAACACTACAAAATATCATCATTTCAATGTTATTGTGATCCTTTATCAGAAGTTTAATTCTATTTTCAGAATTGTAAATAAAAGCAAATTATATGTAAGATTTTAGTTGCAAACACAACAATGAAAGTTTCTAGTGCCAGTTAAAAGGGTTACTCCAAATGGAGATGGAGGATGAGGCTCTAAAAATAATTGGGAAGGGAATAATAGCGCATAGAATTTCAGTGAAGGCTCTGGAACCTTTCTATAAATATACACTGCTTGGTAGTCCTGAAGGCAACACGAAACAGTACCTCTAGACTCATGAGTGCTCACAGTCTTACTTTGGGTATTAATTTAAGGTCATTAATGTAAATGAAATAACTGCTATGCAATCCAAAATAATTTGCCTCATTTTAATTTTTTTTAGTCACTGATTTACATACATGACATTCTCAGAGCTCTGGGGGATGGTGGAGGAGATTTCAGAGTTTTGGAAGGGACTCAGAAATTCTCTTTTGGAGTGAGTTACAAATGCTACTGCATTTACTCTCAGAGACATAAAACTAGGAAATCCTTGTGGCTAACATCTTTCTAGACTGACATATTTCCAAGTTTCTAATGCAGCAGTAAAAATAGACCTAAAAGAGGCCCCATGAGTTGAAAACTCAAGCAAGAAAGATGCTGCTGTGATGAGATTATATTAAAAGATTTCAAGATTTTTGTAGTTTTCAGAAGCTGAATGCTGCAGCTGCTAGAAGTAATGAATTTGTTAATTAGCAAGGCCATTTTTCTTGGACACTGAAAAATCAGAAAGCTTTATTTTGCCCAAAAGTATTTTTCTTCTTTGATGATCCATTTACCTGTTTATTTGATAATGTTAGTCAGACTGCAAAGACAGACATTCTTACATTTTGCTATTGATGTACTTTGAATAAGTTCGTATTGTTGTCTTCCAAAATAAGTATATGGATACCATTTTGTGGCAGTGTGGTGTTATCACAGTAACTGGTGAGCAAAATGGTTCATATAAAAAATGCCAGACATCTATCATGTTTTCAAAGTTTATGGAAATGCTTCCTGTTTAACCTTTCAGAAGGTACAAATTTTCTTTTGTTTATACATCAATTTTTAGGAATGTCACCCTTTTCAGAGTTCAGGTGCAATAATATATTATCTGTGACCTTTATTATTTCCTTGACATAAAAATATGAAGTTACATAGGAAAAACAGGGCACTTCTGAGCAGTCAAGCAGTAGAACAGACACTATTCACCGGTGTTATATGGGTGCTAAACATTTGCTCAGCTAACTTATTTAGTAGAAATAATAACATTTAATATTTTTCCATCTGGCCTTCTCCAGTATCTCTGAGGCATCTCTTAATTCTCATCTTCTGCATTTTCTCACTTCTAAACTCCCATGCTCTTCAGACATTTAGGACAGAAACTAGCTGTGATGAAAAATACTTGTGTTTCTCAACATCTAGATACAGAGCATGGGTGGGAATTGGCTAAAATATGTGTATTTCAACAAAAACATCCTCTACAAGTGTTAGCATGACTTACTGTAGTCATGCCCCCAGGACAAAGAAGCCCAAATAAGATCTGTCTGCAGCAGGAGATTTATTATGACAGTTCTTTTCCAGGTTCATTTTAGACTGAGTATCTAATACATGCCTATTTTTCTCAATGGTGCTTTTGAATACAGGCATAGACTAATATCATAAATGGAATGAACAAAAAAATCAGAATATAATCAAACTTCAGTTAAAAAAAATATTAAGCCAGACTAAAAGAATTAACAGAAAATGTGACAACTGTTTTACAACCATGACCCAACACAAATCATAGAGTATCTAAATCTCATGAGAAATCTTGTTTCATTAAATATTTTGATCCAATTTCTCAATACTGAATCACACAGACTTTGGATAAGGTTAAAGTAACTTGTTACTTGAAATGGAGCTACTGAGTCCAGGGAGGTCTGAAAATTACTCTGCACCTGCTAAACTGACCTGGATTCACAGAGCACTGTGACTGCTAAAGGAACACTTGAAATTGAAATCCAGGTTGAAAATATTTAATAAAGTTGACCTATACTTAGACCTATTTCTGGACAACACCATGTTAAAGTATGTGGCTTATACCAATGCAACAATAAAGAATTGTAAAGACAAAGAATTGTAAATATTCTTCTTGATCTGATCCTAGATTGTCCCACAACAAAAAAAGAAATTAGTTGGTTTTTTTTTAATTGGGAAAAATACCCTTACTGTAAAGTGTTTTTCTTCTTGTTTGGGAGGACACAATGAAAGAAGGTTGGAAAAAATGTATGGAGTGGGTTCATGAAGAAACTATATGGTTTCCGTATCTTCCTCAGAGAAAGAGCAGCTTACTAACTGTCAAAACTTTCAAGTCAAAGGAAAAAAATATAAGGTGATGATGATTTACAGTTATGCAATTTGGAAACAGGCAAAACTTTTCTAATAAAGTTAAATAGCAAATGGAATGACTTAGAGAGATGAAATGAGTTTTCCAGATGCTGATGCTTTCAGATGAAGGCCTTCTCCTGTGGGAGATATGATTTAGGCTTACAAAGGTTCCAGAAGGCATCCAAAGAAGAGAAGCTAACTGACCATGAGAAGGACTCCTTTACAGTATCTACAGACTTGTTACCTGAAAATCTATCTGACTCATTCTAAGGAATTTGGACAAACATCTAAAGAGTTAGATCCTTAGTGAAATTAAACTGGAACTCTAAGACGTTTAAGACACCCCCAACTTTTTTTTGGAATGGTCGCATTTTACTCCGAAAATGTTTTGAAAACTCAAAATAAAAAGCCATGTGAATAACAATTTCATATTTTGGTAAAACAAAAAATTAAACATCCTGTTTTGGTTAAGTATATTTTAAGTAACATACAGTATTTGTTTGGATGAAAGCCGCACTTGCATGTAGTAGCTCTAAATATAACTCTCACCTTAAGAGTTTTAGAAATTTATATCTAGGTTTTCTGGTGCTAATGATGTCAGGATGTTGCTATGGCTTAATGATCACTGGTCAAGAGTCCTCTGTTACTTCCATGTGCCCTCCCAGGTCCCTGAATACCATCCAAATGTGGTCTCAGGGGTGATTTTTTTCATTAAGCACTGTGATATGTGCAAGTAGCACTATAAGTCCTGCTGAAAACACATTCCCACACTAACAAACCTGTGTCCTTTTGCTCTTTTAGAAGCTGTAGGGCTGTACAGTGTCTTGCAAATGCAATGGTGAGATTCATGCCAATGCACTCCTTTTGGTGGGAAAATTCTAATAAAAAGTTTTGGTATTTGAGTAAGTGCAGAAGCATGTGGACTGACCAATAGGAAAATATTTACATCCAGAAGGACAATTTTAAAAAGGGTGTGTAGGCTCCAGACACAGACACACACATACATGCATGTGCAAATGCACATACTCACAAGCTCTGCATTAAAGCAGAACACTTTTTTCTTGTAATTATGAAGAAATTATGAATGTAAAGAGTAGGAAAGTGAATGTTAGACAAAGGTGCAAAATTAAGCGTTGTCGTCCTTGCTGCCTTTGTGAATTTAGGCTCCAGTCCAGTTAAGCACTTAAGCATATGCATAACATTATGTATGCAAGAGACATTAATACTTATTGCTTGAAGTTATGCATGTGTTTAAGTGCTTACCTGGATTTGGGACTTGATGCAATTTAGCTTTAACTTGTCTTTTGTTGGCTGTTTGACCACTGTTGTATTGCCTTTCAAAGCAGTACTAAATAATAGTATTAAAGGAACAGTATTAAATAATCTTTTTAACATACTGAATATATATACAAGGAATAATTGTAGCTATTATTTCCTGTATACCTATTTAGAAACAAAGATACAGAGTTTGAGAGCTTTTCTGCGGGTGCACAACTATCCCAGGATGGTGTCTGAAAAATAATTCAGATCATTTGCTTCGTATTTTCTGCTCTAACTACTGCACTGTGATGTCTTTCATTCCTGGGAAACTTTTAAACAGGTTTAAGCCTTCATCCCAAAATTGGCAAGATAGATTGAATCTGAAGCCATGTCAAGGTCTGAAAATTCTTGATCAACTAGTAAAAAAATATTTCCACTTCTGCTTTTCTTGGTTTTAACTTGGAACTAGAAGTGGAACTCCTGAAATAACACAAGAGCAAGTGCCAAGTTCTGTATGAATATACTTTTTTAAGGTGAGGAGTCAATTCCTTTAGTGATTTGTCAACAGTTCTAAATAATACTTGTTGACAGGTAGTTGAAGCTTGCTCAACTTGAGGCAGCTGTGCAGGTGGGCAAAGGAGGGTTTTAGGGCACTTTACCAGGGCTGTTCTGAATCATGACGGTGACTCAATGCAGTGGGGAGGGTTGTGAAGGGTAACAGAGTTATACCCCAAGCATTATCACTGCAGCCTTTGGAGAGCAGCAACTTGTGCCACCTGAGGATTCACTTGCTGTGAAACAATCTTCATGCAGCTGGAATCAGGGCTTCCCAACACTTATTCACCAGTGTGCCACAGCTTTAATTTAAATGTGATCCACATCCACACGCTACCTGTAAGTCTATGGGTTGTGTGTGCTTTATATTCTGCTTGTTGACCATAAATTAGGCACTTACAGCATTATGTGCATCTCTAGGGGAGACTGAGCAGAATCGTTCTATTTACAAAATCTCCAGAAATAATGTAAAGCAGAGTACTATAGTATTTAAAAAAGGAAGAGCAGGGAACAGTTCTGCTCACCCACTCTATGGAGAGTTTCCCATTTTCTGGAGAGGTTACAGCAGAAAGAAATATTATCTTTTCTTCACCATCTTTTGGACAGAAAAAAATCTAATCTTACTATAATTGAAATGCTTGGCAGAGAGAACACAGGTGATGCTGGTCTTGGGACCTGTCCTTGGCAATAGTTGGGACACTAAGAAATAGTAGAACCATCACTCTCACATTGCAGAACACTGCAGATTTTGCCACCTCTTGCTGCAGTATGCATGAACCTTGATTTCTCTCACGTATGTAAATAGCAAGATAGCAAGATGGTGACCCTTAAAGAAAATGTCCAAACAGTGCTGCATGGAGACCTCAGCAGGGATGACATCCCTTTCCTTTGGAGCTGATTAACAATCTCCTGTCCTTGGCCTCACTGGGGATAAACTGCAGTCTTGACCCTGCTGTCCATGATAGTTGTTACCATTACACATTTTTTCCCTGAGGAACAAGAAATTAAAACCAGATACCTCCTGGGAAGGCTGAGATGCAGGAGCTAAGTTGCATGAAAGCTAAGCATGAGCTTAGCTGAAACCAAAGCCTGTTCCCAAACAGCTTGTTTTAACCAGCTTATAAGAAGCTGCTCTGCCCTGATGTTTGAAACATGGTTCCCATCATCTATTCTGACTCCTCTTCTGGGAGCTACATTTTTCCTCTCTAATATGTCAGGAAGCTCTTCTCCTTCCAGCAACATTTCTCTGTCTGCTTAGTCTGGAATCTGGAAACTTCTATGAGTCTGTGTGCATGTGTCTCTGGGTGTGTGTAATGGGGAAGATAAAGGAAGATCAATATCTACCATCTTTTTACCACAGAGTCCTTGAGTCTTCCCTCCCTCTCCCCTGCTAGGTCATAGAAAAAGGACAGTGCAGCTGTGTGAAGATGATACCCCTGTTGCTTAACACATCTGAAAGTTGGTTATCTACCAGGATCATGAGAGTTGTAAAGAGAAAAGGAGGGAAGAGGTCTAGGGGATACACTACAATTCACAGGCCAACCTGATACAAGCATCTGGAAAGTCAGTAAGAGCAGATTTTCTTGTGGTCTTTCTCCAGCTCAGGTTGGAGTACTGTCTGGAAATGGGAAAGTAATAAAACTTATGCAAACATTCCAGTAACACAAAGAGAGGTTTGCTTCAACAACAGTGGCAATGAAAGGGGGATGTATATGGGCTGTTGTTTAATTTAACTTGGCTTGCTCTTTTTTACCTGTAGAGTGTCTATTTTACCAATAAATTGCCAATTTTACCAGGACAGTGTCTATTGGCACCTATGCTTATTTGCCCAGTAACAGTTAAGTAGACATCACCTAAACGTTTTTTATACCAGCTGCTCTTTAAATAACAGGAGACAGTAGTGACTTACATGTAGTATTTGAGTTAGATACATCTGATCCAGTGAGCTACACGTGAAAAATTCTCTGTCTATTCCTTTTCCTGACTTCAAAGGTCATCAAAGATGAAGATTCTTTAGGACACTTTCTCATAGTGGATCTGGTTCTGGCCTACTGTGTGTAGGTTTACCATACGTGCCAAGAAGTTTGGCAATTGCATTTTGGTATGAACTTACACACCACAGTGCACTTGAATATGATGTATCAAGTCAAAATCACACAGGGTATTTCCTTGGTAGGGTCCATGAAACAGTGACATCATGGGCTAGAGGACCCATAATGGACCCAGCCTTTTAGTGAAGGCCCCTTCTCTTGAAGTCCTTCAGAAACAGTTTAACTGCTGCACAAACCGAATTGATCAAAAAATTAAGGCTCTTTCTTGGTGTGTTTGGTTTATTGTCTGAATTCAAAGCGTGATATTTATTGGCTTTGACATTTGTGCTATTTCAAATCTTGGAGCAAGCTACGTTCTCGTCATTAAAATATTTCAAAACCATGGTTATAAATCAAAGTAAATGACAGTTCAAAAATAGGCACAGATTAAATAGGTGTGTTGTTCTATCTTGGGCACAGCCCATCATTATTTCCTTTCCACTGCAGCTGGCCAACTTGCTAATTTAATTACTTTCTTTTTCTTCTTTCCCCAAAGAATGAAATCTATCAAAATAACAAAGTTGGTCAAAGTATTTCTCTCCAAAGCTAACAGTACTAAGTGGTGTTCTTTTACAGTGGGAAAGGGACACCTTAGCAGCTTGTGGTAGAGTCGAGGGGGGGCCAAAGCAGAGGCTTAAATGTTGTTCTGGACCTACACAGAGTTGCTGCTACATAGCTTAGCCCAATGTGTCTCTTCTCTTTCCCCATAGCCAGAGGTAACACTTGTCTGTTTCAAAACTTAACAAAGAAAAGAGATGCACCAAAATGTGCCATTTCTTGAAACTACTGATAATATACAATATTTTTTATTGGTTCAGAGATGAGTGAATGTAATTTCAGACTACTATCTATACAATGAATAAATTTTGTGTATGACAAAGGAAGGGCTAAAGAAAATAGAAGGCATAAATGCAAACCATTTAAAGTTGCATGTACTATTCAGTGAGTCATATTACCACTTCTGTGGTTCAAAATTAATTATATCTATCCAGTGGTTTTCAGTTTATTAATCCCTAATCTGTACGGAAATGGTTCTACTCTAAAATCACTGCATATATAAATACATACCACTCTAATATCAATTTAAGTCTGTATTCAGACATAGGAGAAAGATTTCCATTCTCAAGAGATTTCTGCTCAGCTTCCAGACCAGAGCATCTCAGGGCATTTTTCTACAAAATTCAGTGCAATACCATCTTGTTTATTACTAAGTCTCAGGAGGCAGCTATTATTATTCTTAACAAAGGAATGTGAGAAATCTGTTTTCCAGATTATTTTAAAATTTCCTCATTGATACTACCTCTTAAAAAATCTCTGTTCCCAGTTTCTTTAATTGGCTGGATGGTTCATAAAGGGCTGAGGACCTTAATGGTAACTTCTGAATGAGTGCTTAAATAGTTTTTGGAACTGCTGTACTGAAACTTGATTTTGTTGGAAGTGACATTCAGAGTAGTCGAGAACACACACACACTTCATGACAGCCTTTACCTATGGAAGTATTATCAATACCTGAGAGAAGAAATGTTTTGCAATTTTAGACCAAGGATGGAATCTCTAATGAGAGGAGTCCAGTCTACTATGAATAGGCCTTCACAGAATTACAGATGTGTCCTGAGCCCCGAGGCTTATTTGGAACGTGAAGGCATGCTAACAAGACTATGTTACCATCTTTGCCTACCTTCTTCTTTTATACACCTCCACTTAATGGTGGAAAAGACCAGCTTAGTCATTTAATGTCTGAACAACAGCCTAACAAAATCACTATGACTTCCTCAGGTTGTAGAGCAGTTTTTAATTCCACATACATCTGCCAGGCCTTAGATTTTCCTCAAAACTTTTGCCCAATACAGTTTGAAATAGCTATGGCATCTGTACAATAATACACACAAGACAGACGTGCACTGATTAAGCTAAATTAAACCAAAATCCTTTCAGTCTTCGTCAATGATACACCATGTGCTAGAAAAGAAAATAAGATTGTGCCTGGAATCTGCTGGAAAACACACTCTGCTTGAAAGGACCCAGGATCCTGTCAGTTAAAACTCAGTGAAGAAAATCCCTGACTGCTTGTCTTTAGGAACCTCTGTGTGATGCTGGAGCAAGAAGCTGCAAACAGTAGCTGCCAACCTGGCTGGGATTCCTAGAGTAATCTCCTGAGATCAGTGCTCTGACAGGTCACATCCTCCATCTGGCACCACCATTCCCTATTTTCATTAAGATTTTCTTTTCCATTTTTTCCTTTGTTCTTCTTGCTTGAGCCAAAAGAAACAAGAGGGCAGTAAAGAACAATTTTAGCTGAATATGAGTTTTATCATTTTACCACTGCATTACACCACTTACCAAGTATTTAGGTTCTGTTCTGTTCTGCTAGGAAAAAAACACATGTCAGGATTTAAAGGAAGGCTGTGCTGAGCTTTAGCACACAGACTATAAAGTGTACATGTGAATTATTATTCCTCCAGTCTAAGCAAATCCATATGACATTGTGACTTCATATACTCTTCTCACAATTTCTTGTACAACTCTCAGTGGAAAACAGCATCTCTTTTCAAATCTTTGTGCCTTTATCCAAATAAGACTTTTTAATAGCTCAAAAATAATTGTAAAAACAAAAATGTCAGTGCAGAGCTGTTTCTCCCAGAGTAGAGAAATCAACATTTGAGACCACCTGCTTAAATGGCAAAGTTAAACAGAGAGCTGCAGCTATTCATAAAGAGGATCTTCATAGGGATCCATTTTTAAATCCTTTCCCTTTCCTTGAGAATGATGAGTCTGATGGCATCCAAATTTAAATCTTCATTTCCTCATCTCTCTTCACCAGCTCAGCCTGGGAGGTAGCCACGCTGCAGAGCCTTTCTCCAGCACCAAAGTTTTTTGGGCTAAACTGTGCATGAAGCTGGGAAGGTGTTTACAGTGAAATGTTTATTTATAAGCCTGATGAGGCCAATCTATTCCACAGCAACCACTGTAATTGAAACCATGATGTACGGGAAAGACGATACAGAAAAGTCTAAGTACCATCTGTTGCTAAAATGGAGTCCTCCTCTTTATCCCTTGAGTGTTCTCCCACCAAGTTCTTTGATCTTTTGGACCTTTTTAGCTGGTTCCAGAAACCAAATTAATATGAAGCTAGCCCTGAAAAATAAGGTATGTGCTCTTCTGCCACTTATGACTCAGAAACTGGGTCACTGGTGCTTCAGAAAAATCACCACCCAAAGGAAAAGTGTGGGGGAAACCTGAAGCATTAAAGAAAAGGGAATGAGGCTTGCTCATTTGACAGCAACTCACTGATAAGCTAGCTAAGTTATGCCATGAAACTCTGTTCCCTTGGGGAGATTCAGCCCACATCCCAGCTTGTCTCTGCAGGCAACCAGAAGCAAAGAAAGAGGCAGTTCCAGGGTTTGCTTTGCCTCAAAGTATGGTGCAGTAATCACGCACGGGCATGGACTCCACACACAAGCTGGAGGTGCAAAGACGTTTATTGCGCAGCCTGAATTCCCTAAATACCCACACACAGCAGGATATAACATCATGTAAACAGGAAAGATGCTCACCACAGTGTCCCCCAATCACCTGGGGTAGTGCACAGATATTGCCTATTATGGTAACATGTAAACAATACCCTATAAGGTCACAAAATACAACCATCACCTCTCACAGGTCCAGCCTTGTCCACAAACCACAATCCTCTCTCCGCCCATCCCCAGTGACCTGGATACAGTCCCAGGGTCATCTCTGCGCCCAGGAAAGAGGCTCCCTCTCCGGCCTTCAGGGGTTGTCTCTCTGTCACCACATAGTGTAACCCAACAGTATGGATCTAAAGCAGGGCAGATGATCCATGTTGAAATGGTGCCTCTTTCTAACTACTCACTGTAAGGAGAGCAGGGAGTGTATTTCCTAAGCTGTACCGCTCTGCACAGTCAAACTGAGGCAAGTCCTACTCCCTCTAATCACAACAGAGACCACAAAGAAGCTCAAGAGAAGGATTTTAACTAAATTAACTCAGCACTGCTGAAGACCAGAGGAACTTTGGAGCTGGTTTGGTACTTGGTCCAAATTCTTGATGTTGCTACGGAGAGAGAGATATCAGAGGACTGAGGACAACTGTCCACTGGCCCAGTCTCACCCACCTCCCTGGATGTTGCTCTGCCAATGCAGGGAAAGTGGTGACACTGAAGACTGGACTATCTCCTGCCAATCCACCCAGACCAGCTCCTTCATCTGAGAGACTAATATGAATGGAAGGATGGGAAAAAAAAGCTACCAAGAGGCAACTGACCGAGGGCTCAGTTTAATCACTTCAAGTAAATTTCCCAGCAAGGGAAGAGCATTGAGAAATGCAAACTACAGGCAGAGTTTCTCCCAGTCACAGGACAAAAAGAGCTGTTTTCTGGTATTCACGAAACTGGTTCTCATCATTGAAGTGATAGTGATGGAAATATTGTGACTTCCTCTCTCCTCCTGTCAGAAGAGGAAATTGCTACTTTGGAGAAGACAAAGGGAGTAAGTCTGATGGTTATGTGGTTGTGACTGTGTGTAAAGGATCAGATGGAAACTTCAGAAGAAAAAGACTCCACAATGTTTTCTAAATCCCTAAACAGTGTGGAGAGAGATTAATAGCACACAGTTTATCATTTGAAAGAAAAGATATAATTTTATAGCCTTCCAGCACTTGGCCAGACCAGCTGGAGAAACAGAGCAGATGGAGAAATACAAGGTCCTTATACAGGAAAGTATATTTTATAAAACAAATAACAGTACAAACCCAGCAAATCTGATACCAGTTTTTGAGACCACAGAATGAGACCATTATTGTGAACATCATGCGTTATGAATCATCTCTGCCAATAATAATATGTCATCAAGAACAAATATCCACTCCTGCCATAAAAAAAAACCCTAAAATACCAAACAGTATAAACAAATGGCAAAGTAATCATAATAATTTGCTGCCATAAATTAGAGATGAGAAAACATTAGCTACCCCATAGCTCATCTGCAAACATACATGATTGCCCCCAAAGCTATGATCACTAGTTATGCATCCAGGCTAGACCTAGCCAGAAATAAATGTTTTCTTATCTTATGAATGCTTTTGAGAAAAGAAAGTTGTAATTCTGATACTTCATCAACACAAATGCTTTGAAATACAGACTCCAACTACAGCCCAATCTGTTGGCACACTCAGCTGCAAGGTGCTCTTCTGTTCTCTCTAAATTCAATCAGAAATTTCAGTCTGGAACAGAGAAATTATTTCTTAAATAGAAGGCAAGAAGGGAGTAATCTTTTACCTGTACACTCAGCTTCTGTCAATTACCAATATAGAGACTTCTTGAGGCAGAGGTTGGATCTGAAGTAATAGGTTTAATATTTCCCAGTGGGCCTAACCTTCACAAATTTATCTAATTCCTTTCTTGATATTTTTGGCTTCCGCCACATTCTGTGGCCAGGAGTACCTCAGTTAGTTAAGTGACATTTGAAAAGGTACTCTTTCTGTTTCAGTTAAATTTGGTTCCTGATCTTTTAAGACAAGAATTCCTCATTCTTTTTCTCTTCAGCCTTCATGATTATTCTTCTTGAGTCATGTACTTTCTAAAACAAACAGTCCTTCTACATATGAAATCTACAGAAAGTATTCATACCTCTGGCTGTTCTTGGCACTTACCTGCAGTTCTCTTAAGTTCCAGATGAATATTTTTCCTCCTTTGTTACTACAAATATACACTGAGTGTGTATTACTCAACTCATAGGTACACTATAGCTTTGTTTACTGGCAGGATGATATTTTCTGTTTTGTTTTCCTTTGTTTCCTAACAATTTAAGTTTGCATTTTTGACCATCATTGAATGTGGGGATGATGTTTCCAGAGGACTATCCATAATGAGACCACTCTCTTCATGATGTATTTTCCCCATGTGCATCATTGCGTAACTTAATACTGAATTTCACATGCTATTAAAAACGTAAATACCTGCATCTCTACAGTGAGTGAGAATTTTAAAAATAGACATTAAATACACTTTCTAATTATGTTATGTACTTAAAGTCTATATATTTTGTAAAGATTTTTGAAAATTTACTTCAATACATGTCTTGCAGATGGTAACTGTAAAATCAATACTATTTGCACTTCAGTAGCCAAGTTCTTTCAAAAGTCTCAAATATTACTAATAAATCAGATCGTACAAAATTTGATATACAGAGGTTGCAATGAAAGTCTGCTGTTAGTGGTGTAAGGGTATAGAGACAGAAAAGCAAAAGAGATTTGTTTAGGGCTTCTTGGAGACTATGTGTGACTCAGAAGACATGGATGATTGCTGCTCTAGGCAGTACAAGAGGCTTAAGGCAGAAGTCAGTGACAGAATCCAGATATTCTAGACTTAAAGTATAACAGCAAGTCTGCCCTTGGACTAATAAGGAAATAGTTTAGACCTGACACTTCAATTAATCCCATTTCTTTATCCCCTCAAAATTAATTTTCTCACCAATCCAGTTTCTCAACTTTAGTTTTGTCTGAAAACCAGTCTTCCCTGAAATTATATTTCTGTAATGTTTCTGTCCCAAGAGCTATTGACAGAAGGAGAGAGTGAGAAAGAATACTTTTTACAGTTATCTTCCTCCAAATGTCTCCAGAAGGACATTTTCTTGGTATCAGAATCTCAGACAATTCAAATTATCTGAATTCTTCACCTTGAAAGAGTGAAGATCAATTACATTTAGATAGTTTTGCCTAAAACAGAATTTGTCAACAGAGTGATAATTTAATAGAGCTTCTGATTTATATTCTTTTAAAATAAACAGCTCTTCTCAGGACTTGTAACAATACATTAGATCCTTGAAGCTGCTTTTCCGTCTTTCAAATCTCAGCAGTCATAAAAAAGGGAAAATGAAATATAAGAACATCTGCAGCTGTTAAAGTTATGGTGGATACCAGTAAATCAAATGAGACAAGGTATTTTTCACAAATTCTAAAAATGTTAACAACATTTTTTCTTGTTTTTGTAGCATCAGAAGTTTTCTCAGCACAAGCAGGACTTTGTATTCACATTTTCATGCTGCACAGACTTCCCAGACACTGTTGCTCATCTTAGAAAGGCACTATTAAAACTGGTTTGCAATTATCCATTGTCCACTTGAGACAGTGAAGGAGAGTCTAAAATCCACCAATATAATGACCAGTGATTCCTCGTTTTAGCAGCGCAAGTAAATCAGCATTTGCAAGATATCAGACTTTAATCCTGAGTTCCACAGAGTTTGTGTTTATGTTCATTATTCCTAAAGAGCAAGCAATTTCAAAAATACTCCACAATTGTTTTCTCAACAATACAGTGACATTTTGGGAACATCATCTGACTTTGGTGACCATGCAGGTGAATTTTACTTTGTGAGCTTTGGTGCTAGTGTGTGTTTCCCCTCCTTCAATCAGTCCTTTCTGCAGAACATAGGAATTACAGCCAAGGTCCTATGGCAGACCAGCTGCCCACCTAATACAGTATCCTCTGTCAAAAGGCAGTCAAGTGATAAATTCTTCTGAACCTACATGCAAGCAAAGCAAGAGGTTTAAAATTGTGACATTGTAGTAGGCTAGGTTTTTAGGGACTTCAACTCTAGTTTGTGTCTGCAACTTGTGTGCAATAAGTCCTTGGCATATTTTAATTCCATATATTTATCTGGATTCTTCTTGGTCCTGTGTGTCATCAGTAAAGTATTACTCATTAATATTAGTAAAATATTACCCTGCATGTCCTTTTCCTGATTGATTATGAGCAGGTTCAACAATACAAGTCTCACTGGTTCCCTACAACAGCACATAAAATATCATTGGGAAAATTAGCAATTTCTCTGTACCTTTTTCTCCTTCATTTCATTAATTATAAATTCAAAATCAGATCTTTTTGTACACCATAGTATCTTTTTTGGTCTTTCTGGTATGAATTACAAGGAAAAGTATGTTTTCCAGCTTAGAACAAGACCTTTTTCCTTTCAAAAGGGGCTCCAGAATTGCAGGTGGATTTTATCAAACTGGTTATCCTTCATGATAGTTATTCAGAGTTCTCTAATAGACACTGAAACACAGGGCATGTTGATTGTTTCCCTTCAAAATTATATCTATCTATCTGTATATTAATGTAAACTTTATTTTGCATTTGCTTGTTGATATGGAAGTCAATTTAGTGCTATTATTTTCTGAAATAATTTGTAAAACAGGTATCACTTTTCATTCCCCCAGTCAAAAAATATGTTGAAGTGGAATGTATTAATTTATACTTAATTCCCTTATTTCTCAGATTCCAGTCTTCAAGAGCTATTACTGTTTACCTAATTGCATTTTTCCAAAGGCTCTTCTACAGACACTGTAATTTCAGGTAGTTTCTCACAGACACTTTGTTAAAGGAAGGCTTCATTGTAGGAATGTCTCTAAATTCCTTCAGTATAAGTAATAACAAGAACCTATTTATTTTTTTCCTCAAATGATCTTATTGCTTGTGAATCTTCTATTTACATCTCAGTCATTTACCAGTCCTAATGACTATGTGGCAAGATTTTTTTCTTCTGTGTTTGAGAAACAACATTACTCCAACTTTTTTGCCTCCAGTAAAATGTTCCTCAAAATTATTTTTTGGCCTGACTTAGGTTTTATGCTTAACTTGCCAAATGTTTTGGTTCATTGCTGGTTTCTGGTTTTGTTTTAATTTTCTTCATTTGGAAGAGAGTTGAGAATTTTGGAGGTTTGTTTTTTATTTTCTTTGTTGTCTTTTTTTTTTTTTTTTGATACTTCTTATAGTTTCCTTTACCCTAAAGCTTAACTTTGCTGCAACTTCTTCATTGCATTACCACATTTTTTTCATTAGGAATACACATTTACCTTGAGATTAACAAACTCCATACTGTTTCAATTGTTTCATTCTTTCGGCTGCTCATTTGAATTTTCTTTTACCATTTTCACATATTATGATGACCTTTTAAAAACTGATGCTACTGTAGTGATTTCTTGTTGGGTGGAGGAACTTCATTTTCATGGAGACTTTCAGTATCTGTATGCCACAATTGCTGCTACAGAGATGCTATTTATAGTGATACACTACAGATAGGTGGTCTGCAAGAGTCTGGTTGACTTGGGTGGTAGTCAGGCCTGCTTCCAGAATTTCTTCTGCTTCTGTGCATTCTTTGAATATTTGTCTCTGAAAGTAGTTATAAATGTTAGATCTGCACACATTTAACTACAGCATTATTCCTCCTCTGGCACAACCTTTGTTGTTAGTGCTTTTTCATTTACACACTGGTATTACAGTGTTCTGTAAATTGTCTTCTTTCCATCAAATTTCTGTGGTGTCTCTTCTGTCACTAAAAGTAGACATCCTAGTCCACCCGTCTTGGTGTTTAGACTTCGAGCATTTATATGGAAGTAGCTATAAAACTGGCATCTTATGTGAATCAATGATAGAATTTACATTTTGATTTTCCAGCTAAGTTCCTATATCTCACATCTGATATATACTACTTTATTCAAGGAACAGGAATTGCTCCATTAGTCCACTAGATCCTTTCACATTCTTAAATAAAGCAAATGTATGCTTGTTCACAGAAAACAGATCTTTTTCGCTACAGGGCTGTATGACAAAGTACTATTTCTGCATGCTGTCATTGAAAAAAGACAGAAGAATTCAGACAAGAGATGTGTGGAAAAAGTAATGTAATAAATTAATGTAAATGTGAAAAAGTAAAGTAATAAATGACAGATCATGTGGCTGCAGGAATGAGTGCCAAAGTCTATAGCTACTGTTAAGACTCCTTTAATGGCACATCTGTAGAATATAAAGCAGAAAAGCCTACATGGAAAAGGCACTTCTAGTCCTCACTGTCTGAGACGCTGGTGAGGAGTGTTTATTGCTATTCATGGAAAATCATTACCAATTGACAAGCCAAAAAACATACCAATTTCTGCCAGAAGAACTAATTTTTAAGCTGTTGATGTATCTCTTCCATGACTTTCCTTATGGAATGTGATTTGGATGATCCCTTACCCACAGCAGGAGAATGACAACCAGTCAGAGTAATTCACTGCAGTGAATGGGAGCTTTAAGATCTGTTTGAGGGGATCTAGCTCTAACTATTTAACATACATTTTATATATATAAATGTGTCTATGTAGTGAACAGTTTTCAGTGTTTTGCTGTTTATCTAATTGTTGTCAGAATAAACTAAGTCACATTTACCTGAATATATTTATTTAGAACCTCACATCTGTTTTTCAAATACTTAGTGAAACTAATCATTCCTTGTGTTTTGAAATAGCTTGGAGCAACCTCTACTGGCTACTTAGGTTTGAAATGGATCTCTATTGAAAATACTAATTCAATCTTGTACGATCTATTGTGTATCTCTACTGTCAAAAATAATGAACCTGCAGTGGCTGTATGTTAAAAAAGTGAATTGTATGCCAATTCAATAAATGCTGAATGAGCAGCATTTATTAAGATTATGTGATTTTTGTCTATTTCAGTTCTACTTTAGACAGTCTTCAAATAAACCATTCCAGGCTTTCACAGTGCCCAATCCAAAGCCCAAGGATACCAACTGAAATAATTCAATATATTTCTGAGAACTTTGGATCTAGACTCAGATTTAACCCAGATTATATAAATATACGAAAGAGGAAACATTTTATTTTAGGGATGTTTTTATTTTGGCTATTTCATCAAAAATTGAATGCTAATTTATTTTTTCATTTAAGAGATAAATATTGATAGAAGATTTTTCTTTCAGCCAATTAAAATTTTAAATCTGAGAAATTAAAATGATTTATAGGATAAAGCTGGAGTAACTGGAAGCTTAAACAGCAAAAAACCTGGATTTTCAAATTCATTATACATTCACTCATGGACAGTAAAGAATACTTTATTCAGCAAAACTGTCCTACTCAAACAATGAGTAAGGTGATATACAAGGTTATACAATGTAATCTGCAAATTACAGAATAGGCAGAATGTCTATTTTCTTTTTTCTACTGCTTCATCTTCATATTTAAATATTACTGAAGCAGTTTAAAACATCCTTTAATACTGTTGCAGAAAAGTAAGTTTGGGGACAAAACTGTATTTAAAGGAATATTTAAACCGTCTGAGTCATCATAATAAACTAACTGTGTAGCTGGTGACCTGTGAACAACCTGGTAGATAATTTAGTGTATCTATATAGAGATTAAAAGAATTAGAGTATCTTAAAATCACACCTTAGAATTTTTGTTGTCAGTAAACGTTTCTTTATCAGTTTTGGCTGAGATCGAGAAGATGATCAGTCTCCTGTCAAGTGCAGCAGGTAATGAACACCAAAATGTAGCCTTTTCTGTTGAATATTCAGGCCCCATTTTCTAAAACTGGAAGATCTTTGGAAAGAATGCTGAATTTGAGCCACTGCTCATAGGTAAACTTACTGGGTAGGTATATTAGTGTCAAAAGCTGTGTCAATAGAAATATAATTTCTATTGTAAGAATAAAGTGAGATAAAATGGAAAGACATTCAGGAAAAAAATAAGACTTTACATCTTCTTGAAACATTTTAAAATTAGTCTGCCTCTGAAAAATAATTAATATGTAATGGGACTCAGAAGTGAGAAGCCCTTATATAAGTCCTTTCCCACTCTACAAATATAGTAATTTATAAGCATTATTTATGACTCGGTTTATATTAGTCTTTAATAGTTGAACAATTTAAAATTCAATCAAGGTAATTGCCAATAGTTTATAATTTAATACTTCTAAGCAGAAGCCTTGGTCCTAATGTCTCCTTTTACAGTGTTTGGATTCAATGTCCCTGCTTGAATGTAAGGGTTTGAATTGTGAAAAGAAAGACCTCATGATACTGTTCAAAGCTTTAAACCTATATCTTTGTTTAGTTGGCATCTGCTTTTCTAGGAGAGAATAAAATCTATAATATGAATATTTGTCATGTAATAATTCCAGTTGCAAACCACTAATTTTTTACTCAATATATGCTTCTTTGTATATCCAATAGTTTCATCCTTAAATTCATTTTGTTAGCCAATATCACTGTCAAAACAATCTTTAACTTTTAGAAACAGCAGAAAGACAATGAACTCAGAATAAGAGATATTGCTTTTCCACATGGTTTATTAAATACTTGGATCGTTCCGAGGGTATCAAACTAAACTCAAAAACCAGCATAAAATATGAATGATCTACAAACTCATTGCTATAAGAGAGATGTTAAGAAAGTAACAAAATCCCTTCCAGAAGAATAGACTGATGAATTATTTTCATATTTTTTATATATGGTGTGGCTTTGATTTTTCCACTGTTGGTGGCCTTTGAAATCTAAATGCAATCAAAGATAGATTTCTCAAAAGTGTGAAAATCATCCTCTCTTGGTACACTACTTCTGGCTGGTAAATACCTCAACCTGTTTCTCCATGAATTTCAAGAAAAACAAAACTAAACTAATCTAACCGGAACAAACAAACAAACAGGAAACCCACAAAAAAACCCCAAAGGACTTTATGTCAAAGATCATTCCTAGCTACTGAGATTACATTCAGCATCTCACAGGAAATAAGGCATGCAGTAACAGGCATGGAGGATCATGACACAATTTCTTAAGTGTTGGTATTGGCACCGATTTAAAAAAAAATCAGATAAGTGGAATCTGAGGGAAGAAGAATGTCCGTTACAAAAAGGAGAAGAGCCCCTTATGGTACCCTTTGGATGCCAATATACTGAAGCCTTAAACCCGGCTTTATGAAAGAACTAGCTGTATCTGCATTCCTGAAACACCAGAGGAAAAAAAATCCTGTGGAAAGACACATTTTTTCCTCTTTCCTTGTTTCTAAAGCAAGTGGAATCCCCAATTAAGTCAGAAGCAGACTAAAAACTAGGAAAAGAAGACACCTAGAGAAAAAAGACCTCTTCCCCCTCTACAAAAAAATTTCTGACTCTCATGTTTTCTTTTTCTTTCTTTCTTTCTTTCTTTCTTTCTTTCTTTCTTTCTTTTCTTTCTTTCTCTCTTTCTTTCTTTCTTTCTTTCTTTCTTTCTTTCTTTCTTTCTTTCTTTCTTTCTTTCTTTCTTTCTTTCTTTCTTTCTTTCTTTCTTTCTTTCTCTTTCATGTCAAATTTCAAACATTTGACCAAAACTTCAATATTCAGGGTGGGGCTACAACCAGTCAGATCAATTCATTATCAAATATCAGCTTATGTAGTGCATTCTTCATAGGATGCCTTTCAGAAAAATGTATTTTACCAATAATCACAGAATTTATGTCCCATGATGTTTTGTTCTTCTTGCAATACACTTGCATTTTCAATGTCTTAAAGGAGGCATAAATATTGTAGCCTTTAATTCTTTTTAATCAGTTGGTATCATGTGCTGATCATTACTCACATCTAAAGTATTTGCCTAAAAAATTTGAACAAATGAAATAGAATAATGAAGCTATAGCACGTTTCTGTGAGCAGATGAGTTTCCCACATTTAGCTGTTTTTCCATAAATAAACATGTATTATTTATATTCCTCAATTAACACAGTTTTGAGAAGGAGCCACTTAGTCTCCTATAATTTGCTATGAATGCATCTTGGACCGTTAATATAAAACAAAAATATAAAGTATGTTAAGCTGAAACTAAAGTCCAAGCTGAGAGGCTTACTGGAGGACATAGGACTGAAAATCAGAATGGAAAACACTTGGCAAGCATATAAAAGTTAAGAAAATACTTGGGTTAGGCAAGGATGCCTGAAACAGCTTCTTGACATTATTCTTCTCTGCACAACTATGCAAAAATGGCTCAGACACAGAGAAAAAACATTTCCTGAGGCTGTTTCAGGGAAAGAGGGACATAGTGCAAAAAAACCCCAAGGTACTTTAAAAATTAACTTTTCCAATGTCTATCCGTCCAGCAAAAAACACACCACCCTGGACTAGATGACAAGATGTCCTTGTGTGTTTCAGAGGGATAGCAAGGACCCTAACTGTGAGATTCACAATATCCAGCACCCTGAGCTCTGAAGCTCTTTGTATCCAGCTCTCAGTATCCGCATCAAAATTCTAGCTTCACACATGGATTTTCCCTGTCTTTGCTAAGTCATTTTAGGGAATTTGATGTGGTTCCCTGTCTTTTCCTCTCAACTTCACTTTTTCTTCCACAGTATGAGAACTACAGAAATTTCTCATCTGCAGGAGATTAATTTTAATTTCACAAGCTCCTTAAAATTGGGTTTGTCTGTAAAATTCACTTTCTTTCACATAAAGAAGAGAGGAAACTCAGAAAGCCCATACAGGTGTTGCAATATCATTCAGACTGTTTCAGGTAGTAATCAGTATCGATTTCATATTTGCTCTTCTCAATTCAAAGCCTTTCCTTGATTCATCTTGATTCACCTTGATTCATCAACAGCCCCCAAGTTCAGTATCTCCAAATTTTGCTAATTACTGTGCAAGAGAAACCTCTTTAGCCACTATGTCTTTCTAGACCAATCTGAGTTAGTGGTCAGCCTGTATCCTACTCTTTTTTCATTAAAGGTCTTTTCCATGAAGGACCTGAGTCCCTGTTTAATCATCAAGTTCACAAAGCTTTTGATCACTAGAGATTCTGAAATTCAGCATCAGTAAGAAGAAAAATATCATTTCCATTCACATGTCCTCTATTCTGGACTGGATATCTGGAATAATATGATTACGTGGTGTCCCAATCTAGTTGTAATTCAACTGCCTCAAAAAAATTCATATTATTTATTATCAAAAATTGTTCTTGAACTCAGTTTGAACTGATTCTGGAAACATTCACGGAGCTTTAATTTAAATCTAGCTCTAGAAATTGTGACAGCTGCCTTTCCTCATCCCCTAAGGACTCCCCAAGATTTCCCTAATTTTGTGTTAAATGTATGTTTATTTGTAACCCTGAAAGACTCTTGAAATGAAAAACTACCTCCTGAGATCAGGGGCAGAATTATAGAAGCCAGTACTGTGATCTGGCTCCTTTAAAATAAAAATTATAATAAATCAGCTTCAATCAATTATAATCCTTAAATTAAACTATTCATGAAACATCTGCTATTGACTTCTGTATGACAACTAATTATCTTAGAGGCTTTACTTCTCAAATTTGAGAAAATCTACTCCCTACTTAATCCAAACTTTGAAACTATTCTTTTTGACTGAAAAAGCCTTATTTTTCTTGGCACTTTGGACTGATATATGGTGGCCAAGTGACTTCAGTTTTGTTAAGTCTTTGGAAACCCCTCCTTGGCTGTTCCTGAGAAAGGGGAAACCTGACTCTTTTGCTTGTGCTATGAGTTCAGGAAAGGGCACAGCAAGAAAGCATCTACTCTGAACTCTGAAGCCTCAGCATAAGAGTGAAAGCTATTTTTTTTCCTCACTACGAAATGTAGGACTAATAAATATTGGACCATTTTTTGTAAAAGAGACTTGTTTTTTTCTCCTCGGATTAACATGGTATTTTTTCAATGAACTTTGCAAGTTCCATCTCTCTCATGTCCTTTTCTAGTTGCAACTCTGAAGCTACACTGTCAGACCACTTGAAACTGCTTATCAGGATCCCTGCCATGTCTTCTGCTGTACAATCAAAGTCACTCTTATAAGTGTTCACTAGCTTTTTCCAGTCAAGATATGCCAGAATTGCTGAAGCTATTTTAATGTAGTATCTCTGCCAGCTGGCTTGTTTGGACTGAGGCAGATCAGAGACTCATCACGCTTGATGCTTGATGGGCAGATTTGCAGGTGTGATTTCAAGTGAAGCTGTGCAGCTGACATTGGGCTAATAACAATATTTTAATGTCTTCAGCTAGCACAGCTGGAGCAGGAGGGGTGCGTGTATCTACTGCACGAGTGGATGAGCTGAAATAAGGAAAGTTTTGCAATTATATGTGTCTTTTTTATTTATACTCTGAAGTCAGAGAAAAGCCAACAATTTGGGTGATGTATTTGAACAATGGTCCAGTCTCTTTTTGGTTGAATAATGGTGAAAAATAATTTTTCTTAATACTTGAATTTCTTGATAAGTGAAGTATCAGCTTCTGAGTCTGGAAGTTCAGGACAGAAGTGTCTTCCAGTGAAGAAGGATGCCTATAATTATGTTGTAGCACACAAAGTTGTGGAGTTTTCATGCACAGGGAAGGCTGAAAGATGAAAGGAGACGGCAGGAGACAGAAGTCATGTTGAAGTGTTTCATCCACTTCACAGAAAAGAAGACAGAACAGAGGGGAGGGCTTCATCTGGAAAGTTTGAGAGCAACCACACATATCAGTAGTTCATACTTAGTTTTTCTTCTTGCTCTTAATGACTAATCTGTTATTTTTTTTCCTGAATATCTTCATTTTCTAACAATCTTCAGTGTACAGATTTGGCAGCCTGGTCCCAGATCTGATCTCATTCTGGGACTCATCAGTCTCAGCTCTGTTAAGTTGAATAGAATCATTTCAGTTTTACACTAGAGGAACTGAAAAAAAAAATTACCAGGCCCTGAAATAAAAGTAGAAATAATTTTTTTTAAAAAAATAGAAAAAAACCTACTACAGTATTAACTTGAAAATATTGAAATTATCATAATAATTAAAATACAAATTGAATAGGTTAAAATCAGTTTCTATGCTGCATTTATGTATCAGATATATCACTCATATATTATAGTAATATGTCACATATTGAGGCTCAGTCCTGCACGTCCCATTCAACCTGCCTATTTCAGGGCACTCTCTTTGATTCTGATAACTTTGTTCTTCTAATTTGTACAATTTTTTATACTTTTCATTTTTTTCTCAAAAGTTCTCGTGTTTGAAGGAATATGCATACTTGAGTTTGCACAGTAAGAAGAGGCTCTGCTGATCACCCTAAATGCCTGTGTAGGGCCCATTGAGGTCACTATCATGGACTTCTGGCACCATCTGGTGGAGGCTTTACATCCAAACGATAGATTATAGATAGGTTTGATAATTTACCTTTATATCTCCAAAATACAAAACTGAAGTGTCATATCAAGACACGTGTTGTTTTATACCAGGCAGGGGTGAAGAGAGACACGGCAGGTGTGCTCACTTACTACCTTTAAAGTGGTTATGAGGTATGTAAGAAGACAATATGAATTTCCATGAAAAATATTTTGGTTGTCTAGTTCCATATATACTTCAGAATTTTCTTACAATTGGTGGGTTGAGGCAGGTACAAAAATTCTTCCTGGTTAAAATGTAATGAGGGGATTTAGTTGAGCAACAGCTTTTTGTCTCTTTAGTAACCTCAAAACCTTGCTGCATTCTGCAAGTTGGGCAGAGTCAGAGGATTCCTATTTTAGGCATTTCATAGCGGTGAAAGAAAGTACCATGGGTTTTCAAAGGGCTTGTGTTACAACACCCATCTTTCTGTATACTGCTACAGGTGTTTCCTTATGCTCAGTACACAGGTGAAGTAGCCCTCAAATGTTCCCCAGCTTGTTCTTGACAACAGTGCATACTAGAAAGTACTTAAAACAAGCTGATGCAAGTTGCTTCTAAATATAGGGACTGAGGAAAATTTTACAATATAAACCACCACCAGCAGAGGCTGTATGTGTCCCTCCTCAAATCCCAAATGTAAACCAGATGAGAAAACAATTGTCTGATGGCTAAATACTACAAGATTTCTGTGCAAATGCCAACAATATAAATCCTCTTCTCATTAGATTTGGCTGAAAAATTCTTTAAAGCTGAATGAAAACATGTCCTCAAACTGAGACTATACCTCCCCTGCAGTTAAAAATATTCAGTTAATTTCTTTAATGTTTTTTTTCCTCTCTTTATCCTTTTATTTCAGTTCAACTTTTAAAAAGAAGTAGCTCATTATATCTGATACCAATAATTTCTGATCCAGTAGGACTTGGAAACATTTTCAAGAATATATTACATCAGCCTGTGGTTATTAGATTGTGAATTGAGAAGTTTGGATTCTCTTCTAGGAAGCCCTTGAAGTTTTGGATCCTTCTCCAGATATGTCTTTGAAGTAGATAACATTGACACATAATGCAATCTCATTTTCATGAGGTCTCTGCTGAGCCATCTGCCCCAGCCAGTCACTCAGTCAGCAAGCCATTTATGTCCCTATTGATAGTTTGTGTGCCATGCAGCTTTTATGAGCCAATTGCTTGAGGTGGCTGAAAATAAGCCTTGGCATCAGATCCGCTCACATGGACACTTTGGCTGGAATGCTACTGCTCTTTATAAACAAAAATACTAATCACAGGAAATGTCTCATAATTCCATTGTGACTACATAATGAAACTTATTTCTAAGAGCAGGGATGCTTCCTATTCATGTTCATTGGTTAACACTTGAGAAGACTTCTGCACTCAGTTTTCTTTGATTCATATGATTATGTAGGCATTGCCCATTTTCATTCAAGCTTATGATGATGAGTATTCTTTCTGTGAAAAATCATCTTGTGGGAGCAACATCACTGATTGAATAGCATAGTGTTTAAAAGACAGAGACATGCTGGGACAAAAGGGAGATTCCTGAAGTGCTGGCTGGTTGCTGCCTTCACTTCCTGTGATCTGGAAGAAGGAGAGAGGATAACAACCATCAAGAGATGCATCTACCTCTATCTGATCTGAACATAGGAGACTGGTAGAAAATAAACCCATACTCCTGGGTTCACTTTTACTTGACAGCGGTGACTTCAAAAAGTTTCAGAATAGCAGTACTGATCGTGGATTTGAGAATTCTGAGGACACAGCCTCTTGTAGTTAATTAAACAGTGTCAGAGAGCTTCTTGGCTAATTTGATTATCAGTACTTGAGCTACCAGAATAATCTGTGTCTTGGCTCTGAGTCACAGTAAGAAGCAATTCCCAGAGAGCTGGTGGTGGATATGGGTTGTGAACCATTTCCAATAGCCATTTTCATGCATCCAGCCTTGTTTGGAGAGAGACTAAAAGTATTTAGGAGTATGGAGACAATCAAATTCTGCTATAGAAAGGGCTCTGGCTGTCTTGTTTATCAATATTGATACTGAAAAATACACATAGTGTTTTCTAGAGCTGCCTGTACTCACATTTCACATGGAATCAATTTGAAAAAGAAAATAAATTCACTTCCTGTAGAGGCAAAGTTACAATTTTGGTTAGCAAGTTTGAAATGACTACAAAAATCAGTGCAACAGTGTATGTGCACTGTTATGTGTAAGTCTGTAATTTAAAAGGAAATTTTCCCTTTTGGCTGATTTTGTGGTTAACCATTTTCTATAATCTTAGTGCATGCTCATTGCTTGTCATGTTCTCTTCTGATTAAATTACCCTGCTTGCCTTTTGCACCATTTCCAAGGCTGTTTTAGAATTGTACAAATCATGTCATAGGAGAAATTCTCCTGTTAGTGTATCGTATATCCAGCCCAACGTCCCTGGTTTGCATTTTAACCTTCCTCAAAATCACACATGACACATTAAAGTAACACAGATGACAGACTTAGTGTATTGCTGCCACTCTCTACTCCATTCCAGAAAGCTTTTCTGGAGACAGATTGAAGCAGCACAGCCTACTCCCAAATCAGCTGTTGCAAATACAGTCTCTCTGTCCCCTTGCTGTAGTCTCTTCTTTCATCTCTTCTCATTGACTAGGCACAGGGTTGAAAATACCAGTTGATCCAGCTCCATCTGCAGGTTGTCTGGATCCCCCCCAGGAGCTGACAGTGTTGGGTAAAGGAACTCTGCACTCAGCATATTGGAAAGGTCTTGACTTTCCTTGTACTAATGAAGCAGGCTAAATAGATGTCACCTTACAACTCTGTTCTGTGCATGATGAGAATATGAATATTATTGTCAGAGTAACTCTGTCCACTGGCCTGAGCTGATACAAACTTGGTTTTTTCACTGCTAATTTTTATAATCTTATGTTTTCTTTTTGAGACAAATGTTATTCAGAGGAGAGGAAAATGACAATTTATTGAAGTTTTGTGCCGAGGACCTGATAGTTAAGTAAAATAAAATAAAATAGGCTGAAACTATCTTATCCAGATTTGTTTAATTCATAAGACTGTAAAGTTAGAATGATACATTCAAGGCCATGTATATGATAAGGTACTCCAGGAGGTCATATCAAGATCTGCTTGTGGGTATTATAGTGATGGTGGGCAGACACTGTCTAGTGTATTTCAGTCAACAGGCGGAAAAATGAGATTCAATCCTTCCCTTGCAGAGGGCATTCACATCACATGAAGGTCTGATGAAATGGTGGTTATTTTCCCCTGGCAAATTTCAGCCTGAATTGTGTGATTGATGTCTGTATTTGAGTAGAATAATCCTCAACCACCAAGGTTAGTGTTGTTTTAGGGATTAAGAAAGAAATTGCAAATCCAGCTTCAACGGAATGGAATTTGGGGCCTTACATTTCAGCATTAGCTTTTTCTGGAATTCTTTAAAGGTTTTTTTCCCCACACATGCATGCAATTTCTCTTCACTGCTTCTTATGGTGAACGTTCATGTTTGCTTTCCTGTGGTTGAATTCTGTGCTGAGGTCCCTGTTGAGGGAAGACATGAGATACATGATAAAAGGACGACTTTCAGACTGCATCCTCTGAGGGCCAAGTGTTTGTTAGATCATGTGTGACGAGTCCCAGAACAATCCATTTTAAGTACTCCAGGACCTTCAGTGTACCAGGGATATGTGAGGAGGGACCTTTGCCTGTAGTCCCACTCTAGTGTATCATTGCATTGCATGCAGCTTCAGGATACTGAGGAATCCATTTCTTTCCTCTCTATTCAGGTCCTTCCCCACTGTGGAGGGCTGACCCTGGCAAGATACCGGGTGCCCAGCAAAGCCACTCTAACACAGATCAAGGTAAGGACAGGGAGAGGTCACTCACCAGTTACCTTCAAGAGCAAAACAGACTCAAGAAAAAATTATTTTTCTACAAATCAAATCAGAGTACAATAATGGAAAACAAAATCAAATCTTAGAAGCACCTTTCCACCACCCTTCCCTTCATTCTAGGCTTAACTCCACTCCAAATTTTCTCTACTTCCTCCTCCCAACAGCACAAGGGAGTGGGAAATGGGGGTTGTGGTTCCTCCATCGTAGGTTGTCTCTGCCACTCCTTCCTCATCAGGAGAAGGACTCCTGACACTCTTCCCCTGCTCCAGTGTGGAGTCCCTCCCATGGCAGACCGTCCTCCATGAACTTCTCCATGGGCTGCAGGTCTTAAAAAAATGCTCCAGTGTGGATCTTGCTTGGGGTCACAAATGCTGCCAGAAGTCCTGCTCCAACACAGGATTCCATGGGGTCACAGCCTCCTTTGGGCATCCACGTGCTCTGGTGTGAGGTCCTCCAGGGGCTGCAGGTGGAGGTGCTCCTCTGTGAACCTCCATGGGTGCCAGGGGCACAGCTGCCCCACCATGGTCTACACCACGGGCTGCAGTGGAATCTCTGGTGCAGCACCTGGAGCACCTTCTCCGCCTCCTTCCTTGACCTGGATGTCTGCAGAGTTTTTTCTACCTCATATTCTCACTCCCCGCTTCTCTGTCTTCAATTGCTCTTGTGTAGGGGTCTTCCCTCCCTCCTCAGCTTCTTAACTATGCTGTCCCAGAGATGTTATCACTGTCACTGTGATGGGCTCAGCCCTGGCCAGTATCAAGAAGAGTTTGGGGAAGCTTCTAGCAGTTTCTTTCAGAAGGCACCCCTGTAGCTCGCCCATTATGGGGAAATGGCTGCTGTTTTATCCAGAATACAGTCTCTGATGATCTGACAAAAGCCTGGTGCACAGGATTCCACCCAGTGTAAGTCCGTCCTACTAAATCTCCTACTCACTACAGTTGTGCTCACACAGGCTCTGGAGTAAAATCACTGCCAGAAAGATGGGTGGTCCCATGGGTGGTCTCATAGGGAAGAACAGACATAGGTTATACAGGCATCAGAGAGTCTCTTTGTTGTTAAAAGAGCTAACACAGTTCAATCTTAAATCCAGAACTGATACCTACAGTTTTAGGAACTTTAGGTTTAGCATCTTACAACAAATTACTGCTACAGCATATCAAGGATTTGATTTCAGTAAGCATTCACCAGCAAATATTAGCTTAAACCTCAGACCTGCAACCCACAAGTTTTGTGTGCCAGTCAGAAGAGAACTGCCATGGACCAAAGCCATCTTTGCTGGTTTGCATCAGCAAAAATACTACCACACACGGCCAAAAATCTCCCAAATTCTTCCAGGCTAACGTAAAAGCCTTTTCTGTTGAGGAAACAAGACTGCAAAGCAGCTCTGAGGGCAGGGGTAGCTAGGACTGTTCCACATTAGATCAGTGACCCTGTCTGACTCTTGCATTGACCTACATTCATCTTCTATAAAAACCCAGAATAATCTAAGTTAAAAGTTACTCTTTATTTAAAAGTAAGTCTAAGAACATCACTGTCCATGATTGCGAGCTAAGAAAGTGTTATCATGTTTTGCAGAGAAACTTCTGTTAAAGAAAATACAATGCAACTTGTAACCTGAAAAGTAAATCAGAAATTACTAGAAGTCAGGGATAAAATCTAGGGAATATTGAGAGGAAAGAGTTTTATTATTAAAGGGGTTAGAAGTTTGGTAGTTGGACCATAAAATTGGAAGAGAGGACAAAAACCCACAACCCTTTTTTTCAGACCTAAATATTTTAACAAAACCAAACACATTTCTTTTCCCAAGTTTACCTTAAATAAAAATGTGATGTGACACTTGAAATAAATAAGATTGAATTTTCATTTTGTTAATGATATAGCAAAACAAAACATGTTTACACACTAAGAACAATCCTGGTCAGCTTGTTTTCTTTTTACTGATCATTCTTATGTAATTTGTGAATATTTTGAGGCATATTCTGCTTCATTTTTATCACATTTATAATTAACCAGATTTTCACCACTTTGCTATCAAAGAGCCAGTAGATGGCAGAACGGGCTTATTTATTGTTAGGCTGAGCCCAGCTACCTCTGCTCATTTAGAGAATTAAAACGCTATGGAGAAAAAATATATTTGGGCTATGGCCCACCGTGTGGCTCTGGCTGACCTTATTTGTATTGCAGTTTTTATCTTTTCCATTGAATTATTGAAAGATAAAATACTGCCATGCATCCTCAAGAGACCCTCTGATGCCTGTATAACCTATGTCTCTTCTTCCCTATGAGAAATACATGGTTTGGGGCTTGTTTGTTGTTGTTTTCTTCTAATAGACCAGTGTCTGAAGGACTTAAAAATGTGAGGGGGGACAATACTGATTCTCTGCAGACTTAATGGAAATTTGTAGGAAAACCCCATTTTGCCTGACTTCCAGCCTTACCTCCAGCCATAACTCTTGCTGGCCTACTTTGATTGATTAAGTTTGTATCATATTTGGAAGTTGATTTCTGGAGGCTGCCCCGGAACAAGGATTCTATTTCAAAAAGAAAAATTTATTGATTTTTTGAGGCACTGGTTTTGTTCTTTTTGCAATGAAATTAAACCAAAACTTTTAGAAAGCTGTCAAGATCAATTAAAAAATGAGGGAGCTAGAAAGTAGCCCCCACCTATGGGTATGAGCCCTGGGGGTGAAGTATAGTCTGCGGGATAGAAAGTCCCAACCCAAGTTCCGGTTTTGTCTGATACTCAGCCTTCAGTCATGCTTGGATGGGTTGGTCATGCTTTGTCCTGGGCTTCTGTGTGAGATTCCAGCCTGTCTATAAGAAGTATCACCAGCTGAAAATATCAGTGAAATTGGTATAGGTCTGAAATTAACACTTAGAGCTTTGAAAATCTCAAATGGTGCTTGCTATACCACTGTCTGAAGCTGATTTGTGAAAAGATTCACAGTGGAGAACTAAGGAGAGAAAAGTCCTCTCTCTTTTTATCTCTGAGGTTATTGCTGAACACTGGTGCATTTTTGTGTTCCAAGGAGCAACAGCCAAACTTGTTGCTTGCAATCCCAGAAATTCTGCCTTAAATCATGCATGCCATATCATATAATCTTAGCAAAATGAAGGAGTGGGTTTATTCATTTATTTATTTATTTGAGAGAGAAAAGCTGCCACTAAACATAGGATATTTTATAGGAGCTCTTTTGTAGGACCTCTCATTTTGTTCCTCTCGAAATTTTGTTTTTCTTTCTTTACATTTACTTTACTATAGACTTCTGGGTTTGGTGAGGTGCCAAGTACGTAGAGATTAAAGCCATGAGCTGGGTTTCAAATCAGTGTTATTCTTTTAAAGTAGAAATAATTTACTAAGTTGATGTTTATTTAAGCCTAATGAGTGAAATTTGCAATATGTAGTATGCTAGGGCCATGAAAAGACAGGAGGCCAGATTATAATCACATTAAATGAAAAGAAATTGGTGCTATTCCAATATTAAACAAGATCAGCATTTCATCTTGTCTATTGCTGGCTAGATCCACAGAGGATCTACTTGGTTGTAATACTTTATAACTGAGCACTTAATAAGGACTAAAGCAACATAATAGAAACTAAACCCAAACCTATCTTCCTACAGAATTTACACAAACTCCAATGATCCCCAGTAGATTCGTAACAGACAGCATTTAGTTTACCATCCAAAGTAGCCAGGCACATGCCCACCAGACAAGAGAGAATATATTAAAATCCCAATAAGCAGGAGCATCCTGAAAGCTGCATAGGAATGTCTCTCCACTCTTGAGAATCCCAGCCATATTTTTCACCTTTTCCTGTGAAGTGTGGTGTGGTGTAGTCAGGCTGTTCTGTTTTACATAATAGCTCAGTGTTTACAGTAGCAGTTGCTTAAAGCAAAATGCAGAAATTACACAGGCAGCAGGAAGGAGGACACAAGGATTTTACCTGTTGTATTCTATTGCTTTCTTCTCTCTTGACCATTTCTATTGCACTGAGAATTCTTTTCTTTCCTTAAAGTGAAATTCTCACCATTCCAAATTAACCTGGAGAAATGAAGAATCAGAGAACTGTAGAATGATTTGGGTTGGAAGGGACCTTAAAGATCATCTGGTTACAACCCCCATGCCATGGACAGGGACACATTTCACTAGACCAGTGTGTTCAAAGTCCCATCCAACCTGGCCTTGAACAATCCCAAGGATGGGACATCCACAACCACTCTGGGTAACCCGACCCAGTGCCTTACCTTCCTCATTGTAAAGAATTTCTTCCCAATCCCTAATCTAAACCTACCCCCTTTTAGTTTAAAGCCATTATCTAGTATCATATCACTATATACCCTTGTAAAAAGTCACTTTACAGCTTTCTTGTAGGCCCCCTTTAGATATTGGAAGGCTGCTATAAGATCTCTCTGGAGCCTTCTCTTCTTCAGGTGGAACAATCTCTCAGCCAGAAGGACTTATCCTAGAAGCCTGGAAATTAGAGTCCAAATTCCTTTGCATCTGCACATGTACGCATACAGTACTATGATTACACATAATATTCTTACATGAAAAAAGAATATTAAACTATTATTTAAACTATTAATTAATTAAACTAATTAATTAAGCTATTAAACTATTAAACTTGTTAATACTCTATTAAAAAGCAATTAGCAAATACAAGAACATCTGCTGTGACTGTATGCTTTGTTTAGTCTGTTCCTGGTTGGATACCAAGCCAAGGCCAGCAAGAGACCTGGGGTCTAGAAGCATTTGCCACCTCTGCATTAATAAATGAAACAAGCTGTGAAATGCTCCCAGTCAGTTTACATGGACAGTTAGATTGTTAAAACAATCCCTACCACAGCTGTGGCCTGGGAAGACTAGTGGTGCCCAGAAATATCCCCACACACAGCTCAGGAATGTGAGCATTTGAGGGGCCCTTTCCAGCATGCCACTTTCTTGCCTCCAAGGTGGCTTTGAATCCTGGAAAGTTTATGAGCTTCAACATGAGTTGTAGGATGCTCTATGTTGGTTTGCCACAGCATCTGGAAATGGTCCTGAGTGTGTTGAATTCCCTAGCCTAGGGCAGAACATGTTTCCTAGATCTCAGCCAGGACAGACCACGAGTTGAAGCAGGGGCCTCTTGGAGCTGTTGTCCTGCCAGGCAGTCACCTTTCATAAGGCTGCATTTTTGGTGCATTGCCACAATTAGCATCTGAGCAGCAATTTTTAGTGCCATGATTTTTGACAGAGTGTCCTAGGGTTGTCCTTGGCTTGGCCCTGCTTTTCCAACAATTAGTCTCCAGCCTTCCTATTCCTTCAGTTTTCCTTGAGAGGAAAGGAAGGAAGACAAAATAGGGGCTCAGAGACTGCAGCTACTCAGCCACGCGGGGTAAAGCTCAGAAGCCCTTGCTTTCCTTGGAGGAAGCTTCTTTCATTGTCAGCAGATGGGAAGGGGAAATTGGGGGTGGGGGCAGACTGCAGAGGGCTGCTTTGATGTTGGCCTGTTTGTTTGCTTTCTGCTTCCTGGACCCCCACCCAAGGGGCTGGGGCCGTCAGTTGTGGAAGAAGCACAACAGGATGGCCGGCAGCAGCCCGCAGACAGGACGGCAGCAGATGTCGGCAATAGGAGTGGGTGGCATCAGCTTAAAGCAAAGCAGGGATAACCTGAAAGGATGAGATCAGAGAGTGAAACAGAGAGAGAGGGAGCTCTGGTGAGGCAGTAGGTGTCTGTGGTGGGACAGCAATGCTTGTTCAAATGGGGGAAGCATGGGTGGAGACCTTTGGGAAGATATGCAGCACAGCCTTCCATGAATTTGTCTGAAAGTTGCTCATTTGCAGTCCTGACACAGTTCCACTGTTTATCTCTCAGGATACCACAGGCTAACAGGCTGTGGTCCTACAAGCCTTCAGTCAGCACAAGGACAGTGGGTGCCAGGCAGCGTGCCCTTGAGGGTGGGCCCCACTGGGCACCAGCCCACTTCAGCCAGGTTTGAGGCAAACTAGAAGCCATGATAACTTGTTGGGATCTCTGTGACATGGCACAAGACAGACTGGCAGCTCCTGAAATATTTTCAGACATTTGCGGGTTTTTTTATCCCTTAACCTGTTTATTTTTAGGGTATCTCATGGCTGAGAAAAAGTCATAGCCAAGATAATCTCACACTGACAGGTAAGAAAGCAAAAATCTGGATTCTTTCAGGTTATTTACAGATCCACTGTGATACCACACAGCTGGTCTAATAAATGAGAAGGTAAATTAGCTCCAGAATTAGTCAGTCAAAATTTCCATCAAGGGGTTAACCTTGAAAATGGTCACCCAGGTGGATCAAGCCACAAAATGTCAATGTGTCTCATAGTAGAAGTGGGACACCCATGACATAACTAGTCATTCATGACATGTCAATAGATACCTTAATGCAGTGCCTGTACTTATGTTCTGGCAGATACTTACTGGAAATATAAGTCACACATTTGGGGTCAACTCCAGAGTGACCAATAAATAACGACAGCTTTAACTGTGGTTTTCTGTTAACAGCTAGAGATATTTTCCTCCAAAAATGGTAATTCTAGTAATGACTCCAGTCACTCGTGTCTTTGTTACTCAGCTGACATAGCCAGCACTAGAAGATAAAGGTAGGTAACATGCAAAGTAATAAGAAAATATGCAGTGCAGTGTAAAAACACGGGTCTTCTGTAAAAAATAGTGAAACTGATGTGTTTCCTGCCAGGAATACTTCCCCTGAGAGAATTCGGGGAGATGCAGATGCAAACAAACAGCACTGATCAAGCCATGGTGTACTTGCCCTTCTCTCAGGGACCCTGTCTCAACTTCAGGAAGATGTGATGAATAGTGTGTGTCCGAGAGAGAGAGCTCTGGGCTTTATGGGACAAAAACGAAGACATATTGCATGTCTGATACCTGGGCTACAGGAGGTATGTGACTACGTTACTCTAAACACTGCAAGAAGGCTTGAATTACAGAAACGAAATAAAAGTCACTTTGTTTCGTGGAAATCTTTTACTCTGAGGGAAAACGAGAAAGAGAGCAGCAGAGGGCACTATTTCGTTTTGTGAAAAACCTGTTTGCAGAGTCAGGTTAAAACTGGGAATTATTTAGGATACTCATGCTCTTCCCTTTTGTTTTGGTGTTTCCAGCCTTCTTAGAGAGAACTTGTCTACTTTAAGAGAGCATTAACATTAAATGTCTATTTCACATTGTGTGCAATCCGACATCTCATTAATCAGTGGCATGTGTATGATTAAGCATTAGGACCAGTCCTGCAATTCTTGTCAAGCAAAAGCAAAACATTAGTGAGCAACTGAATCTTTGCACTCAAGTATGTCTTGCATTCACGTCTCAGAGGTCTTTGATTGGGGCCTGAAGGTCCAGGCCATTCGTCACACTTTGCAGGCATTTCAGAAATGAGTAGTTCCTGTTTACAGCTCACTGTAAAATGCTTAGACATAAGGCTGCTAGTAAGGCAATGAGAACATCATATATGCACATGCTGGAGCTATGCATTTATAACAATGTTTTTGTTTATGGAATTTTTACAGGTCAGTCAGGAATCGGGGACTTTAAATTAACAGGAACTCTAGATACCGCATGTAGATGCCTGGTGGGGAACTGTGGTTTAACTGTGGCTTCTATTTTTCAGATGAATTCAGAGGGTAAAATGGCACAATCTCTAGAATGGGATGTTTGAGACAAGGAACCATTATTTTCTAGGGGGAATTAACCTGTTAGGAAATTGCTTGCCTCTTATTATTGGTCATAAGTCTGTTTATCATGATACAAGCACAAAACACATATATCTTTTGTGTCTTTTGTCAGCAGTGTATTTTGTTCATTTTACAGTGATCTCATAGATCAGGCCTGTTGAACACAACTAAGACACAAAGTTTTTACAACTATGTAAGTGTTTTGGACACAGGTGACAAGAAAACAAGGCACGGAATAACCCAAATAAGCTACACAAAATACATCAACAAACTAATTTATTAACCTTTAACTGTGACTTTTAAAGATAATAATTATTAAAATTTGAAAAAAATTGAAATTTCTAGCATTGGTATTGGAGGTGAGCTGGGCAAAATCTACATCTACAAAATGAGTAATTGCATACACAAACAAGGTTTGTGAATTACAGTTACCCATTTTGCATGGTCAGCTACCATGAATGCATAGATTCAGCTTGAGGCCACAAGACTGACGTCTCCAAAGTCTGATGGAAAATTAGAGATGTGAACAAGTTTGAATGAACACGAACCAATGCAATCACCCTATAAAACTCAAACCAACCCAAATGGGAAAATAGATGGTGGGAAAAGATAAAACCTACTATTTTTGTTTTAAATAAGCATTTCACAACAAAACAAAGCACAAGCCCCAAACTCTTTTACTTTTTGTTTTTGGCCAAAGTTAAGATAGAAGCAACAGAACAGTGGGGGGAAAATCTTGTTTTTCAGAGCAACTGGACTGAACAGACTCTGCTTCGGGGCTCAGGCTGTTAAAAAATGTCACACTGAGTCTCTTCAGTTGAGTCTTACAGGAGAAGGACCAATATGCTGGCTGCTCTTCTAACTTCAGCTTTAGAAGTTTCAAGTTTAGAAGAAGTGTGCCTCTTGCCACCACACTGCACTGAGTTTTATGTGTGATTGAGCATGCTGACTGCATGGATGTTATATTCTAGCCATGTCCTTAAAATGACACACATGCCTTAATTGACCATGTGCACCCTAGCCCTTTCCATAGTCTGTCCACAGAAGTCTGTCTGTCTGCCTGCATAATTTTTTGACCTCCAAATGTAAATTAATAGTGTGGGCACCCTTAATAGCCTCCCTTCACCTGTATTGTGACCTACCAGCATATTTGAAGAAGTGTTATATTTTCAGTCTACACACACGTCAAGGAGGCCTTGCAGTTATATTGTCTCATCTGCGGTTATTCAGCTGCAGAAAATCCCCTTTTCCTTGATACAGTTGGAGCCCAATTTACCACATTCCAATTAACTACTTCTGTTGGTATTAATTTTCATGTGGTCCATTGCTTTTACCTGTGATGGTTTTTTTTTCCATCCAGAGCCAAGTGGTTAGCAGAAGTTCAGGATCTTACAGGTTTAGGAAAAATCATAACAATTTTTATGTACAAACAAGTTATACATAACCCTATATCCCTAAACACAATAAAAACAAAAACCAGGTAGATTACTTTCTCAGAGTATGTAAGAAGTCACATAATATCAAAAGGTTTCCCAGAAGTCCTTTGCTGAAGAATTTCTCTGTGTCCTCTCAGGACACTTTCAACTCCTTTGCCAGTAAACTGGGGCTTTGTAACTGAAAGCCCAAAATTGGTTTATAGACACTCAGTCTGTTGAACCCTGAATCTGACCTGACCTGTTTTCTTTATGGTAAGCTTTCCTAAGATCCATCAGGATCTCTCTGCTAAGGGTTTTTTACTTCACTTGGGTTGTGCAACCTTCTGTGTTCATCCAAGATGAAATCAATGGCAACTGTGAATATTGTCCAATGCCGGAAAAATAAACCAACCAACCAAACCAAACCAAACCAAACCAAACCAAACCAAAACCAAAACCAAAACCAAAACCAAAACCAAAAAAAAAAACCCAAAACCAAAAACCATCAGCAACAAAATGTCTCCTGTGTTCCATTTTTTTTGTCATAAACTAGGCATTACTGAAGAGGAAAGGAGGCATTCAAGAGGATATATAGAAAGGGAGAATGTAGTTTACAAATGACCTCCTGGACAAATAAGATGATGCACAGTGAGGGCTGTGTTTTTGTAAAGCTGTTTATTGCTTTATTCTCTTCACCCTGTAAGACACTAGAATATCAAACGAAGTAGAAGAAGATGATGTCTCATAAAATATGCTGTCTTGTTCTTTCTTATTCTCAGAGTATTTATACTAGACATGCCACTATTTGAAGCTTCTTCACTATAGCATCCACACGCTCTCCTGGTAGTGTGTTTCACTCTGATCTGTATGAGTGGAGAATGGTCCTTTCTCCAAATTTTTCTGCATTGTAGATACAGTCTGTGATGAAAGCAGTTAGCAAGAAATAATATTCCCTTCCTATTCTGTGTTTTGTTTTTCTTGTTGAAATTGACAGTATAGCTGTGCATAGTGTTTTCACTTTCTTGGTTGCTCCTTTAGAAAATGCAAAGATATTAATTTCACTATGCTGAAAATCCAGGACAGAGCAGATTTCCTGCACTGCACTACAAATTAGGCTCATGTTCTACAAATACTGGTCTGAGAACAGATCGCTACCTCTCACACTATTTGCTGCTCTCTGCAGTACTGTTAAAGACAGGTCTGTCCACCTCTCATAAAGCTCACCCTTGTTCTGAAAGCCTGTGGGATCCTTAAGAAACAATCATGCTCTGCAGTAGAAATTTAAAAACTTAGAAGATGCTTAGACCTCATACTGGTCCCTTGCACAGGAGGCACATTTCATTCAGTATAAGATTTTTTTTTTACAGTAGAACCTAGTTTTAATAATCAATCTTTCAAACAGATTGAAAGCTCCTGCTCCACTTTAGCTATTAATCTTCCTCAGAACACATTTAGGTCATTATTGCTTTATATACTAAAAACCGGTAACCACAATGCTGTATGTCTGTTATAACTTCTGGGGACATTATAGCATCACTGTCTGTGGTATCCTTTTTCTGGTTCCAATCTAAAATCAACTACCTGCCTGAGACATTTGACTTCAAAGTGGTTCAGGGCTCATTTCTGCCCTGAGGGGTGGATTTTTAATTTTTTTAATTTTTTTTTCTGAAAGAGTAGTTGCTATGGCCACATCTGGATTTTCAGTTCTTTTGAAGCTAAATTTCAGTGGGTGCAGTGCCACACAATATACTTATTCCAGCTTAGCCAAGTCAATTACTTTATAAAGGCCCCACACTTTCTTTCTATGCTACATTGCATGCCGTGTGTTTTCACAACTGCTATAGATCTTAAAAAGAGAAAACTTCTGTTTGTTAGATAGAATGACCAGCATGTGGCTGTACTAGTGTTGATGCTGAAACTTAGTACATTAAAGATAAGAATTGCTTCCAGGTATGCTAACAATAAAATCTTTCTCTGAGGGTAAGGTAATGAGTTCATATTTACATAGGGAAAATCAGATACTGAAGCAGAATTGTGGGTGAGATCTAATATCCATCTGACTCCCATGGTAACTTTTTTTATTGGTTCCATATCTTAATATAAGCATAAGTTTTGTTCTTTTTCCATATAGTAAGATTATTATGATTATTATTTCAATCATCAGTCATTTACTGTTTATTGTACTGCTATAAAAAGTCATGAAAAATTAAGAATCTGAGAAAAAAAATGTTTTCAAAATACTTGGAAATTGCGCAAGCTTCTCAAAGTTCAGATAAGGTGTTCAGAAATCTCTTGTTCTATCCAATTCACCTTCAGTGCCAAGAACTGAAAAACCCCAGATTCTGTTGTTCTTTCTGCTTCATCCATTTATATCTCATGTAGAACATTTTTTCATAGGAAGCAGTCTCCAATCATTCCTGGAGTTTTTAAGCAGTTGCCAAATTTTGGCCTGAAATTCTCTGTGTCTTTATTCCACTCATTTATCAAGCTATACCCTCTCCAGATGAAGTTATCAAAAACTTAATTAAATATACAATCACAAAACATAAAATTGACCTGAAAATATTGTAAATTCCTTTCAAGACCTGAGTTCAGGCTTCTGTTATTTTTATCTCATAGCAACTGAAACTCCATCTATTGCTATATATTTTATAGTAGTGTACAAAGAGAATCCCAGAACCTCTCACTTCAGTCATTATGTTATTTGTACCCCAGGAAATATACACCCCCAAATCCAAGTTCTGGAAGTCAAATAAAAGAGGAAATGAACTTACTATTTCATCTGGAAAAGTAAGTTAAATCCAGTCGCACCTCCCGCTGAAACCAAAAGATAGCTTTTGATATGTCTCTAGCTGTTAAAAGTATACTATCAGATTTTAACCACCATGTAATATGAGTATTGCAAATGTTGAAATCATGTGGATGTAAAGTTGGAAGAAACCTTGAGAAATCCCATAATCCAAAGCCCTGCCTGTCTTATGAGATCTATATGGCTGCAGTATCAGCATAATCCTTTCTAATCTTTTATAACATTAATTCTCAAACATATCCATATGAGTGAGGGACATACAACAAGTCATTCATGGGCAGGAGAGGTAGGAATGAGTTGGAACACACTGGAGTTTGCAGAAGTCACAGATGTTTCCAACAAAGGAGGGACCAAAAGAACGGATTCCTAGTCCCTGCCTGGTCTTCCTACCACCAAGTCAGTTTCCTAGGTGAGACAAAAAAATTAAGATACAGTCTCTCACCACCTTGCTGAGTGTGTTACATGGCACCAGATTCACATGAATACATGATACAGAAATAGGAGGCCACATTGTGATTCCCTAGTTCTGCCTTTCTTTAATACTCTAGTACACTATTTCTTGGGTCTTTTACTCTAGGCAGTTATCATGATCAGATTTGATAACTCCCTCTCACCATGAGAATACTATTAGTAGATTTTTGTCCACCAAACAAGGAAAAGAAACACTGCGCTGTGCCTATTCATTGCTGTGAAATATCCTTATAATTTGCAGTGGCAGTTGAAGCTGAAAGGAAAAATAGGAATAAATCACATTGATATGAATGCAAGACCTTCCTCTGTCCACATGTCTGTCTCATTCATCATTTCTTGTTCTCTGCCAGATGTATGGGCTGCTCTTTTACAGTCTTCCAGTTCAAGCTTGATGAAAAGAAAGAATTTTTCCTAAGATTTTTTAATTACTTTAAATGAAAATATGATGTTAAGACCATTACTTTCAGGTGTTTTGGGGCATCCAGGAGTGGCATCCAGGAACCAGTATTATAGCAAGGGAATGTCACAGTCATCAGAGATCGCATGATTTCATATGCATCAGAGAACTGGAAGTTGCCTTGTTTGAAGATGGAAGGAAGGAAAGGTGCATTACACAGTCAAATGGAGCTGGTAGTAAGGACTAAAGGTAGGAAAGGGACAGAATAGGAGCAAGGTCTGATCGTTTTGGCTGAGAGAGTTAGTTTTCTTCATAGTAGCTGATATGGGACTACAGTTTGGATTTGTGCTGGAAACAGTGTTGATAACACAGGTATGGATTAATTATTACTGAGCAGGGCTTACACAGCAGCAAAGCCTTTTCTGTTCCTCACCCACCCCATCAGTGAGAGGGCTGGGGGTGCACAAGGAGTTGGGAGGGGACACAGACCAAAGGGTTGTTCCATAAGGCGTCATGCTGAATGTGTAAAGCTTGGGGGTGGAAGTTGGCAGTGGCTATTGGTACTCAGGGACTGTATGGCCATTGCTTGGTTGGTGGTGGGCAATTTCTTTCTTTCATACTACTTGTTTTTCTTGCATTTACTTTTATCCCCACCTCCCCCTTTCCCCTTGTTGGCTTTTTCCTCCTTTTTTTAAAATAGTTAAACTTTCTTTGTCTCAACCAATGAGTTGTTATACTTTTACTCTTCTGATTCTCTACACCACCCCACTGGAGGGGATGGGGGGTGAATGAGAGGCTGTTGGGTGTTTATCTGCCTGATGGAGTTAAAACATTACCAATGGGGTCTGGGCAAAAGCTTGAACACTGACAAACAGCACTGTGGTTAGGTGATCATAATCCCTCCTCAAGTCTTACTATTTCCCTATTGCCCAAATGCTCATGATACTGAGTAGCAAACCACTTGTTATTGCTGTTGCCCCTTGCTGACACTTGTGTCAGCTCTTTTGTCAATGGCTTGAACAGCAAAAACGCTCTGAAAATTAATTCTGAAATTTTCTTCTCTCCAGAATTAATGTGGAAGTCAGTACAATGATAGAAACAACTTTTTTGATCTGATTATTTTTATTTTTTTTTTTAAACAAAATAAATTGGGGCACAGGAAGGACTTGCACCAGTGATGCAACACAGCCACATAATGAAAGAAAAGCATTTGGAACTCACTCTTTTTCTCCTGCTCAGAATATCAAGTTGGCTGTCACTAAGATGGACCCAGTTAAGGCAGCTGATGTTGTAGGGACCAGTTCTTATCCTTGCCTCAGCTGGGAGTGTCCAATACATTCTCTTAAATCAAAATAATTAGTGTTGGTCGTCTGTCAGGTGCTGTATACAAGTGCACCTACTAAAGAGTTGTATCTGAAGGAAGAGGTCTGTGCATTCCCAGTAACAGTATCAGCTGGAACTCTCAAGTACAGGGAATGCTTCATTATGCATTAAAAAATTTAGGTTCTAGATAACTCCCAACTGGCATCTGAAATCAGCAAGTACCTCTAACCCCTACTCCATGCAAGTTTCATATCCTTGCATGAGAAAGAGGGACAATACATACCATGCCTCAGGGAAGTTCTGAAGATACCCTAAACAGTATTTCTAAAGTAATTGCGTGTTTCAGAGTTATGAGAACATCGAAAAGCCTAAGAGAACATAAATAATAGACACAGTGGGAAATAAAACCACCACTGAAATAACTGCTAAGTAAATAAGAACTGCCTGTTCTTTGCATTGGATGGAAAAAAGGCTGTGCAGTCACAAAATTAAAAATTATATTATAATAAAAATATTAAAGGACACTGAGCTAAAATGTTTTTCTCCAACTTTTTCTTAATTTTCAGTTTGATATTTATATTTATCATCTTACTGTTTGTAGCATAATCAAATGACCTTTACGTTTTTCTGTACTGTGAAGTGCATGATTATGACATACAGCAAAAGAATTTTACATTCATTCATACTGAATCATGGGATTAATCACAGGAAGCACAAGCCTAAGTGAATTATATAGATCATATCAAGTAAATGGAAGTAAATCCTTTCCACTTCACCGCTCTTCGCTCCCTGTACAGCACACTGCATAGACCATTTTTAAATTCTTGAACAAATGTGGTAATTTCTGAGAAACTATTTTTTGATACCTTCTTGCAAAACCAGGATTACTTTTTCCTGTTTTGTTTAGTAAGATATTAAGCCTTAGGTGCTGTGGTTTCAGGTGGAAGAATAATACAGGTAACTGGCATATGACCCAGTCTGTTGGCTGGATCCAAAGCTTCACCTCAGTTATAAAGGCATCCCTGGGATGAACACACCCAAATGTGTTGCTAGGAATTTGATCAAAATGCCACATGTCTTATCCTGCAGTAAACCAAAATATTCTCTGGTTGTTTCTCTACTTTACTAGACACTTAATACAGATAAGTGCATGCAAATCGTAATATACCTTACACAGTGACTTAGGAACATGCATCTAAAGACATATTGATTGCCACTTTCAGCAACCAGGTCCTCAAGCACAGGTTTTTAGGAAAAGTTGCCATGATATTCCCATGCTAGCCATCTTTACGAATCACAGTGGTTTTGCCCCATCTCCAACCCAGCTGCTCCCTCAACCCCTCATCCCCTGAAGCAGATCAGTAGGTCACCCACCACTCCCCATGGTTTGCTCTACAGAGCAATAACCAAACACAACTAAATTCATTCTGGTTAATTCATGCCCTGAGGTGCCCTAAGATTACTCAGAATCAAACAAGTCATTGTTATCCTTGGAAAGCAATGGAGGGATCTTGGCTACAAAATTCAATCAGTTTAAAAATAGTTGACAGCACCTGGGTTAGCTGAGGCAGAACTAAGCAGAGCTCAGCTGCACGGACAAACAAGAACTATTTTCCTTTTATGTCTAGTCAGAATTAGAGGATAACAAAGCACAACATGAGGTGAATTGTCATTATGTCACCTGCAGCTGAGGAATGCTGCAAGGCTCAGATTGGTGCTGTGCTTTGCCCCTTCTCACTGTCTGAATTCTCAGGTTTACAGTTACCATCATCAGGGTATTAAAGCTCTGCAGGCATCATCTACATCTGTCTGCACCTGGCAAATCCTGCATTCTTCCCCTCATATAAATCCTACTGCTGAAAAGTTGGTTTATACATTCCATGCACTTAGGGTTAACCTTGCAGTCTTAAAAAACTTTTGGCTCATAAGCTATATAAAGGGGAAATTAAAAACCAGAGGGAGGGGAATAGACAACAATTAAACACACTAAAATTAATTAGGTTTTTTGAAATGTGCTGGTGACCTGAAAAGAAACATGCCAGTTTCTAAACCCTTTCAGTACTATCATATGAGATACATTTTTCAATTTCTCTGCTTTCTATCTTGTGGTCATTTTGGTCTTGAGTGAAACCCCAGAGATATACAAGTTTATTCCAGATAAGCATCCATAAGATTACTTGCTTATCTGAACTTTGTCCAGAGCACTTTGTTTGAGAAATCAAATCATAAATCAACTTCCTTGTGGTATTCCTAGGAATTATTTATTGTTGGCTAGACTGAAGACTGTATAAGACACCCTTTCTTGTGGTATTTTGGGACTTCAGATTGTAGCAAGATTACTGCAGGCTCCCAAAACAGATATGGACGCACACACAAAATAAACAAGAAGAACCTACCACAAATCTGTGTTACTTGTGAAATGCTCACTTTCAGAAAGAGGGAGCTAAATTCAGTTGTCTCTCCTAGTGTTGACCAGAACTAATGCTCTTACCTTCAGTGGAGCTATTCTGAATCATCAATAATTAAGCTAGGATGGTATCGTAATAAAAAAACTTCAACTGAAAAATTGGGTTGTGCCATTCTCTCTGCTGATGTCATTGACTGAAGGAAGCTACATGACAATGCAGAACTAAGTTTATTTTCTTTTAAAGGAAAAAAAAAAGCTGGATCCAGAAGATCCCATTTCCTGTTTCTCAAAACAGTCTCCTAATCATCTACATTGACTTTGGGGTCAATCAAAGTAAAAGATTATGCTAAAATGCATAGTTCTTTTCCAAGATAATTGCAAGTTTTCCTCAGTTGAAACCTTACCACTGCAAACACGCCATGCATGAGAAGAACATTTCCCCACAGGGTGTTTGACTGGAAAACTGTTTTCCTTTAGTGGTGTAAGTTGATTTGTAGTGGTTTGTACTGTGAATGTTTCGAGTGTCCACAAAATTCTCTAGCTGATCACAATGTATTTATCATTGTGGGGTGATCTGAGATTATTTGCTTTCTGCTGTGGAAGGTGGTAATCCAGTATCTGTGCAGTCTCCAAAGCCTGCTTTTTGTTTCTAACTCTGTTTCTTCAGAAAACAGGGAGATGCACTCTGGAAACACTGTTTGCAGGAAAAGCAGTAGCAGACATAAAGAATCAAAAAGTTTGTGTGGCTCAATCTCCAGACTTCAAGTTTAAGATCATAAACTTATGGTTCTGGTATTGCGTGGGGCACTCACAAAACATCCAATTCTTCCTGTAAAAAGCAAAAGCAACAGGGAATTCAGCTCAGATGGGAACAGTGGGAAGTCAGATAATCCTGTCAACTACCTTGTCACATCCTAGCAAAGACAGATGGATCTGCTTCAGGAAAAGTGCACTAGCATTAACCCATGGTCAAGAAGAGCTGGAGAAGGGTCATGGACCATGCTGCACAGTCCTCTCACAAGCTGTACTAACTACAGGATGCCAGAGTACTGGAGTGCTGGCTGAGAGTGGATGAGGGCAAATAAAACAAGCAATGTTAGTCTTATGAAACAGCAAGAAGGAGCAGAGAGCTGGGGAGATACAGGAGGATGGGAAAACAATGGAGGAGAAATATAAAAGCTTTGGATTTGAGTTCCTCCAATTGCTGAACCATTCCCCAGGCAAGAGGAGAGCTGACGCCACTAAGGGTCTGTAGAAGGGAAGTGGGTTTGTGGCTAAGGATTTCCAAGCTGTCAGTGTGAGACTGCTTGACCAGTTGTGTGTCCCTAATGGCCATGGTCAGGAAGAAACAAGGGTATGGGAATTTTCTTCAAAGAAAACAGGAGACGGAGATCTGTGTGAACTTGATGGGGGGAGGAACTGATGAAGAAAGTAAAGGAAAAAAGAGCTGCTGGAGAGCCTGAAATAGGACACACCTGCTGCACTCTGCTAACTGAATTTATGGAGTTTGCAAAATACAGCCAGATTAAATTCTCCTTTGAAAGCAAGAAAGTGTAAATGTCTCACCTTCTCAGATAGGCTGAAAACTTCTAACTGCAAATTTCAGGAAAATTCATGTGCAGTTCCTGAGCTGACAGGTAGCCTGAATCACAGAAGGCTCAAAAGTCATTAGACCCTCAGTAAACTCCATACAATGCCAGAGGAATGTCTCTTTATTATCAGCATTTAATCCCCTGTGAAGAAAAATACAAAGGCTGGATTTCAGTGGGTCAAATGGCGATGTCTGGAATTTGGACACTTCCATCACAACCAGCAATTCCATATTCCCACTGCAGTCAACAATGTCCTGGTCAGTTAAGTTTAGTCCTGATTCATCTAAACCTCAGTCAGACATTTTAAAGGTCCCTGATGACTCACACCCTTGAAATACCCATTTCTTTCCATTAGGTGGGAAGAGAATTGAGGGTGACTAACTCAGAGAAGAGCTACACCCAAAAAGTCAAATAAAAAGGCTAGAAAAAAAAGGGAGGAGGATAAGAAAAATGAAAGCTGTAATTTCAAGGTCTCCCCATGTGACAGATGTACCTAATGAAGACCAGAACCCCCAGTTTTATTGCCATAAGAAGGCAAATTCTGTTGTGGATGGAGAGGGGCAGGGAGTTCCCACATTAATTCAGTTCCCACAACTAAAACTGGAATTTGGCCTGTTGCATCAGTTTGTCAGCATGACACTTCAAAATCCTTTAGTTTAACACTCTATTCAATTCTGATTTTGCCAGTTGTTGTGCTGTTTTATCTTCACAAATCCATATGTTTCACAAAGAATACACTTCTCCAAACATAAGTATCTTCAGCTGTTAAATCCCAAGGAATCCAAGTTCAGCTACAAGACAGACAGACTCCCAAAAAATTAAAAGTAAGAAAAAAAACCAATCACACATATCTTACCTTCAAAAATACCTACACTTTTCCAGAAACAGTAATCTGAGAAGGAAACAGAATATCTGAGAATTTCTTGTGATGTTACACAACGCTGGGAAAAATATTTCTAGAAATTGGAATTTGAAACCAAATGGGCTTCAGTTACTTGTCTGGTAATATGCAGAATACTCCACTGCATCCCACTGTAGTGCTATTAGATTAAGCATTCTCTTTTTCAAATGGTAGTGTATATTTCTGGTGGATCACTAAGCAAACACATTCAGAAAAGAGTGGATATGAAAATGTTCTTTGTCAGCTGTGTAAAAAATTGAAAGTAACATTCCTCAGATTGAGCAGCAAGCCTCAGTCCATGAGTGTTCCCCTTAGTCAAAATCCTTCCTTAACAGTTTGCAAAGGGCAGTGAGCTATCCTTCACATAAAAGACCCCTGAAAGCCAACCAGGAAGGTGAAGTCAGCTTTATTGAGGAAAAAGTGCATTAGGAGGACAAAAATCTGCCTCCTTCTGTTAGTAATCTCAGGATTACTTAAAGGAGGCAATGCCTCCCCATCTGGGTGGGGAATGTATTTCCCTACGAAAGGAATTCCCTTACAAAAGGAATCCCTTATTTGTGGATAAGGAAGGGAAATGCCCAGCCTTCAGCGATGTGAAGGCTGCAAAAGAGGTTATTCACATGCTAATGAACCAAGTCAGCTTTGGGGAAGTCTCTCCTGCACAGTTCTCCATTTTCAGTTTTAACATGGCTTTTTAGTCCTTATTCAGCCACAATATTTAATGAAGACAATGCACCTTTTTTTGAACTGAGCTGAACTTACTCTTTGAAATTGTGTAAAACTCCCAAAGTCATTAATAATAATCGATATCCCAATGAAGTAATCTTTACAGGTGTTATCATGCAAAAGAAAAAAGCCCAAAACAACAAACCAAATCCAAACCTAACAACATTCCCCCATCACCTGGAAGAAAATTTCACCACCTTAACTCCCTTGACTTATTTTACTGATTTTATGGTACATAACATACATAGAAAGGAAGGTAAAACATGGTCAGGACTGGCCAGCAAGCAAGAAATTCTGACTTTGAGACAAGAGGTGTCCACAAGAATTTGGGTAGTCTTTTGTTTTCCCTCTCTTCTTGCAAATACAACTCCTAAGTTCCTATTCTTTTCAGTGGTGTCATTTCTACCATGTAGCCCCTTCAAACATTAAATACAATTGAGCTAGAAATTTCCCATGAGTTTTAATTAATTGGAAAGAGAAGGTTGCAATATGCAATTCCTGTTCCGTCATTTGACAAACAGTGAATTTATTCAGATACTGCTATCATGTACAGGAGAATAAGTGATACTCATTTGTCTTAGGAATTCTGTCTACTAGAAGCTAGGATATAGCAGGGATTATTAAATCTATGTTTTTTTGTGACTCTTTTAATTTAATAGTCATGTTTTAGAATGTATTTTTTGTGACCCAGAATGTAAAAATAACAGAGAGGAAATGCACTATTTATATTTGTTTTATTAAAATGAGTTGAGGATGGGGGTTTTTAAATGGATTTTCTCGGTTTTCATTTATATAAGGATGGTTAATGTCACTATTGGTTCATTCACCTGAGGACCTACAAAGGCTCACCCATTATTGCCTTATAAACCAGAAAGTCTGCAGGAGAAACTTTTCAGGACACAGCTGCATATCCATTCTCTTTATGAGGCTAAAGTCCTTACAAAGAGTTAGAGAAACCTGAGTTTTCTGTAAGAACTGAGAACTCCTGCACCTAAATTAATATAGTTCATCTTACAGTGGGCAAAGGACTACCCTATCTGTGCATAAATGCAGAAAGACCCATAAATGGGTTTATTTCAAATATTCATTTTGAAAAACTCTGGAAGCCAATTGGTACCATTTGGTGAAGTGCTTGTTGGGTCAGTAGTGGAGGACTTTCCTCCTGCAAGTCTCCTCTGAACAACTACCAGAAACAAAAATAAACACACGGTTTGAAATTCCATGTATCTCCTTTTTTTGTAGTGTCTCTTCAGGCAGCTCACAAGAGTGAAATACAGAAAGTGCGTGTGGGCCAGGAGTGGGCTATCCATTTTTCCTTCCCTCGGGGGGGAGTGGCAACCGCTGTTTCTTGGCATTCACTCAGCCCTCCTGCTTTGGCATAATCAGGAGCTGGAAATGTACCGTGACTAAGTCTCTTTTATACCAAATCCAAACATTCTTGTCAACGCCAGGATTCAATTTGCATTTTCAATGCCAAAGGCCGGCAGACTAACTCTACCCTCTGTGTAGTAAGTCAATCCCATAGATGAAGGGAAAAACTTATTCAGCTTAATTTAGATTACCAAGGGACAATTCTGAGACTTACTACATAAATTATAGTAAAAAAAAAAGTTACAGAATATGGGGAAAATGGTCCTTTTTTGTTTGTTTTCTGAAGAAAGATCTGTTGTGTCAGCAACAGTCTGAAAAAGTGATTTTTACCTTCTGACAGGACAGATCTATTTCTCAGATAAGAGAAATAGCTTTTAAGATAAAAATCCTACAGTAACCCTCCCACACCTCCAGTACCAGTCAAGAGTGAGTGGTGCAACCATTGCAGGATGGAAGAATTCAAAGACAGAGAAGGTAGGGAATCAGATTCCTAGCACAGTTATGGAGATATTTCCTCAGAAATGTTAAGTCAAATTTCAAACATTTATAAAACTTTAATAAACCAGGTTGTCAGGCAGAGAGCTGGGAGAATTTCTTGATTGTAATACCTGCCAACTCAGTTCCATATTCAGTTTCATGCTAGGCAGACTTTTTACCTCTCTTCACATCATTTGTCTGTCCATTTGATGCACTGTATATTTTCTTGGCTTTCTCCTCATCTTGGCTATCTTGGCTCCGGAATTTACCTTATGCACCACCTCTGGAGGAAGCACCATGACTTTGGTAACCTCCTATGCACTTGTAGCTTTTTTTTAAAAAAACTGCAAGCTTCTTTCTTTCTCATTCGCTGTCATATTCTTTGCTGTCATGGTCTGACTGAGCCTTCTCCCTTCTGTTCATTCATATCCCTCTGCACAGTATTTTGACAGTTTGTTTAAAGGCCAGACTGACATTTTCTAGAAAAACTCTCTCTCATTTATTCCTTTTTCCCTGCTCTCTGTCAATCATAAAATCCAAAGAATTTCAGTTTCCTATCAGCTCTGTGTCTGTCAATTTCCTTTATTCCTTCATTTTTCCTTTTTGTAACAAGTTCTTTCCTTTCATATAAAGGCATGATTTACGATCCCCTCAACACGTCATGTCCACTTTCTTCTCCCCAAACAGGCAACCTAAATACTCTTCTTCAATCTCTTCTTTTCTGAAAATTTTTCTTTCTTTATTTTTTTTTGGTGCAGGCTTCATAATTTCTCTGGCCTCTTTAGCTCTGAAAAATGATCTGATTTCACTAAGCTTTCCTCCACTTTGTATTTCTCAAAGAATATTCTTCCAGCTTTTCTTATTTTCTGGCCTTATATTCAGTACTAAATACAAAGAGACATCTTCATTTCCTGTGCTCTTTAATGTAGATTTCAGGTGATTTTCCTTCATCTGCTGGCTGCTGCTGTCCTGAGGTGTCAGGATGTTATCTTGTTTAATACAGAGCAAGGTAGTAGGGATCCTAAGGGTGCAATGCTAGAAATAAGTGAGCCAGAAGGGACACCCATCAGTATCATTATCTGGATGTGCATGCTCTTGAATCACTGCATGATGATTCATCATGCCTGTACAGATTAAATGGTCAGGTTGAAGGAGGCAACTGAGTCTTACAACTAGGGCTGTATTGCTGCAGCACTTGGGTGCCCTGCAAAGTCTCCAGTCAGACATTTTTTACTTCAAGGGATGCTAAGGGTGTGCATCACCAGCCAGCTCAATGGCACCGGGATGTCCAGGACTAAATTGACACAGCCTATTTGATGTGGGATTATGACTTTGTTGTTCAAGAGTGGAAAGGTGCCAGGCAGGACCAGTGCTTTCCTCTCCCCTCCACTGATGGAACAGCAGAGCACCTACGCCTCCACTCCATCAAACATAGTAACACAGAGCAGGGTTTAACAGTTCATTCTCTTCCATCTCATGCTTTCCTCATCCACCTACCCAGGGAGGACTTGGTGATGAACTTCCTTTCTGAAGAGTCTGGGGCTTTTTTAGATGAGTGGAGATAAATGGGAAGGAGAATTGTGTGTGAAATGAATTGGCAGTTTGGCTAAATTCTGTAAATTGTTTTTCATTGGAATAAAGAGAGCAGAGGATTGGTGCTGGATATTTTGAGACTCACTTTTCTGATATGGACCTTTTGAAATTGGAGGTGAATACTTATTTTAAATGTGTTACAAGAGTTAAGATTCCACATGGCAAACATATGGTCTGCTCTGCTGTGGTTCAGCAAAAATTCTGTCATGTTCAGCTGGGGTCACAAGCTGATTCTATAACTTGACTCTGAAAAGCTCTACTTTAAAACTATAATTTTCATATAACTTTAGATTTCTCTAAGTATTTAATTTTAGAAAAAGCAATGAGAAGAGAGGAAAATGAACCACTGTTAGTGAGCAACCTAAGGGTCTCTATTTTGGACCTCTCTGGAACTTCCTGTTTGAGTCCCTGCTACCTGCATAAGGCACAGATAAGAGCACAGGAACCTGCCATGGTACCCACAGTGCAATGCATCCCCATATTCTGTCTCTGATAATGACCAGCATCAGCAGGAAGGTGTGGAAAGCTCTCTTGCTGCTCTATATTTACAACATGGATTGAGCCTGGAAGTGTGAGGTGTAATATCTCTCCCATATTATTTTAATTTTGATTCTATTTATTCCAGTTATTCTTATGATTCATGTAAATGCTCAAGTTAATTTAAACAAATCCTTGCTTCATCTACATTACATAGATTTTTTCTCTCTCTTAAATAAAACCAGCACTGCATTCTGAAGTTTGTGTACCAGAAATACAGAGGTTTCTGTGTAAGTTATTTCAGGGCAGATGACACAGAGATGTTGCTTCTTTGTGAAGTTTCTGCTCTGTTTTAACAGTACAACCCTTGTCAGATCACGATCAGTTCTATGACTTCTCTTTACTGCAGAGAGTGAACTTTTGGAAGGTTACCCTTAGTTAAATTGCTCTATGTGCCAGGGCTAAATTATCTCAGAAGATTTTGTTTCAGGCCTGCAGGAGATGTGCGCAGCTTTCTGGGGAATCAGTAGTTTTAACATATGGAAAGTTTGTAGCTCAACATGTATTTGTTGGATTTGTGTCAAGTGCAGACCTCAGTGAAATTGCTAACTCAAAATCTTCCTCAGATGTTGTCAGTCTTGCTGATGTGGCAGCTGTAGTTTGCTGGCTTTGTGCCATGGTGCAGGTTTAGAAACCAAGCATCTTTTGCCAACTGATGTGGCCTGAAAGATATCTGTTCCTCCTTTATCATCCCATGCTTTTGTACGTACTGTTCTCCTGGGTGAGCTCACTGCCACCTTGGTGTCCTGCCTAATGCCTCTGTGGCAATTTTGACATTTAATTCTTCAAATTCAGGATCTTCCTTTGTGCAGACATTTTCTCTGCCCCCTTCCCTTTGCCCCTGGTTTAACTAATGAGAAAAAAGAGAAATTCTTGTCTTTCCTCCAAACCCATTCCCCATGCCTTTTCTTTCGTCATTGTTGAGAAATCTTCCATCTTTCCAGACACTCAGATTTACAACCATGAAACTGCTTTTCACTCCTCACTTCCTAATATTTGGGTCCCCATTCAATTTTGTCTCCTTTGCTTCTATAATCTTCTAAACCTACCTATTACTCTTCTGTGTCACTCATCATTTTGCTCTCATGGCCTACCTCAACCTAGTTTTGTGTGCATTCCCTGGCACCCAGCTTCCCCTATGCAGCCTAATACTCATCAGCTAAAATAATTTCTTCTTCCTCAGCTGAATCATTGTTTCTTTCTTGTTATTAGTCCTTTTTCCACTCTCACTCCTTCTACATCCAGTTCAGAAGCCCTGACAGAAGTTTTATTTCTGCTGTACCGTCATGTCTTGAATCCTGTCATGGTTGTTTGTCCTTCCCACTCCTCCTGTTTCTTTACTGTATCCTCCCTTCCCATCCTCGCATGTGGAATTTGGGTCATACTTCTTCCAATGTGCAAACTACCCAGTTCTTTCACTTAAATCTTTGCTGACATACCACCTTTGCTGCTTTTTTACCCTAGAATTTTCTCTGATGTGCTGCTTACTGTTTCCCTCTGGAACAATTCATGCTTCTCCATATAACAAGTCACTACTCATGAAATTAGACGACTTTAACGTTTAAGCTTAGCGCGTGATGCCATTCAATTCTGTTTATCTCTGTCTTCTATTTATTCAGTTTAAATTGTATCCCCTTTCTTTGAAGTGAATATTCTGGTACAGGAATTCTGTTTTATCAGTTAATGGGTATTTGGTACTGATGTGGCTAATCTGCAGTCAGAATCATTACAAACGCCCCCAAAATCATTAGTGAGATGACAATAATAATGAATATTTCTCTTCATCCTTCTAGGGGACCACAGCATCCAGAGTGATCCTTCTTTGTTCCACTGATGTTCCAACCTTCTGCCTTGCAAGCACTCTGCCAGTTTTTTAAGTGCATCCTTTGTTGAAAATACAGACAGAAATTTGCCAAGTGCCTTTCCACAAGGATTGGGAAGATTTCTGAAAAATTCACTGCTGTAGAAGTTGTATGCACAAGTTTTTTGAGGTGGAATGTCTTGCAGAGGAAATACAGTGAATGCATAGTATTCACCTCTTTTGCCTTTACTAGCAGTATCCTAAGAATAAATACTAATGCTTTACCTTTCAAAACCACACAGCATCAGATGTGTACATTTTATATTTACAAAATTTGGGGACAATAGCCACTATTAAGTATACTGGTGAACTTGTACAGCTATTTGAGAGCATTATCACTATATTAGATTTGTTTAACAACAAAAGTCTGTCTGCATGAGAAATTAAATTATATTATACTCTCAGCAGTATAAGTTACTCCCACACACTTGTAGCAAATGTAATTATTAATGGCAGCAGCTGCAACCTTTGTAGCCCAAATGAATTTGACTGATGTGATCTGTTTGTTTTAATTATAAAAGCTGTTGCTAGTGATAGGAGTATTACTTTGGAACAGGCTTGTCAAACATAACTTCTCTCTCTGTAGATATTTTCATTAAGAGATCTACTTTTCAAACCAATAAAATTCTCTCCAGTCTGAAGATGAAACATTATATTCTGTGGAGAAGTACTACTTCGCCTTCTGAGCATCTCGCTACATGATGTGATATATACATACATACATGTTTATTTAAACATCATTCTCTTCTGCAAATCAATTCGTTTTGGCTACAATCCAGAAATCTTTTGAGGCAACTTTATACAAGACTTCAAGAATAAGTGGTTTCTGCTTGAATTTCAGTCTGTCTTTTTCATGAGTAATGCATAAGGATAAGGGCTAAAATACTTAAGCCTTTAGCCAATGTTAATTAGAGTTGAGAAAATCAAGCCTTATTTGAACCACTGTCTACTTCAAACTTGAACATAAAGTTAATATTATGAACATAAAGTTAACAGCATGAATAGATCAGGAAGTCCTCCATTTCAAAAACTTACAGGAGCAGAAAAATTAAGCCTGCTTTATTAATGACAAGGCTCCTTAGAAATTACTAGCATATGGTATAGACCAAAATGTGTCATTTTTCCAATATATGTTAGTCATACAATACTTCATATTCTGTCCCAACAAGATAAAAGTTTAACATTCCGGTTTGACTTTCCATACACATATCTCAAATCATAGGTAGAATAATATGCATGTGCATATGTTAGAGAGAAAAACATGTATAACCATGTGGGATGAGAAAAGCTGTGAAACAGTAGCTGCAATAAAAAAAAAAATTAATGCAGATATGTAATTCTTTTCTCATCAGGTTTTTGTAGATTAAATTTTATGGTTCCACAAAGAAAATAAGAAACAATATAAAAATAGGAGAACTGTCATTTGTCTTGTAAAAATATTTGCTGAAGGAATAAACTCCTTGAAACCTTAATGTTTACCTCGCCACAGTTTAAACAAAAATATCTTTAAGGCACTTGGCTTCAAAGATTAATCCTGTGTGTGGGAATAGGAACTCTAGCAATGGGACCAGTTTGCTGGGCAGGTCTGATTTATATGTGATTTATAAGGCAGACTTGCCAAGTTTATGTTCCCTATGCAATGCTGAGGGCCAAGCTCTATTCTGGTGCCATCCAGCACAGCACCACTATTTACAGACATACCTAAAAAAAATGAGCCAAGCATGTGTCTCTCAGAGTTCCTGGAATAGTCACTTCTATACTTAACTATTGGAGTAAAGTATTCCAATGAGACATTTGCCAGACTGGTACAACTAAGCCCTGGTTCTAAGTCTAATGAAGTTTACTGCAACGTGTATGTTATGTATCAGTGTTGACATGGGTGTGCTCATTTATAAACATAGGTTTATTTAAAGTAACTTGGTCTGGAGGGATCTAGCACGTATTTGCAGGAAAGATCATAATATTCACTGGCATATGCATGCAGACATATGCCAAAGAAAAAAAAAGACAAATATCATGTAACTGCGCAAGGTTATATTACTGGCACCAGCAACTGAAGTCCAAATCTAAGGTAAATCCCCATCCATAGCCTTTGTGCCATATATGTACTGCTGTCTTGCTGACCTCGATCCATAAAATTAGCAGTTAATTTGGAGAACCAGTTCCACAAAGGACAAGCTTCTATTACCCTGATTTGAAGGGCAAATGGGATTCAGCTACGTACCAGAGACAGGACCGAGTCATTTGCATCATGTCTGTGTTGCCCTAGGGCTACTTTCACATTCTTTCAGGATGAAAGACATGATAGTTTTACATCCTTAATATTTTATAGTATTAAGGATGTGGTCTAGTGAAGCAGGCATGCATCAAGCATCAAGGTGCCAATCAATGTGTTCTCAAAGGGTTTTCCACACACAAGCTAGTCAGGAATTTTTTTTTTATTAAACACCTCTTCACTTGAAAATGCTGATTTATTGAAACTAACTTTTCAGAAAAAAAAACAAACGAGTTTTTTGAAAAGTTTTTGTGAGGAGTCTCAGGTTTAGGATGACATTTCTCACAAGGGAAGAAGAGAGCTGTGTCCCATGCTACATAGTGATTTGGAGTTCTCAGGCTAGTGGTGGTGAGGCTCCAGAAGCTGAGGGTAGCAGCCTTCCATTACGAGGATTTCAGAGGAAAAAAATGAGGGTTTTGAGATAGCCCAGATTCTTCCTAGCACAAAATGAAAACAAATCTGAAACTTGGTGTGCTTGTGCACGTGTGCATGTATGCTGTGTAAGCGCTCGTATTGGAATTCTTGTTTCCCAGCCACTGCTGTCACACAGTTGATGTATAGTTCTGGCTTAATATTAATTTTTCTGAGGTTAATATTGTCTGTGAATCCATCAACAGAGGCCCATCTAGCTGCTGAATGCTCTGGCACCTAGAGACTCTGTGAAGCAACTGTAATCTGCTTTCTGTATAGATTGTTTTGTGCCAGACATAAATAATTTTCACAAATTCCTAGACAGTAGTGTCTTGTGAAGACACAAAATATCCAGATGTGAACTGAAGTCCGTATTCTCAGCTGGGGAAAATGGTATAGCACTGACTTCAGCTTTGCTATGCTGAAGTACATGCAAAGCCACATCTTGAATTTGACCCGCCACTTAGGACAACACCACAATGCTTGATTGCAGATCCTTTGAACCATTCTGGATATGTGGCAAACTGGGGAAATTTCTGTTTGGCATGAGGCTGCCACATGAGAAAGCCACATTTCCGTTTTCCAATGAGGAAAAATTTGCTAGTGAATGTTCTGGGTGAATTACAGACCTTAGGCATTTGGTAAAAATGCCTTCAATTCCTTGCAAAAGCCTCCATGCAGATGCTAGCCTGCAACTTTCCAACATGTAAGTATGAAATATCATGCCAGGGGCATATCTTACAAATTACTATTTTGGAAACAGTGTCATAATCAAGGGAGGAGGAGAAAGAAATTTTCTATGTAACAGAAAAGTTATCCAGTAGTCTTGCCAGTATTTAAATCTGATTGTGCAGGTCTCCCAAATGTTTGATGATGTGGTTTACTGAGCTCCATACCTGGATAAGTGTTGGTTTTGTTTAAATTCATAATAAATAATTTTAAAAAAAGACTGCATAATGGTCAGCTGAATTTCAATGTTAAGCATATCATGTGATCCTGTTAGGCAACTAATTTTAAAAGCAGGTTCTGCAAAAATGCAGTTGTAGTTGTATTAAAAAGATACAATCATCACCTCCTGAAAACAGCAGTTTAGAAATTGCCTTCTTGCTATCAATGCAAATAGTTTATCCATTTTCTCTTTCCAAGTACCTAGAGAAACTACAGCCTTCTCCTTTGAGTCAGCAGTAGAACAAGTAGGAATTCAGTAACTAAGACTCCTGATTGTTAGGATTCGCATAATTAGAGAAAAAATGCTGTTTTCAGGATAAAGCTGGAGATTCACCACCCGAAGTTCTTACACCTCTTCCTACATTGCTACTGATCTTTTGGTGTGACCTTAGGGAAGCTGTGTTATTTATGCAATACTTTAATTCTACTGCTTGGAAATAGGACATAATGACATTTTCTTTTCTTTGTTCAGACTTTAAACATTTTTCAATTAAGAATACTATGTGGCTGCAATCTAGGGGGTGTTGACCTCAGCTGCAAGCTTTCTGCTAAATTCAGCCTGTTTTATCAGACCATCTAAAAGTAAAGGATTATTAAATGCTGCTGATGTATTTAAAAAAATCCTTTCACTTTGAAGTGCATCAGGTTCCAAATGCTGTTTACTCCACTGGGGCTTACAGATCTTAGGATGACTTTTTGTTCATAGTTTCCTAGCGCCTGAAATTCTTTGAAAATTCTTGTTGTTATATTTTCACATTAGCCAGAAGCTCCAAGATGACCCTGGAGCAAACTCTTACGAATCTTTGAAACTCAGCAAGGGCCTCTGAGGCCCAGATTCTATTCAGCAGACAAGCTTTGCCTGTGGTTTTGTGTTTTATAGCAGAGTTTCCCACAGTTCCACTTTTAATATCTTTTAAAAATGATTTTAAAATAAGCCAAAGAAGGAGAAATTGCCTAACGACACAACAAAAAGCCTAAAAGAAGTGAAATAGTCTGAGATTCTAAACATGGTACTGCAGCTTTAAATACCATATCAAATTGTTGAATCCAAGCCAAACTTCAATCATATTTGCAGATTTGGGTTTAAATAAACAGCACTGCAGTAGAAAATGGAACACTCTCACTTCACTGTTTACATTTCAGAAAAGCCATCTCTGGAGGCCAACTCTGTTGTGAGCAATAGTTTCAGACTGATTTTGTTCTTCGCTTGCTTTACATCTGGTCGTAGAGGTAAACCACTACATATAGTCAGGCCAAATATATGACCCGAAATTCAGTATGTGCTGCTTGTGTTTCTATATGACACAACTAGAGCATCTTTCTGAAGAGAAACTGCTTCTTTAATGTGGTAATGTTTGCATGAAAATCTATAAGGTTTGGGGCATACTTAAGTCTGCATCTCATTTTTTTCACTTTCCCCTAGACCTCTGTGCTGATGTTTTCCTCTGCATCAGTCAGAGGTGAGACCCAATAACAGCCTGGCCTTTTGTTGGAACACTGATGTCTTAGGAGGGTTCACCTACACCTGTGCCAGGGTACTAAAACCGTGTTTCGACCTGTATGTGAAAAACACAATTTAAAATGTTGCAGTTCAGGTAGATAGTGCTAAACTAAATATGGTGCTGACAAAAGCTTAGTGGAAAATCTCAGCAAAACAAATACCTATTCACTACTCCCTGCAAAAACACATGTGGTTCTGCTAGCTTGTTGCCAGAGCTCTCTTATTTTCCACAGTTGGTAAGATGGGTTTCAGCACTCTCTCAATAAGCAACCCAGCACTAATAGTTAGCATCATATCTGGAATGCTACTGGCCTTTCCAGACCCAGACTTAGCTCTCTAGACATGCATATCCTCAAAGGTTTTCTAGAAGGCTTGCTCAGCACGCCTATTTCGCTAGCAAATGTTTCAGCAGCAGCACAGATTCACAAACATTCTCTTTTTTTTCATAAGCCTAACTAAATAGGTTTTGGAATTTTCTCATTCTTTATGGTTATTGATACTTTTACATCTTTTGACAGAATTTTTTCCATTACAGACTAAGAACCACAGTAGTAAGTGTGCTTTATTGTGAAGGTGAATAGATCCTGCTGCCACACCGAAAAAAACCCCCATCATTTAGATGGCAGGTACCTTAGACTTCATGGTCACTAAATTATATTCAGTTTTGGACTATATTTGAGGCAGTTATTCCCACTCATGACCACTTTTGTATAATGCCATAGTCACAAATGAGTGAGAGCTGAAATGCTCTGTGTATGACTACATGAATGTGCACAATCCATTACACTTCTTACCAGACATTTCCTGACATCCTACATTTTCAAGGAATCTTATCTTTCAACAAGATTTGTAACAGGCAGTTCAAGTCACACAGACACTCATATCTTAAACATCCTTCCCCCTGACCTTGACAAATGCAGTCTTGTCTGGTCAGAGCCTTCAAGAATGCTGTTTTAATGATCATTTTCCCAGCCTGTTGCTTTGATCTTGATACCCCTTCTCTTAGTGCACAATTGGCTCTTCATCTCCCCCTCAAACAAAAGTGATTTCACTTCCAAGACCATTCATGGTTTTCTTCCACCTATTTCTTATTCATTATCACAACATCAACTTCCACCTCTGATTGACCTATAGTGTTAACCTTTATGCTGCTTGCTGCATTTTCCAGCAAGACCATTTTAGCACTTGCTTTCAAGTGGCCCCTCACAGCTGGAAAAGACGTTTTAGCTGTGACAGTCACATACTAGTTGTCTTTTGAGTCTTGGTTTAGAGTTCTTTTTTTTTTTCCCCAAAAAATATTGAAAAATTCTTTAATGCGGATGTTGTGCCAATACTCTTTATGCATGCCCACAATGTCTATATGCTTCTCTTCTGTCCTGCCTTACGTATGCATTGTTGGTGTTTTGTGTATGTCCTGTCCTAGGAGGTTTTGCCAGTAGGGTCCTAGAACATGGCCAAAACATTTGAGTGGTCCTGTAACACAAATCAAAGTAATGAAGATCTTTTCCTCTCCTAATTATGTATAATGTTTTCCTAACAGCCAATTTTAAAAAGCAGCCATTCCATAACCCCCTCAAGTGGGCCAAACCCATCTCACAACGTTGGCCTGACATGACTATATTTGCATTATGTAAAAAACCTCATGTGTATGCTCTTCAAACTTATGATCCAATTCCAGCAAAGTTATTGACATGAACATTTTTATGTTGCCAAAAGGGAGTTCTAGTTGCTTTTGATTATGACTTTCAAGAAGGTAGTTTATATACACCCACAAAACAATTTTCCAGCCAGCAAGAACTGCCTGTGCATTGTAGTTGCATTAAGGGGTTTTACCAGCACAACCATGATAGCAGAAATTCTACATTTCAGAGAAGGGCTGAAAACCTACCAACAAGCCCCTGAAAAAGCTGTGCAGTGACAGCCTGGCTCACTGACATCCACGGGAATTTTGACTTTATCATGAGTGAAGATAGGATTTCACAAAAGATGTTTATGATGCCTCATACATGGAGGCCATAAACTGGGAGCATACCATAACATCCAACCCTATAAATGTCATGAATCTGCATCCACATTCTTTTAACAATGTTTCAGATGTAGGTTGAAGTCAGAGCTGATCTGAGTTCTAAAAAAAATAAAAAAAAATATGTATTTCATTTCAGTGACCTGTTTCATTCTTCTGACACCGAGGAAAGCTCAACTCCTGACAAAATGTAGTAAACAGATATAAAGATAGTTGCAACACATTCCCTCAAAATTCAACTGAGAAACTGTAGAATTTCAAGGGAAACATGAGGCTATTTGAACACGGCCACCTACCTAAACCAAAAGTAGTTTCCAGGCCCTGAGCTGCTTTAATTTTGTGGGTTTTGTTCAGACAGCTAAAGTGGCAATCAATAAGACTTTTTAACTCCTCAATCTGGCTTTTGTGATAAAAGGTCAGAGTTGAGAATGGCCAGACCACAGGCTGCTCTAAGAAGTGAGCTGGGTATATATTGGATGAAAGTAGAAATGAGTTATCTGATGAATCGAGGAAGTCTATTTAAAACATAAATGTAAACAAACATAATTCAAAATTTTGTTCAAAATGGTAGAGAAATAATACAAGCTTAATCATATGTAGGTGGCAGGGACCTGAAGCATTTAAAAATTTTTTTTTAGTCAAGTTTTGCCTGGGGACCTCTGACTTCAGAAAAAAAATGCAGGTGATTGTAGAAAATAGGGAAAAAAGTCAGTGATCCTTGTTAAAGCATTGATCCTTTCAATGATTCCTCCCTTAGCTGAAGTATTTTGATGTGTGCTTCATTTACTTCAGTTTTGCACAAAAAGAAGAAAGAAATCTGAGTCAGGATAGCAGGGGGGAAAATCACTGGAGTGAAAATAAAAATAGAATCTTTTGTAACTTTCATGCTGACTTTTATTTTAGCAGTGTGCCAAAAACAGGGACTTCTGAAGACATTCCAAAAGAATGGCTTTTTAATTATCCTACTGTTATATTGCTCAGTCATGAATCTTTTTGACAGTTTAAGTGTAAAAAGCTAAGAAAATGTATTTATAATCTTTGCTCTTTTCCTTCTCTCATGCATGTTTTTTTTCCCATATTGGAGTAATAAATACTGGCATCATAATAGAAAGACACATTGAATGGTTCTCTAATGAGTTGAAAGAGCTGAAGGCAGAGACTTGATCCAGAAGAAAGGGGTGTCTGTGATGTATGAGACAACAGCAGTGACTTGAGAGCAGGAGCAGGACTAAATGCACGCAGGGCTTTTGGTTTTCTGTTAGTACACATGCTTTCTTGCCTCGGGGACAGCGATTTCAGTGGGATTCAAACCACTTGCCCAGATCTTTGGAAAGACCTGGCTGTGGTATGGCCTCCAGCAGAGCTTCTTGACGCCCCACAGCCCCAGCAGACGGGGTCTCTGCAGTCAGGGAGCTGCCGCATGTGCACACTGAGCTCTGCACAAGCGGAAGGTGCTGCTCCTGCCACACTCCATCAGCACATCCACCCTGCACTCCCATGCAGATCAGCTGTATGGGACAGGGCTGGAGCAGAGCTCGAAGAATAAAGGAGATGGGGATGCCCCAGTGCTGCCTCTGTACTCACCACTCAGTGGGGGTGTTTCTCCTGCTGCATACAGCTGAGCTGAGCAGGGTCAGAGCTGGCAGTGGGCGGTATTGCACTGGCTGCAGGGACTTGCTGAGCGTGTTGTGGCATCACAGACAAAGATTAAGTCCAGGTTAATGTACACACATGCTTCCCATTTACTTGTGATGAAGGGGACAATATAGCCTCACAATCTGCTGCTAAGGTTTTTCATAACCTTCATGTTTATGTTTGATTTCTACAGTTAAGTAGACTTCATGTTTGATAACAGGTCTATAGACCACAGCACTAGCTGAAAAATAGTTTGAATATTCTTTTGGAATTTCCTTTGCATGATTTATATGAGTAATTGAACAATCCACTGTTTAGTTTTAAACATTGCAATTGCTTTTGACAATATCATTACCTCAATCTAAATTGCACCAGAGAGTGCTAGGGTTATTTCAGACAGAATAAAAAGACTATAGAAGGAAAAACTCTCATCTCTGATAAGATGTATCCACATTTATGAATTCTCATTCTTTTTCTAGGAGGTATCATGGTATTTTCTGCCAGTCAGTAAAGTATTAATCAAGTATATTCAAGTAATTATTATAAAAATGTAAAAAGCACACCAAATATGAGGGCTTGTCTTCTTACAAGGGGATCCTATGCATTTCATTATGACCAGCAGATAAAATACTGGTGTTTCTCATCCAGAGATTTATTTTTTTTAACTTTTAGCTAGATTTGGGGCCAAGGGTTTAGGCGCATTATTCCTTGAATATCTTCCATTCAGTGAACTCCCTTGAACTTCAAAATGTCTAACGACCTTGCAGATATTTAAACATCAGCATGATCTTGACAGTAGCTGTTTGTATTCTGTCTTATATGTCAATACAGTAAGTGGAGAGTAAAAAAACAACCCTTTCCCTCAAAATCTGCTCTTTAGAAAAGCTGACCTTGTTTTTCTCCAACATCAGAAATTTTTTTTCCTGTTTTGTTTTATGGTTAGAAAACATTGTTTTCCTCTCTGCTTTCATAAGAATGGTTGGAATCAGTTCATCTGTGCAGTCTGAGATAGGCCCTGCATTTTAGGTATTTATCAGCCTAGGACATCCTTTTTCCAGCCTGCTGGCCAAGCAACTTACATTTGAATTTATCGGTGAAATAGAACTACAAGGCAGTGGATAACTTTAGAGATCCTGACCAGGTTCTGTCCTTGCCTTAGGTTCTGTCCTTGCCTTATGTTCTGTCCTTGTCTCGCAGATGGGATCTAGGAAAATTTAAGCATTTTTGGCAGGAGCTGAAATACCTTTGCTACAAAGAAGTTGAGGAGGTTTGGGCATTTTGGGGCATGTATTTTTTCTCTCCTCTTTTCTTTTTAGAATATGCTGAATGCTTGATGGGGCTTGGATCATGGCCTGCTTCATCTTGCAGTTCACACTGGCTTTAGCTGGAATTTTCTTCCATTTTTATTAGATAAGATTTTTTGCCTAGGAGCTAGGCATCCAAATTTTTGTGAGCCCTCAGTTCCTTTTCCAATAGTCTTTTAGGAATCCATGCCTTTAGTTTCTGTTTTTGCCTTTCTGTAAAGGTTATCAAAGTGTGAAGTTCTGGTTAAAGGTTTGTATGTAAGACTTATTTTCATCAGCCTTTGCTTTGCTTGAATCAATCTGTGTTGAACCTTCTGTAAACATCTTCATATGGCTTCCAAAGATTTCAGGCTTGATATTTTATCTTTTTTAGTACAGATTTCATAGCCAAATATATGCCTGATAAAATTTAACAGAAGTTTTCTGGTTTTGATTTAAAAGAATGTTCAAAGCACTGATAAACTTGACAAGCGACTTTGAAATTTTCTGTAGGTGCTTAATGCCTAGAAGTAAAGATACAATGTCTCTCTGAGAATCGTCTTGCAGGAAAAATTGTTAAACCTTGTGCTGGTTCTGTTTCATGCACTTCTTCAGATCATCTCTAATAGACACTATTCACCACTTCAAATATTTTTTTTTTAAAGGCTCAGAAATCTACACAAAGCCTTAAAAAATTACTTTTCTCAAATTTTATTAAATTATATATTCCTCACTTACAAAGCTGGTTTTACGTTAATGATGAGACGCCAAAGGAAAAAATAAGGAAGTAGCAGAAATTTCAAAACTTCTTGTGCTATTTTATTTTCAGAAACATGAAAGTCTGGAAAAGCAGCCATGGTTTAGCAAGACCACAGCTCTGGCTTTTTTTGCATCACTTTCTCTGTGACTCCATTTCAGAAAGTTTTTGCTCTAATAAAGAAAGTTGCACTGCAGATAACAGTAGCCTTTAGCCTTTAGGTGTTGTAACACAGTGAGGGTAGGGTATTGATAGCGTTATCTCATCTTTGGATTTTGGTGGCTTGGGGGGATATAACAGAACGATCCCAGTACCCACAAGGAGGTCATCAGCAAGACATAGCCACCAGTGCATGGTGGAAGGATGAAAAATAACATAAGCTGAAAGAAGAGATTCAGACTGGATTTAAGGAAAAAAAACTTTTATACTGTGACAACTGTCAAGAAGTGAAGGAGCCTGCCCAGAGGAGGTTGTGCTGTTTCCATTCTTGGATATTTTTGAGAACTGACTGGAAGCTAAGATCTGAATTAACCCCGTCTGACTTGAGAGGAGACCATGCTTTGAGAAGGAGTTTGCACTGGAGACCTTCTGAGGTCTTTTCCAACACAAATCCAACCTATGATCCTACAAGGACTGGCTGCGAGATGAGCTAAGGGTCACCTGGTCCAGGCCATCCTATGGAAGGGTGGGTACAAGACATGTTTCAAAAACAAAATGTGTTAAATTCTCTTCTTATGACCCAGAAACATAGTACAGGTGGTAACCAATGGCTAGAAGGTAGAATATGAATCTGTTGCAACACAGAATACATTGAAGTTAAAACCAGAGAAAATAGTGCCTTCTGGCACTATTTCCTATTAGACTGCCCAGGTGTCCAGATGTTTCCCTCTTCTTTCAGCCCCTCACACCCTGCCACCACCTCTTTCCCTCCAGCTACAGCCCTCTCCATCACCCCCTGACCAAAGCAGATTCCTTTCAAGGAAAGAATTCCACTTTTGAATTCTGTTACTTTCCTCTTATTTCAAGTAATTGTAGTATTGTCTTTTTTTCCATCAGTGTTCTCCCTTAGGGGAATTCTTCTAGCCTTAATTCTCATACTACCCTCTTTCAAAGAGCTTAAGATTTAATGCAAAAAACCTGTTCATCAGCTTGTGTTTCCAGCTACATTTATTTCTAGCCAGGGTGTTTAGGAAGTCTTATGCTTCCCTTTGCAGGTTGTAAAGTTGTGGGTTTGGCCTCCACAAAATATTCTTAGTGTAATTTCTGCTTTGCCCAAAGCTACCCTCTCTGCACCTATCCTGGAAAACAAAGAGCTGTTTCACACCTCTGAACATTCATAGTTCTCTGAAGTCATAAGTCTGAAGATCAGCATCCTGAACTATTTAATAAGCTTGGGTTTGGGGCTTCCATTTATCAATCCTTTTTTTATTAGACTGTTCTTTTTTCCTGACTTTTTCTCCAGCCTAACTTTGTAGGAGTTGCTTGTGTGGCATATGCCTTCACATTGTGCAAGAAGGGGGGCTTCTGCCTAATCCTTTACACTGTAATAAAATCAAGTCAAAATACTGGATGAAAATGTTACTGGTATGTGTTCCTTGAATTCCTAGCAATTCCGGAAGTCTTGCACCATCTATATCCTGTTTCCAAGTTCCCCACTTTAAAATTTCTGTCAAAAATCCTTGAAGTTGTGTCTGCTTTCTGCTGTTGTAGACTGGACTTCACTCTAGTGTTCGAGTAACCCCAGGAAAGTTTGAATTAGTTTTCACGGGCCACATTTTTCAGTGAACTTGATGAAATGAGAGAAACAGTTCCCACCAAGTAACAAATTCATACTTTGAGCCTCAACACAAGCCTAGAGCTTGAGATGGCACAAATGAAATTACTATCAAGACAATTTTTTCTTAGCTTCTGAATTCTGTCTTCAGACAATACTGAAGTAAAGAAATCCAAAATAATCTCTGATAAACCATCAGTAAGCCTAAGATTTGCTTAAATTTCATTCCTCACATGCACTGAAAAAGCTGAAGGATTTTCAATATTTTAGAGCATTTTTTTTCATTTTAGGCTGAAATCTTCCTTCATGTCTCACATTTCATGGCTGTCAGAGCTGTGGTAAGATTGCATTGTTTCAGGATAGTCCTACTTGCAGAGGGAGAAAAACCTCTTTATGTGCTTCTGCTTAGGCATGGACTGCTGCTCAGCTTGTGTACGTGCAGGCTGCCAGAGAACCAAGGTGACCACTGATGCTGCCAGCCAGGCACCAGAGATGTCCTCTCTGAAGCAGGCAGCAATTGCCAACATTGCCTCGTAGTCCTCCGGTGGCAAGTACACCTAGCACAGACTCCGGCACTCTCCACACCAGTTCTGTCCTTCCACTCCCTCTGATCAACAGATCTGCGCCAAACAGACTCCACCATCTACCCCTGGACAGAGCTGCAGCCTTTCCAGACATGCCTTGCCCTTACACTCACATTGGTAAACAAATTTTTTAAGTAAGGAAGGGTCTGAACAGTCATCTTTCTTGCTTTCTGATACCAGACAGGTCACGTCATGGAATGGTCCCTAGACTGAAAATATCTTTATGATTCCTCATATTTGTGAGTTTAGAGATGCAGATGCACTTAGAGATGCAGATGCACCTGCTAAATTATTTTTATCAGGAGACAAATAACACCTTCCACCTTCATTTGACCCCAATAACTTCCCATTAATATATTCTTGCTTGCAGACACCCCAAACTGTCTGCACTAGTGAGGAGGCAGAGCAGAAACACTATTTGGCAACTGTATCATAATCAGTCTGTAGCACAGGTATGTGTGTCAGTGTGAAGGTACTGCTGAAAATGGAGTACAGTACAGCCCTGAGCATACAGTAGAAATGGAAAAGAAGAAAAATCAATTTTGTATATTTCCTGTAGAAGGAATCCCATTATTTGATGCAGTAGAATGGAAGTCTTTCACCTGGAATAAACACACTCAGATAAACATACAAAAGAGCTCTTACCTAAATTTGCTCTGAATATTGCAGGAAAAAGCAGTTGTACAAAAGAAAATGTGGGAAACTGGCCAAGCAGGGGATCCGATGACTATTGAAAAAAATGATCAAGTTGAACATGAGTCAGAAACACATCCTTGAATCAAAGGTATCCTGGGCTGCATCAACAAGGGTGCTACCAGAGAGTCGAGTATTCTCTGCGTAGTCAGCAGTGGTGATGCCACATCTGCAGTTTTGGGTTTTTCAGTACAAAAGAGACATGGACATACCAGAGAAAGTCCATCAAAGGACCACTAAACTTCTAAAGTATCTGCAGCACCTCTGCTGGGATATCTGGGAGTTTGGCCTGGAGAAGAGACAGCTCAAAGATATCTCATCAATGAATTAAATATCCTAATGGAGGGTGAAGATGGAGCCAAGTTCTTTCCAGTGAAAGGAGCAGTGATGATGGGCACAAATTGAAACATAGAAGGCTTCATCTGTACATCAGAAAACACTTTTGTATTGCGAGGGTGACAGCATTGGAACAGGTTACCCAAAGAGGTTGCGGAGTCTCCATCCTTGAAGATATTAAAAGATCACCTGGTCCTGGTCCTGGTCCTGGTCCTGGTCCTGGTCCTGGTCCTGGTCCTGGTCCTGGTCCTGGGCAACCAGCTCTAGGTGACCCTGCTTGACCAGAAGAGTTGGCTCAGGTAACTTCCACAGGTCCCTTTCAACGTCAACCACTCTGTGATTCTGTAATTGCTACCAACAATTAGAGTAAGTTACAGTAAATTAATACAATACTCAGAAAGAGTTTTGGCTAAGACATAACTTTAAGCTCAGGCACTGCACCGACACGAAATATTTTTGATTTATCTACTGTATAGAGGGTGATCAAAACAAAAATTGTCACTTTTAAGGGATAGAAAATCAGACTTTTGGGGTTTTTTTCACTGTTCATATTACTCTGTACTCTGCCATCAAAACCAGGTGCATTTTGCATCTGTTGCTGGAAATTGATTTGAACAAAAATGAAAATCCAATAGATTTATCAAAGGAAAAGAGCGTTGTTATTTCTCTGAAATCTGCCCAAATCTTTCTTTCTGTCCATGCGTAACCATAAATCTACCTGGTGTATTGACAGCCAAATGTTTTCTGACCTGTGCCAAACATAGTCAAATAAATTTTAACTCCTTTGATGCACTACTTTACCAAAACTGAAGCCAGATGTTTCACAGGTGACCTGACAGAATACCATTACTTCCCAATTACCATAAATAAAAGGAAAGCCGTCACAAAGAGTGTGTGAAGATATATCATTCTAACATTCCTGAAGATTTAACCCTTCCTGACCATTCACAAATTGAACATCTGAAAGATGTTCCTGGACTCAGTAATTAGACACAAGAATCTTGACATTATCACTTCTCACTTTTCTTCATATTTAGATGTTTTGAAATTAGTTGTTTGGGGGGATTTCAGTCATTTTAGAAGCTACAGCTGTCATACAGACAGGCAAACAGATCTGCAGCAGCACCTCAGAGCTATGCAGAAAGTATAATTCCGCCTCCGATTAGGCTCAATGAGAAGATAAATAGTTTGTCTAGTATGCCTCTTGATACATTAACAATAATCCAGTAGTCTTCTCTAGTGCAGATTTTCTCCAAGTCAGTGACTTAGTGAATATGACAAAAGCTCTAGGGGTTTGCAGTTTGTGTTCCTCTCTGCGACACAAGGAAGGATCTACAAGTATTTTCCAAAATGATAGTTTTATCTTCAGGCATGGGTCCATTTATCTAATTGCACTGTGCTCATGACATACACAGTGCTGGTAGTATAGGTGATCTTAGTAGTGGTGGGATAATACATAAAAATAAGCATAACACCACTAGAAATATTTATATATTTTGGGAAAAGCAACTCTTATCTAGGATCGTGAACAAAACAAATATTTTCCAGAGTCCACTAACTTCGTGGATTCATTCTGGCTATCATGGGCTTTTAACTAGACCCAGTGTATTCAAAATATTGAAGGAACATCAGATCCTAAAAGTGGTTTAGAGTGGTTACACTGAAAAAAATAGATGCAAAGACAGACTCTTTGAAGGTTGTTTGTATAAATATTCACAGAGTGAAGACAAGGGTAACAAAACAACACAATTTTCTATCACTCTGGCAATTCACTTTAAGCAGTAAAAAAGCAGGTTAAGAAAGTTTCCAACCAATATCTGTGGTTAGTGTTTGAGATCCAGATGATAATATTTGCTGACTAGCGTAGTACCAGCTGGTGAAAAGTCACCTGTTAATTCAGTGGATGCCAGCTGGAATACCATCCACAATGGATTTTTCATCTTAGATTCTCGAGGGAAACAGATTCATAAAAGCCACTTCAGGTGCATGTGCTCAACATACTGTTCCACCAATGAAAACAAAAAACTCCTTCCTTACTTTGAAGTACCAAAATTCACAAGGCCAAGGAAGTACCCTCCACATTTATACCTTTCCCAAGCAAGGCCTCTGGTTAGATAGCAGTACTGGGGAGAAAGGACTGATATCATCATTACCTCTACTAACCAGGAATGATTTGTCCAGCCTTTCATTCTTATGTTAGTAATAAGAGCACTGTAGGGAGGGGAAAGGAGATGTTCAGAATCACATCAGTCCCCAGCTTTTCTTGTAATTTTCAGCAAATATCCATTTACTGTGCTTTCTTTTGGTGTTTTTCTGAAGCACTTTCTGTCTCTGCAGTTTTTAGAATACATGGATGACTAAAAGCAATGCATTGGTCAATAGTGTACAGATACCTAGAAGTTAGGCACAGCTTTGGTGACTTCAGCCCTGTATTTCACTGTGGCTATCCCTTATTAATGCTTACTGTGAATGCTGGACAGATCTGTGCTTTCATGAATGAACATACTCATTTCCTACACTTTTAGTTAGCTTTTAATAAGCCGCTAAGCATAACTGGGGTTTCAGCAAGATGATACAATAAAGTTAAGCCATGGAAAAGGACTGACCCTCATCATCCTCCTTCTGAATTGTAATGTGAGCAGGCACAAAGTGCCATTCCACTCTGCACCCCACAAGCACACAGGTGTGAGCATGAACACAGACACAACTGTCTTTGAAAGAAAGCACCTCTATGACTCTGAAATCCCAATATCCACTCCCTTCATAAACCATGAGAAAGCCATTTGAAGGAAATAAGTTAGCCACATGGAAAGGATTCTGCCTGCCTCCACCTCCATTAAGACCCATTGGGCACAAAAGAAAACTCACAGCCAGAAATGCTCTGTGACTAGGTTTATCAGGTATAATTCATGAAATAGGATATTCCTGTATGGCTTGTTAGCAGTGAAGCAGCAAGAATAGTCCAGGATTACCTGCACCTGGTTTTAAAACAAAACAGGCAGAAGAGCAACATCAACCATCACCTTCCTTTTCAGCCTAAACGTTTCACAAACCTCTGCAGCTTTGTAGTCACCAGAGGGGGACAAAGACTCATAATGCTGAGAACTTGATTATGCTTTGATTTGCCTCAGTCCACAAACCTTTCACTTCCCTCTGTTCTCAGATGCTGGCTCACATTTGTACTCAAAGCAGTTTATTCCTCTTTTCTTTTATGGTTTGGTATACCCTTCTTTCAACTGCTGGAACTTATGTGTACAGGATTTCAGAATTGCTAAAGCCAACAAAATTAAACACTCATGAAGGGATAAGATATTGAAGTTTCCTCATGTTCCTCCTACTTACACCACACAACATTCCTTTTGATTTGCTTTTTCTAGATGGAAATATTGCTATCCAAGGGGTCTTGCAACTCACACATGGCTTCTTGCTACAGCCACTGACATTTCATGAAAAATTCAGATATTGCCAAAGAAAGATTTCCCTAAGGTTTACTGAACTTTGCTGGTACAGTTTTTCTTTGCCTGACCTTTGCTTTACAGTACTGAATTATTAAGTTAGTCTTCTTTCCTTATTCAGCATTTCTGTGCAGAAGATATTATGTCTAAAACATGTTGAGCAGTTGAGGCCATTGGGCTGTACGCTATGGTTGTGAAGCAAAGAGTATATGATAATCCATTAGTGTCTTCTTGTGGAATCACAAGAAGGAGAAACTATTATTGGAAAACTCTATTGATCCTGAAAGTCAAGAAAAACATTCTTCTCTTCATGCAGAAAAATATGAAGTGTATATATTAATTTATGTCTTGCAACTGTATAGTCCCTGTGAATATTGATTTGATGGAAACAGAGCTGCACCCTTCAGGAGTGTGTTGTTGCTACTTCTTTTCTTTCTTCTTTTAGTTTCCCCCTCCTACCTCTCTCTTCGATGTACAGGGTTCAGCTTCCCTCCAATTATCATGCCCTCTTCTTTGAAGTAATGCAGCATATAGACAGGACATCTACTGATCTTCTAGAAGGTACCGGAGGTGGTCATGTCCAACCAAGTTTTGCTTTCCTTCATAAGTAGAAAAGGACAAAAGCAAGAACCTGCAATTTCTCCTAGGAGAGGTTTTTATCTGATAAAATAAAAACCTTGCTCACACACTTTTTTCTCTAGATTAAAGTTTGTGATCACCTTTTTTTTTTGGAATCATTCTTTCCCATGAGGGTAAATCTGCCATGTGTACTTTTTCTTAGTGTGCACTTACCAGAAGGAAGACCAGCATCATAATCATGCCACATGCTATCTTCAGACATACCTCTCTCCTGCTGCATAGTCTGGTATTTAGTGCACTGCATCATGAATCATTTGCTATCTCTTTTACTTGTATGTCATTACCTAAGATACATGTATTAAATTCTCAGGGCTTTTCAGACTCTCAAAGATGCAATTTCATGCCTGACAACTCCATAAAATATATTAGATATTTTCATTTCTCTTAAATTTAAACCAGAAACCTGGCTTCAGTGGATGTTTCAGTTGGTTTTTTAAATCTCTCCAAGCTTGTGACATTTGTAACTGTTCAGATGTTAACCCAAACCATTCACCCATTCACCTTGGTAACAGCATACTTTTGGTTTTTATGTACTGGGCTGGACATCAAAGACATGTTTTTATTGCACAGATTTTACTAGCCAAGTCTGGATTCATAACAGACCCTGTTCAGCAACAGCTGAATTGTATAGACAGTTCTTCTTTGGGATAAAAACAGGTGAACTGTGATAAACCAAGTCCCAAATCGAAATCTTCCCTCCATCCTTGCTCACCTTCAGCTCCCTACTCAGATTTTGGCTGGGACTGGCTATTTTCTGGAAATAAATGCCTTATTTGCTGTGCTGTTTACTACAGGAAGCCTCGGTCTTTGTACGGGAAGAGCAACACATACACACATCTTTCCAATGGAGACTCTCAGGAGCACTAAAGCTATCTTATTCAAAAAGAACCTAGTTAATGATGGATGCATTGAACATTTCTTTTTTTTTTTTTAATGAGAGAAACAGATGTCTTTAACACATTGTGTACATTGTCTTCCCTACCCTGTTCGTACTGATCTTCTGGAGGTTCATATATGTAGCACTGGCTTGTCCTGTACTTACTCAAACCAGTACCTCCTCCTTCATTCCCTACAGAAAGAAACATATGGCAAAATAATGGCTTCTCCCTTAGTTCAGTCAAACCCTCTTTTCCCTCAACCCACACTCCCAAAGTCACTACATACATGTTTAAACATTCATGCAACTGCATGAGTAGGACTGAATATATTGCCTAAGCTGTGTAGGCACTACCACAAACACGTGCTTTAATACAATCAAGAGCTCTTCATGACCAGGAAGATGGGAGGCAGGGACTCAGAAAATCTTTCAGCAAAAGATGCCTGAACTACATGTTCAGAAACTTAAGCAGTGTTCACCATCATTTTCATTTGTCGAGCTTCATGTAAGAGCCCACTTCTGTCAAACAAGTCAGGATACCAGCTGTTTCAATAGATGTTATCAACCAGTTTTTATGGTGAATATTATTTCCATATTATTTCCAAGAGAAATAAATGGAAGAGGATGCTGAATGACAGTTTAATAGTAATGATATCTTATATTTATATAGTTCTTACCATCCTAGAACAATTTACAAATAATATCCGTAAAAGAGTTACTCTGCCCATCCTTAAAGTACCTCCATCTCTCAGCTGGAGGCTGGGATCCAAGCATGCAGTTGACAAAGAGCAGATCAGCAGGGGAAGGGGAATTTTGGCTGAAAATTCATAGACTTGGGAAACAACATCTCTTATGGAAAAAAAATAGCCCACAAAAAAAACCAACACTGTGGAATCATTAAACTCCCCACAGAACAGAAGATTCTGGTCTTGTAAAAAAAAAGTTTGATTGTATAGAAAACTTCTTTGGAGTTGATTATCCCCACTGAAAGATGAAATACCAAGTTCTGCTAGGTTGCCATGGAATATCCATAAGTCAAACATAAGCCATGCCTTCCAGGTTAAAGTGCAGATGAAGATATACTTCAGAAGGCTGGTCATTGATGTTTATTCATCTGGTTTTACTCACAGGTATTGTCAGTGCAGCACACACAATTGTGTACCACACTCCCTTCTACTCTGACGGTGGTCAATTACCAGGGGTACCAACGTGCTGCAGGGCCTGATCTGAAGTCTGCCATGGAAGCTCTCAAAGAAATACCTCATCCAGCATTTGGGTCTATGGTTTGAAAGGAAAAACAAGAGCTATAACCCACTGATATGACAGCTGCACTTCATCATCATTTCAGTGTCTCACATCAGCTCTGGGTTGTTTGCAACACAGCAATGATTTACCAAAGAGTTGGAGGAATACTTTTTGTCACCTTCATGTTTCCCACCAGAAAACTGAAGGCAAACAAGCATAAGCTTGGTCCATTCAAAGTTATGAGAAGTACAAACTTATAGTTTCGACATCCTCTTCTTTCAGGAGTCAGGCAAACCATTTAGAAGTTGTTCTCTATACCTCTCTTCTGTGATGTCCCACTCTTAAGGGAAAGGGAGGACTCAAGATTAGTGGATACTTGTGGTCAAAAGGAACAATAAAAGTCAGATGGTCCGCAGTAGCTGGAAAAGTTTTATTAGTAAATTATGCACTTGGCATGGAAATTGGTATGTTAGTCCCTGATCTTCTAGTACAAGCATGCAACAGCGGGGTTTAGATAGAAGGGTAGGGTAAAAGACCGAAAAAGAGAGATGAATTAAAACAGTGGGGAGAGAGATAAAAAGAAAGGAAGAAAGAGAGATCACCAGCCCTGGCTCCAGTGTCATTCCGGCTGGGGGTGCCTGCATGCCTGGGCTTCATGGGCCTGCCTTTCTATAGACAAGTTTTCCCCACCCTAGAGCAAAGTTTCTTCCTTCCTATCCGAATTAGCTTTGTGCAGTCCGTTCTGCTAGACCTTTCTGGAAATGAGTAGGAGGGTTTTGGGGGTCCTTGGTGGCCTTGATTCCTGCCCCTACTGTCCATGTCTGCTTCTCAATCTCATTCCTGTACTGTACAACACCGTACTGTGTTGTGCTCTAGGAACTACAACAAGGACATTTTCCCAGAAAAGTGCTGCCCTACTTCTGTACAGCCCCCTTCTCCAGCCATATCCTGTTCTTTCTCACAGTGTGTTATTACCAACACTCTTTGGCTGTTATTCCTGACAATCCTTGGTTGGCTCCACAGCTATCTGTCTATCGGCATTTGAGACATACACACTAGCCCCTTATCTTCTGGGCTTCTACACCTTCTCAGTTTCTCACCTCTCAGATGAGTAGTTTAACCACTGTTTTATGTGATGCTATCTGAAAGGTTAAAACACTCTTCTGAAGATGAAGCAGAATACACAACCATGTGAAGTGCATTATAGTTTAATGAAAAATTGGAAAGGTAAATGTAACACAAGTAACTTGTGTCCGAATCCAAAATATTAAACTACAAAAGAACTTCAATTTTCTTTATTTTCCAAATCTGACTCTTCTCCCTCCTTCACTCCTTAGCAGTTTTCCCAATGCAAAAATTTCCCACTAGCCATCAGTCTCTGGGAAAGCATTTAAGAAAGAGAGGTGATAAGGGAAGAATGATTTGAGAATAAAATGTTTGCAGCAGAGAGTGAAAATTAGCTGGTTTAGTGCTTCAGTATGTAAACTAGCTCAGGATTTGAAGCAAATTCATTAGAGCAGGTTGACACAGTCCAAATGACAAGTGAGGGAAGTCCTCATGGTGACATTTCTCATGGCTAGAACAGAGCAGCAGGTTAACCTGTTACTGAAGGATTAAGTGTTCATCAGTTACGTGCTGACATGTCTGAAAAACATTTGGCCCCTTTGTCTATGATTCACTTTAATTCTGCCAGCCCTTTTTAACCCTAAAATGCCTAAGGCTGGGCTGTCCTCTCCCAGCTTTGAGAAATACTATGACACTAAATTTTATTACAGAATTTACTGTGGGCTTTAGAACACCAGCCTACAAAAAAACTTTCAGTTTGTAAAATAACTCATTTTTATCTCTTTTTTTCAAATATACTTGGAGAGATTGTTTCTGAAAAAGACACGCCTGTCGTCATGAACTAATGCCATCAGTGGGGAATTCAGCCATTTGTGTGTTGAGTTCTCATACTAAAAAAAAGAGAAAAAATACATAATTCTTTCTCATCTAAACTGATATTAAAATTTGGTGATTAAAGATCCCATTCCTCCTCAACTATGACACAAAGACAAGGGCAGATAGGAAGGGGGTACTGTGTGGAGTGTTTTGGCCAACTCGAAGTAGCTACTAGTAGAGGTCCTTTTCTTTCTCTTTTTTTCTCTAGTTTAATTTGTTGGCATACCTGCCTTTTATTTCCTTCTTTTGTTGTAGTGGGGTTTTCTTTTGTTTGGTTGTTTTGAGTTTTTGTTTGGTGGGGTGGGTTTTAGACATTTTTTTAGTGGTGAAATATAAGATAAAACATAAGAAATAGGAATCAAATTATGAACTTTACTAAAAGTTAACTCCAAAAAATATTATAAAAAAGACAGGACTTGTGAAAACCACAAGCCACCAGTTAGTTATGAGGAGCTGCAACCTTCACAAATCTGTGTGCTGAAATGGAGCATGGAAGAGATCAGACCAGAACTCAGACTCGTTAAGGAATTTCTCCATTCCACAGGCTTTGTCATCAGGCATCTACAGTCCCTTTCCCCCATATCCTGAAAAATTTTCTTGCATTTTGCAGTTTTCAGAAACCTCTGCTGTATGACCAGTATTGAGATAGACTGCAAATCTGACCAGCAGTGTTGCCAGTCACCTTGCTCAGAACAAAACACTCTTTATCTAGTTTTGATTGGCACTCTTGCAGAAGCTCTCCACTCTGGATATTGCTATCAGAAAAAAATGAAGTAGCAGTGCAAGACAGATGGCTGAGGTACAACTTGCTGCTGCTTTAGGACTGTGAACAAGGTTGCCTGGCAAGTTCACTGTTGCTGGGTATGGGATGCTGCAAACAGAGTGTGAGTTCTGTTACTTTTGGGATGCTGTTTCACTGGAAAAGAGATTTTCTGATTTAATGTTGTAGAGAAAAGGTCAGAGGGATTATGTGTTGAAGAAGATATTTTCTGAGTTATGCAAACACCCAGGGCTGCTGCTATCTAACAGGGTGGTCACTTCAGTAGAGATAACAAACTTTATCTGAACTCAGGCACACTTCCTGATAAAGTGGGCTGTACAGCTGCTAGGTGATATTTGCAATAGATGGATTTAATAAGAAAGAGGAAAGACTTTTTGTTTTTGTTATTACTACTTGGACTGGAAAGCTAACAATGACTTCAAGCCAAAAGACTCCCAGCTTCTCAGTATATTTAACTCAAACCATGAATGTCCACTAATATTTCCCTCTGATATTATCTCCAGATTCCCAATACAATAGTTCATCAATTCAATTAAAACACATGCACATTCTGATTTCAATCTTATATTTGCTAGCACATTGACCAGCTTGTTTGGGATTTTTTTTAAAGGGCAAAAATCAAATTATTTTCCACAATGCTTATGCACATTACACTCTGTAAGACTCTTTTCTAAGCAACCTGAGATACACGTGTTTCAAAATATTCTTTCCTAGTATTCCTGCATCAAGAACACCTGCTCTTGTTATACCTACCCTTAGCGAAGGCTCCCTTCCTTTTTTTATTGACAGGGAGAGATATTGTAAACTATGCCTGTATGAATTTAATGTTAAGACTCATATTTACAGCTGTCTGCATTCCCAAACCTCCTTCATTCAATCTGTATAATGGAAATTACATCCTCCACAATGATGGAATGTAAGCAAAATCAGAAAGTTATCTATTGCTCTTGGGCAATTTCCATATATTAAACATCAAATCTAATCAATGAAAGGTAAGAGTCCTTCATTAGTTGCTACAGACATCTAGTAAGTGTCTGGATAGGAAATGGAATATTTATCTTAAATCTTCATCAGTAATAAGATGGCCTCCAATAGGCTTGAGTAGTGCAGACATGAAAAGAGTACTGCAATACTACTTGGGAAACAATCAAGGATATGGAGCTGTGGTTGTATGAAAAAAAAAACAAAACACACCCGAGATTATGGAGACATTAATTTTCCCTCACTAAGTATATGATCAGACTTTCCAAATATTTGCATCTGGAAGCTGAAAGCGAAATAAGATAAAAAATTAGGTTAAATGGGTAAACAGGAACCTTTGATGATACTCAGAATTACTCAGGGTGATAGGTAATTCCAAAGACAATAAAATCTCTTTTTTATGTTTATTGTTTTCCAGTGTGCAATGTTTCTAATTATCTATTTACATTAAGGTAAATTTCTCATTATTTGCATTATGGTATCACTATCTACTGTGCCTTTTTCATACTTCTGCTTTAGGCAGCTGGGACTTGCTGCCATCAGAAACTGTTCCACTTTTGCTATGAACTTGAAGGCACTGTTAAGACCGGGCTTTCTCTCTTTGTCCTGCCCGCCATCTTCAAGGAATTAAAGACTCACATTCTTTCCTGGTCTTTTCTTTCTACCCCCTGATGTCCACCGGCAGGTCGACCTCCAAGTGAGTAAAAAGGCAGAGGGAGTTGTTTGCACATTAGTCCTGTACCTCTTAGTCTTCCTTCCAGGAAGAGTTCTCCAGTAAGCAGTGTATGGTTCTGCTAATGAGCTTTTATTCATCAAGAAGTTGTAGCCTCTAGCATTTTAAGGAAATTTCACTGGATTCCTGCAGTGCTGATGCCAGTTATAGATGGAATTTATAAACTTACATGGGAAGAGCTAAAGGAGAGTTTTTGAGGTGACACTGAACTACCTTTTTTACACACAAAACACATAGTTCTTTATTTTTGTCTTTTATTGTCTTTTTTTTTTTTTTTATTATTATTTTTTATTTTTATTCCTCCTACATACTCTATGCCTTTGCAAAACCTTTTGCCACAACTTTTTGTCTCCAGGTCCAAAATTATTCCAGGTCTTCTCCATTTCTTCACAGAATATCAGTTTTTTACGCTTGTCCTTCCCCCTCAGAACTCAACACTACACTGGCTATGTGAATTTCCTAGAGAATTATCTAGTCTTTTCCTACCTCCCACCCCTTTGACATGTCTAAATATTTTGGATTTCTCTCATGACTGATCCTGAGCATGATTGTATACCAGAGGGTTCATTTTTACTTTTGATTTCTGGAGCTATCCAAAAGTTACTTCAAAATCCAGTTTGCACCTCAGCTCAAGAAATACACATCAACATATTATATTTCCTATAAATCAGCTATACATACTTAGGCCAATGTTTATGCTAAGCCTTTCATTTCTGTAATATGTTGGTAGGAAGAAAATAAACATTGAGAAGTTATCTTAGAGTGATCTGCAGCAATTCATCAAAGTAGGGTTTTCTTGAAGACCATAGTAATGAAAATCACAAACAGCTTCTGTGCACTAAACAACACCAAATGCTTGCCCTGAAGCTCTAAGGAACCATGGAAACAGTTCTTCAGTGTATTTCCCAGTATTGATCCATAAGAGTTTTCATGCTTTCAATTTTGCATAATTCTCAGGTTGAAATGAACTCAGAGCATACAATGTGAAACTCAGCCAAGAATTCTGCTTTCCATAATTCCAGCTCAAAACCATATATCAGCCTGACTTCTCTCAAAGCAGTTTTCACAAAAGACATGCAAGCATTGACCAAACCCATGCTGGATTCCAAATGTGTAATATGGTTTTGGTTTCATTGTAAACATTTTGCATAACTTTGGTTTTCTATATTAAAATGGTTTATGTGGTCTTCAGAGGGGTCTAAAGGAAGAAAAAGCAAAATGAAATCCCCTGTCAAAAGGTTCATAACTTCCTTCATAATCTTTGGACCCCAAAGCCACACTGGCTCCACAGCTCAGTTCAGATATTAATAGTTTGTGAGAAGTCTGCAGCTGAACTTCCAGGTTTTGCAGCAGATATTGCACATCTCTTCCAGAACAAATTATTTTCCAACATTATTCACATAATTAACTACCTCACAAGCAGTTCTGCATGGTCCTATCACTGCAGCATGGAGCCTTTAGCTGTCTGAGTATTCATGCAGAAAACATACAGAGGAAGGGGACCTTCCTAGTGAGTTAAGGACCTTTTGAAAGAAATCCTGATGCACAGACCATATGGGTGTAGAAAGAGCAGCATCCCTCTGAGTTCAGAGATTTATAACTGAAAGGTCATTAGAGAGGCTATGACTTTCCTACAATTTTAGCCAAGCTGCTTAACAGCTTGCAGCTGTACCTACAAGTATCCTACAGAGCTGGGAGCTTCCTAGACTACCTTGGTTGTATGTGCTCTTTGCAACACTTAAAAATCCAAACAACACATTAAACCCAACAATTTTCTCGGGTGCATAACAGGAGTGCTCAAACTATCAGTTAAGTGGTTGTTCTCACCTATATTCAACAGCAGTTATACATTTCTGAGAGCAAGTCAAAGAGATTTGCTTGACTTTCTCTGCAAATAAACTGACTTATTTCAGTTTGAAGTGAAAAGAATGAAGAATAAGATCTCAGATAAAATTACGACTAGGCCTGAGAGTCTGTTTGAGAAACTGCTGTATATCAGCTATTTGATATAACTTTCCATGAAATGGTACTCTTTTACTGTCATATATTTGCAGGATCATCAAAGTGAGGTTCAGATCAGGACTTAAATATATGTATTTTTGTGGATACCTTTGCTACTTTCTTTTCTGGAAAAGGTAAGTACACATCAGTATGAAACCCATGAACAATTGCAGCTTATGAATTTTGTGTTGCTATGCCTAAGGCTCTAGCTACAGCTTTGAGAAAATTAGTGCTAGCATTTGAAGAGGGAAGGAGTTAGAGAATGTTGATGCAGGAGGACCATGAAGAACTTGTGATGCCACAAGTGACAGGTTCAAAGAGAGTCCTCACCTGCTCACTGGGTACTTGTGAAGCCTTGAATGCATCCAGAAGCCACTGCTCTCTAGAAGGAAGATTTTAGCAGTCGTCAGTGTAGGGGTTGGCTCACAGTGGCTAGGTGGCCAGTCTCTAATTCTCTATCCTATGCTCGCTTGCTGTGTAAGTGTGTCACATCTTTCAGCTTTGCTGGAATTCTTTCTTTTGCAGAACATACATTAAGCTCTTCAGTGGAAAAGGGATGTTGTGAAGCTGACTGAAATTTGTCGCAATGTTTTGCTATTGATAAGCGGTGTCAGAAGAGTGTGAAGTGATGCTAGATATGCCTTTAGCTCTTCAGAGCTGGACAGGTGTTTAGGGCTTGATGTCTCTATCTACCTACTCACTCTTCAGTATTTACTCAAGACAGAATTATTGACTTAAAAATTTAAAACAAACTTTAGATGAGGAAGTTGGACTAAGGAAAATAAACAAATGCATTTAAAATTCCCAGAATGAAGGTATTAAGGAGAAAAAAATGCTGAGAAGGAAGTCTTTTCTCCCAGCTGTGCTTTCTCATGTCAGGTGAGTTCACACTCTGGTTTGACTTTAAATGATCATAAAACATCTTCGGCATAAACAGTATATTTAACAAAGATAGAAGTGGCCTCATTAGATGTGCAGTAGTTTCTCACACCTCGTCTGCTTTCAGAGAATGACTGGTTACTCTTCCTGTGGATGTGCTGCAGACACATTCCAACTCTCTGATGTCAGTAGCAACTGCACCAAGAGCTCTGCTGGTGTGCAGCATGGATGATTTGCCAGAGCTTGTCAGATAAGAAAATAAACTTATTTCAGCAACTGTGAGTTATTCCATTTAAAGAAAATCCTCTTGGGCTCTGGTGTTAGGATTCTGTGAAAATCTTGTTTTATTATTCTCTTTCCAAAAGTTAGGCTGACTTTGGTTCAGATTTTTTGAGGCACTGACAGCATGGCTATGTAACTAAGGAGAATTTAGCCTACAAGATTTAGCTTGTTCTATCATTTTTTCTCCAAGAAATTACTACCTCAGTGGCTTGCACAAAAATTGCAGACCAAGCTATGTTCTGTTCTCAGACCAACTTCACATGCACATAGATACTAAACATTTTTAGACTTTTCACTGTTCAGTTATGTAACTCCAGTACTCTCCCGTATAAAACTACAGTAAATTTTAATGCTTCCTGTAAGACTCACTGAGATCTTTGAAGTCATTTTTGTGATGAAGAGCTCCCTTCCTGCTGATTGTTCTGACCTTCCTCCAAACACCATCTTCTCTTTCACTGAAATCAGAGTTAGTCTTCTTGAGAATTTCACAAAATCATAGAATGGTTTTGGTTGGGAGAGACCTTAAAAATCTTCCAGTTCCAAACCCCCTGGCATGGGCAGAGAACATTTCACTAGACCAGTTACTCAGAGCCCCATCCAGCCTGGTCTTCAACATCTCCAGGGAGAGGACATCCACAGAACTTCTCTGGGCAACCTGTGCCAGTACTTCATCACTCTCACTGTAAGGAATTTCTTCCTAATATCTTACCTAAACTACTCTCCTTCAGCTTAAGCCCACTGCCCCTTGTCCTTGTCCAAGGGCACTACATGCCCTTGTGAAAAGTCCCTCTCCAGCCTTCTTGTACCCTTTAGCACTGGCAGGCTGCTATAAGGTCTTCCCAGGGCGTTTTCTTCTCCAGGCTGAACAACTCCAGCTCTCTCAGACTGTCTTAGAAGAGGCATAGAAGATCGAGAATAGAAGAGGCATTCCAGCCTTGTGATCAACTTAGTATCCCTCCTCTGGACTCATTCAATCAGGTCAATGTCTTTCTTTTGTTTCTGGGGTACCCAGAGCTGGACACAGTACTCCAGGTAGAATCTCACAAGAGCAAAGTAGAGCAGGACTTTCTTCTGTTACCTAATTAAGCATCAATCAGCTTGGACTAAATTGATGATTGACTCCCTGACACCCATTTCCCACTTTCTGAGGGACTTGTAATATTCATCTATCCTCTGCCTTTGTCTATTGCTCCCAAATACTTCTATATTAGCTCCTACTCAAAATTGCTTAGTCTTGAGGGATCAGACTCACTGCAGTCTTTATCTGAAGCTCAAAAACTTTCCTTCAGAAGTGTGACAACAAACCTCTGCCTCCCATACAAGCTGAATTGCTGGATGCCTCATATCTAAATTCTATCGTAGTAAATGCTGGAAAGGTTCCCTGAGCTGCAGAAATGTTAACAATGTATTTTTAATACCAAAGAGGGGTGTTTTGTTCTATTGCATCAGAAAGTATCAGGTGACAAATATGGCAACAGCCTTTTTTATGTAAAAAGAATGGATGTGGAATTCCGTTTAAAGGAGACTTAAGAGTAATTCTGGGACCTGACATAGTGTGGCGTACATGCTTTCATATCCAGAAAAATGTGTCCACTGCCACTAAGGCTGGTGTCAATGAGCCAGGTAATATACATAAAACAGAAAATACAGAGAGCAATGGCAGGGAAATGTTAAATACGTATGAGCCTGCAGGAAGCAGCGCCTTCTTAAAACCCCAGTCATGAAGCCCCAAAAATTTAGCCAGAAGCACTGGTGTTCCCTCACTTCCTTCATGATGAAATCAGTATGGTCACAGCTTGTCATTATTCTTTTGGAGAAAAAAAGTTAATCTTTGGAAAGAGGC
>VZTH01006540.1:2656-16118 GCA_013397815.1 Aleadryas rufinucha | reverse complement strand
CACTGACCACACCCATCCATGTGTTCCACTGACCACATCCATTCCACTGACCACACCCCTCCACTGACCACACCCTTCCATGTGATCCTTGACCACACCCTCTCCACTGACCACACCCTTCCATGTGATCCTTTGTGCTGCTCACTCACAGGAATTCCTGACTCCTCTCCTTCCCCCCATTCCTCTTCCCAAGCTCAGTCCAGCCTGAACCTGCTTTAGGATTTGCAGCCTCGAGACCCCACAACGCCCAACTTCCCAAGAACTAAAAACTATTTAAGTTTCCCGCTAGGAGAAATCCCGACCCCGTGGGGCCACAGCTCCAGCAAATTCCCTCAACTCAGGGGGTGAATTCTCAGTCCCCACCCCCAAATTCCTGTTCCCAGCATTCCCAGGAGTTTTATCAGTGCCAAACACACAAAAACCCCCACAAAACCCCACTTCCCTCAAACCACCCGCGGTGTCCGCGCCACCCCACAGCCGCTCCTTCCCTGTTCCCTGTTTTTCCAGGGACGAGCATGATGGTGGAGGACTCGGGGACGAGGCCGGTGCCCCACGCCGTGGTCATCACCACCAACTCCCTGCTGATGGTGGCCCTGATCAGCTCCCTGGAGCTCTGACCGCGCCCCGGACGCGGCTCCGGACACGCTTCCTCCCGATCCCGCGGGAACGACGCAACCTTCGGCAAATCCCACTTCGGATCGGGGCGGCGCCGCGGGGAGAGGATTTGACCTCGTGGTTGGATGGGAGGAAGAAGTAAAAATCAGCTTTTTTTTTGGTTTTGGTTTGGAGGAACAAAAGCTTTCGTACAAGACGTGGGTCTTTAACCGATGAAAAGTTTTTTTAAGGAAAACGAGGAAAACGAAGAATTCTCCGGGAATTCTGCAGCCAACTGCCCCCTCCCCCCACTGTATCCATAGGTTTTCTGCCTTATCAAGCCATGTATGAGATAACCAGACTGCGAAATTTGACTTTTTTTTTAACTCTGTACAGCGAATTCCGGGGTGGGGGACGGGGACTGAGGAGTTCAGGGAGCAGCGTGTTCCACACCCATCCCACCACAGCCAGCTCGGAGCATTTCTGGGACAGGATCGATCCTTTATCCCACAAAAAACAACCAAATCCTGCAGGAACCAGCCCGAGGAGGAAAAGCCACGGGAGGACCGAGCTCTGCCTCAGCCTGAGAAGCTTTTTTTACACCTCTGGTGTTCACTTGCAGCCCCAGCCTGATGCTTGTCTCAGCTGTGAGGTGCAAATCCCGTGTTTTCCCCTATCCCACGTGCTTTCGGGGTGGATTTGTCACCCTGTTTGCGTCTTTCCTTTCTGTCTGGGGAGAAGGGGAAAGGGAAAAGGGGATACTTTTCCAGCATCCCTAATTGGGGCAGCTCTTCCTAAAAATGGAGGCGCCCATGAATCCAATTTCAAGGGGGGCTTAAAGAAGGAATTCTAAAAAAGGACAAAATTCCAACAAAAACTGGAGACTCAAGGAAGCCACCGCTGGGACGAGGAGGAAAATCTGGACTCGGATTCACCTCCCTGCACTGAGAATTCATCCAGCCAAAATTCCAGGCTCGGGTTTGGGCTGCAGAGGCTGAGATCCAGCCGGGAAGCAGCTCTGGATTCCAGCTCCAGGCTGCCGGACATCCCAAGGAAGCAGCGGGATGCTGCGGAGCCCCCTGCGCTCCAGAGGCTGGGAAAAGCAGGAATGCTGAGCTCACCACCCACAGGACTGGTTGGGAATCGATGTTGGGATTGAAATCTCTGTCTCCCAGTAAAGCAGTTGACCAAAGTTAACGAGAATTGATTGGTGTTGATGCCGGTTCCATCCCAAGGGTGTTTTTAGGGAATTTTCCCTGCCTGTAATTCCTCAATCCCACAGAAAGCAGTGCCAGCCTGGGCAGTCCCAATCCCAGAATTTCCTGGCTGGGCCCTGACGTGCATTTCTCCCACTAAATGCCAATTCCCTGCCCTTTTTAGCCCAGGTGGTGGCAGGGAAATCCCTCTCCAGCTCAGGCTTTGTTAAGCCCAGTTTTGGGCAGTCCCTTGTGCCATTCCATTGATCCGGGCTCGGGAGAGCCACGGGGAAGGATCTGCACCGGCAAATCCGGCACTTGGACCTCGGGAAACGACAAAAATGCACATTTAAAGCCCAGCCAGAGCCACCAGTGGGAGAAAAGGGCTTGGAATCCTCCTTAAAACCACTTGGAGCTTCCTAAAACACAGCCCAGGGGTTAAAGGTGTGCAGAGGCAGGGAGAGAACTGGGATTCAGGGGATTGGAAGGGAGGATGGGGAGAGGGAAGGGAGGGAAGGATGGAGAGGGGAGGATGGAGAGATGGGAGGATGGAGAGAAGGATGGAGGAAAGGGAGGATGGAGAGAGGGAAGGAGCCCCACCCAGTCCCAAACCGTGGTGATCCCAAAGGTCCTGGAGCTCCGGGCTCAGCTGTGCTGGGGCAGCTCCTGCCCTGTCCCTGGGAGCTGCAGGGACAGCACTGGTCACTCTGCAGGGACAGCCCTGGTTATTTTGCAGGGACAATACCACTGGTCACTCCGTAGGGACACCACTGGTCACCCTGCAGGGACACCCCTGGTCATCCTGCAAGGACATCCCAGTCACCCTGCAGGGACAGCACTGGTCACTCTGCAGGGACAGCACTGGTCACTCTGCAGGGACACTTCTGGTCACCCTGCAGGGACAGCACTGGTCACTCTGCAGGGACACCACTGGTCACTCTGTAGGGACAGCCCTGGTCACTCTGCATGGACATCCCTGGTCATTTTGCAGGGACAATACCACTGGTCACTCTGTAGGGACAGCCCTGGTCACTCTGCAGAGACAGCACTGGTCACCCTGCAGGGACACCACTGGTCACTCTGCAGGGACAACCCTGGTCACTCTGCAGGGACAATACCACTGGTCACCCTGCAGGGACACCCCGGTCACCCTGCACGGACAGCCCTGCTTTAGTGGATTTCTCTCCTGCAGAGGAAAACCAGCAGCGAGAGGGAAAGGCGGGAACAGGAATTCCATCCCAGAGGATCAGGGAAGGGGATAACAGCTCCATGAGCAGAGGATGGAGTCAGAAAGCCCCAAAATCAATTGATGGGGTTTTTTTGCTGCCATCCCATGAGTTACACCGACGTTACTCAGCTGAGAGAAGCCCGAGGAGCTCCCAGGGATTTATCCACAATCCCTGTGCTCCCAGCTCCTCCTGGATCCGCCTGGAGCAGCCCTGGAAGCCCCCGATTGCTTCCTAAAGCTCGGGACCACAGAAATTCCTCCAGCTGGGAACAGGGAGCACGCAGAGTTCCCAGAGAGTCTGGTGTTTCCATGGAGTCCGGGGTTTCCATGGAATCTGTGCCATCCTCGCCTCCAGGTGATGGTGAAAAATCGGGAGAAAGAAGTTCAGGCACCAATTCAGAGCAGAAAGAGACACTTTTTTTTCCCCAAATTCCAGCCATTTATGGTGGGAATTCAGGAGCAGTGATTCAGAAAAGATGATTTTGCAGGGAGAGATGGAAAAAAGGAGGGATGGGGATGCTCTTCCAAGGGTTTTTCCTTCCCTGCTTGCACTGAGCTCCAGCCTCTGCTATTCCTTTTCCTGCCTTCTCCCTTCCTTCCTTCCCCTGTTAAGATAAACATCCCCCAATCCTTAACATCTCTTCAAAAATCAAAGAACAACCCCCCAAAAATCCCATTAAAGGCCCCTTCTGACAGCTGGACCCCAGTGGCCATCCCAGCCCTCGGTCCTCAAGTAAAAATTCCAATTATGGATTAATTTTCCCTGCTCTGGGCACCTGGCTCCCCTCAGAAATGAAAAAAAACCCCACAATCCAAAGATGAAGGAGATTTTTGGCTCCCGCCTTGACCTCCCCAGCAGAGCAGGGAGAGCCGGGATTGTGCCGGAGCTTTCATCCCGCTGGATTTGGGAATCCCAGCTGGGCCCAAGATGCTGAAATTTCCATGACAAAGAGAGGAGAGGGTCCTGCAGATGGGGCAGCTCTGGACCATTAACTCCCAGCCCGCTGTGATGGGTCATTCCCAATTTTTCCATGTTCAGGAGGCGGAAAAAAACCCCAAACCTTTGGAAATCAGCTCTGGAAAGTGCCTGCTTTGGTTTTCATTCAAATAAATAAAAACCAATTTTTCATTTGGTTTTCATTCGAATAAATAAAATGATTTCCCTCCATTCCCAGCTTTTTTTCAATATTAAAGCATTTTTGTGTCGTTCTGGTAAAAAGGAAAAATTCGGGAATGCTGCAGTTTTTAATGTTAGAGATGTGGTGGTCTTTTCCTGGGATTTGGGTGTTCCTGTAGCTCACAGGAAAAAAGGGAACAAACAGCAAAAGTGAAAGAAAATAGGGAAAAAAAGGTATTTAATAGGTCCCTCCATGGATTCCACTCCCTGCAGAGCTCCTGGTTTATCCTCATTAACCACCAGGAAAAACCAAAGATCCCAATCCCATTGAGCTGCTCCCGTAAGGGTTTTAGGGATGAGCTCAGCTCCGAGTCAGGATCAAACAGCCCCAGCTCTCATCTGCCGCTTCCCGGTGCTCCCTGCTCTGCACTACGCAGGGATATCCTGGAAAATGCTTTTTCCAGGATGTTATGGAAGGGAATAAACTTCCAGAGGGAAGTGGGGCATCCCCTTGTCCCCAGAGCTGGGAGCAGGCCTTGGATCAGAGGGAAACAACACCGGCTCCGAAATGACCTCATTCCTCTCACCCCCTGACTGGGGCAGCTCCATCCCACAGAATTCTTGGGAAGGCAGGAGAAATTCAAGGAAATTTGAGGAAATTCGACAGGAATAAGGATGGGAAGTTAAACAAACCCAAACACCTGGAGGTAAAACAAAGAGGAGCTGGGAGCTGTTTGCTGTGGCTCCAAACCCCGGCTGGATCATTCCAGAATTCCACTGGAAGCACCTGCTGGAAATCCAGCTCGGGTTCTCCTGCCCTGCCCTGACTTTCCGGGCTCCGAAGAGGCCGAAAATATTCAATTATAAACTGAAAATAAATGATAAACATCCCATAAAATTGTTACGGGATCCATGGAACGCCCTGAGCTGGAAGGGAAGGATCACCAAAATCCAGCTGTGGACGACCCCAAGAATCCCACCCTGAATTCCTGAATTCCTGATCCTAATAAAAGAGCCAAAACCGGGGAATTGCATCAAACTCCCTTCATTTCTCCGCTGCTCTCTTCCCCCAAATCCGGCCCAAGCAGCAGAGCCCGAGGCTGAGCAGGATCCCCAGGATCACTCCGCTCCCAATCCCCAGCACGGCTTCATAAAACCACTGCTTCTCCCAAAATTCCCGGTGCTTCTGCTCCCGCTCTCCGGCGCCGGTGGCGTTTCCCGGCTCCTCCCCGCTGGCCGCCAGCCGCTGCTCCCAGGTCAGGGATTTCTGGAAGTCGAGATCCACCAGATCCCGCGGGATCACCCTGAGGCCGAAGTAAATCCTCTTGACGAGCTGGAAGGAGCTGAGCACCTGCACGTCGCAGCGATAGGTCCCGGAATGGGATTCCAGCGCCGGGGAAAAGCTCAGGGAAGGGCTGGGATTGCGCAAGGGATGGAACAGGAGGTCGTTGGCGGTGATGAGCCCGCGGGCGAACCTCCAGGTGTAGCCAAAATCCTGCCCCTCGAGGCTGGCGGCGTCCGGGGAGAGGCAGCTGAGCCGGAAGGGTTTTCCCTCGGGAACGCTGAGGTGCCGGAGGCCGCAGATCCAATCGCTGAGGCAGCGGGAGCGCAGCCGGGAGCAATTCCGGCGCTCCCCGGCCGGGCTGACCTCGCACAGCCGCTCCTCCTTCACGCCCAGCCCGCAGGTGACGCTGCAGGGCGTGGAGTTCACCACGATCCAGGCCTTCAGTCCCAGCGGGACGGGCTCGGATCCCGAGGGAAGCGCCGCCGGAACGCACAGGGCGCACAGCAGGATGGCGGCGACGGGGCCGCGCTCCATCTCCGGGGGTTCCTTGGGGTTCAGCGCTCCAAAGGACCCCGAGTCATTCCATGGGTCTTCAGGGTTCTCTGGAATGTCTCGTGCATCCCCCAACCTGATCTAATCCTTCCACCTGGGAAAGTCCTCCCGGATGTGGAGCTGGAGGCACAACTAAAAGAAGACATGGGAATGCATTACTGGATCCGGCAGGGCGGGAGTTCCAGGAATTCTGTCAGGAATGTTCTTTGAAGGGACAGCAGGATGTCCCAATCCGTCGGATCCAATCCAACTCTGCCCAAATTCCATCAATTTGGGTGTATTTACCAATTTAAGAGGTTAAGTTCTCCTATCCCTGTAAGAATTGCCACATTATTTTGGGTGGATTTCTGCTGGAAAAGAAGCGGCTCCAGCTGAATTTTCCCACCAAACTCCAAAATGACAGCAGGAATCACTGCTGGAATCTCCCAAATACACCGTGGAGCGTAAGGAAACCCCAAAATCCCAATTCCTTATGGAGGCCCTGCCCAGTCCTGACTGACAGAGACACATCCTGCAGTCTGAAGCACCCCCCAGATCCAACCCCAACATTCCAACCTCTACTGGGGCTGATCCATGGGAATCCGGGGCGCTCTGAGCTGCTTTGGCTCCGGTCACTCCGTGTCCACACCAGGCCCTGGAGCCGTTCCCATGGGAACAGCTCTGACGTCACAGCCGGGCCACAACAGCCCCCAACATTCCAAGGAAGAGCCCCCAACATTCCAAGGAAGAACCCTCAGGGAAGGCCGAGCAAATCCTGGGAGCCGAGGGCTCTGGAAGCTCCGGGTGAGGCTCTGGATGCAATTCCCAGCCTTGGAAGGAGCCACGGGAGCTGGGAGAGCTCCCACAGCCCCCATTCCCGAGGGATCCGACCCCAAACCTCCACTGACGGATCCGCAGGGACCATTCCCACGCTGCCATCCCAGGAAAACGCTCGGAGAGGAGATTCCGGAGGGATCCATGCGGTGCTCAAGCATCCCAAAAAAAATAATGCACTGCTCAAGTGTTCTTCCCTGGAAAATCCAGGTTTTTTGATGGAGGAAACCCCCACAGCTCCATGGAGCTATGGAACCACGTTCTCCATAGTTTTTGGCCACAGCTTTATGGAAAAGGCATCCCATAATCAGAGTCTCCTGATCGGCAGCTCTGGATTCCCACAGGGATTGGGTTTTCCAAATTCTCCCGCACATAACAAACATCCGGATCCATCTCCCTTCCCAACAGTCCTTAAACTGAAGAATTCCCAAAGCTCCAGGAGGGGGATTTTCCACCCCCAATCCCCCTGGAGCTCCGTGTCCAGCTCCCTTTTCCCAGTCTGGCTCCGAGCGCACTCAGGGATCTGGGAATTCCAGACTGGTTCGGGTTGGGAGGGACCTTAAATCCCATCCCATTCCACCCCTGCCGTGGGCAGGGACACCTTCCCCTATCCCAGGGTGCTCCAAACCCCATCCAGCCTGGCCTTGGACACTTCCAGGGATGGAGCAGCCATGGATTCTCTGGGAATTCCATCCCTGAGTAAAGCTCTGAGCACCCAGGGTTTGGTTTCACTCCAGATTTACTCCTCTCCCTTCAACAAAACCAACCAAACTCCCTCTGAGCACCCCAAACACGGCGTGTCCGGAAGATTCCCAAATCCCAGCAGGACACAAACCCCAACATTTCCATGGAAAAGCCAAGATTTTCCCGAGGATTTTAGGAAATGGGAGGTACCTCTTTATTTACAAACACAAAACCATCACCACTGCTGGGCACTGCGGGAGCTGAGCCGGTATTGTACAAAACTATGGGAAATAAAATAAGGAATGGGAATAAAACGGGAAATAAAATAAGGGTGGGAATAAAGCAGGAAATGAAATGAAGATGGGAGCAAATCAGGAAATAAAATAAGGGTGGGAATAAACTGGAAATAAAATAAGGAATGGGAGTAAACTGGAAATAAAAAAAGGATGGGAATAAAGCAGGAAATGAAATAAGGATGGGAATAAGCAGGAAATAAAATAAAGATGGGAGCAAATCAGGAAATAAAATAAGGGTGGGAATAAACTGGAAATAAAATAAGGATGGGAATAAACTGGAAATAAAATAAGGATGGGAATAAACTGGAAATAAAATAAGAGCTGGAAGAGAACAAACCCAGGGAATTTACACTGTACAGAGGGGTTGGAACAGAGGGAAAGCTCCGTTTGGGGTGAATGAAATGTTTTAACCCAACCTGCAGAACCGTGGCCTGTGCATTTTTAAATCTGGAGGGCTCAGGGGTGGCTTCGATGTGACCCCACAAGCAGAAAAAAAAACCCAAAAAATCGAATTTTACACTCATGGTCATGAATTTCACGGAACGAACCCAAAGTCCCCAAAGCTGGAAATGAAAAACATCAAGTTCTGAATGATTTCAAAACCTCTGATTTCCAAATGTTTTCTCTCATTTTTCTATCCCAGGCAGCTCCTGCACGGTCCCGGCTGCAAATCCATCACTTTGTAATTCCCTTCCTGCTTTTCATGCCCGCAGGATACCCAGGAAATTGAAATACCTCGTGATGATCCCAATAATTCCACCTGGGGGAACACCGAGAGCAACGAAACTCCGAAGTCTGGGAGGAAAAAAAAAGGGATTTGGGAATGAAATTTCCTTTTATCGGGATGTTGGTGTGGGATAGGAGGTGCCAGGCTGTGGGTACCGGACAGGGAAAGTGCCATTCCCATTCCTACAGGGAAATCCTGAAGGAATGAAAGGTTGGGAATGAGCTGGCAGCTTCCATTTTTAACCCAGAAGTGGGAAAAACAGAAACCCTTTGGAAAAGCTCTGTTTCAGTTGAGAGGAGAAAATTGGTTTTAATTTATCTCCCAGTGAAGGAGGAGCCCAGCTAACCCTGGAGGAGCATCTCCCAGGGAAGAGACGGAACAAAACCACTGGAAGGACGGGAGGGAATTCCAGCAGAGCTTTGGGAATCACAGGCTGGGGAAAAAAAAAAAACATTGGAAAATGAGTTTTTTATCTAAACTTGCTCCTTCTCCCACCTGCAGAGCTGGAAAAATAAACACCAAACCAAGGCAGATTCCAGAGGGGGCCTCAGCTCCTCACATCCCACTGGAAATTCCTCCAAATCCAGCCTGGGATCAGCAGCTCTGCCCTGATCCCATCACCCAGCAGGGAGCTCGGAGCTTCCCGGGAAAAGCCGGGCAGGAGCGGGAGCGGCCGCAGCTCGGCGAGGTGGGAATTCCCAGCTGGAAAAGGGGAGTTTGCAGGACACAGTCAGGAGTAAAAATACACACTTGGGGTGTTCTTCCATCCGGGAACGACGAGAGGTTTTGGGAGATAAAAGGTGGAGAGGCTCTGGAGCGGCAGGGAAGGGGCCCAGGTCGCTTTGGGACGGGGATTGATCCCCACAAATCCCGCCGGAGCTCGGTCCGAGCCTTGTCCTCGCCACTGATCCACGGAGGGACGGAGGCTGCTCCCTCTTCCAGAGTCATTTTTCCTGCCCCGAGCCACTCCCTGAATCCATGGGATCAGTCTGTGCTGTGCCAGTCCACCCCCATTCCAGCATTTCCACGCTGGGGGTGCCGAGAGAGGAAAGAGGACAGGGGATAGAGGAGAGTCTTCATAGCAACTCTGAGATTGCACCACCTGCTAAAGAGACCAGAGACGGGAAAAATGAGTGAGCAGCCCCATCCAGAGGCTCCCAGGAAGCAGAGAGCCCCAAAGTGGGCAGGAAAAAAAAGAAAAGGGAAAGGGAAGATGTGGCTAAAGAACGAGATTTCAGCATCAAGAGGCTGCCTGCTGACAGCTCCGGGATTTATTTGGGATTCTGGGAGCGCGGCGTGGCTCTGGGATTCTTCATTGCCAAACTTACCTGGTGCCAAATTACTGCTAATTCCCAAAATGTCAGAGCAAAAAAAAGGAGGAAGTCAAGTTTCACCTCAGTTTGGGTGAAACCAGAGCAGAGGATGTTGTTTTAAACTATAAAATGATGGAATTGTTCGGTTTGTTTAGGATCAAAGCCGAGTTTAACACCAAAAGCCGAGTTTAACACCAAAAGCTGAGTTTAACATCCGCTGCCAGCACAGAGAATTGCTCCCAGGCCCAGCCATGCAGCTCCCACACGGACATCCCAAAGGTTTTCCAAGGAAAACCCTCCCTGAGCAGCTGCTTCAGCCCCAGATTAGTTCCTGCAGGAAGCCCCAGAACTGGCGGAATTCCCGCTCCATGCAGCAGGGATGGGAAAAGGAGCCTGGATCCAGCCCCAGGCACGGGAGTTTGGGTTGTGCTGGAATCCCAAGGAAAAGCTGGCGGCCCAAAATGGGAATTTTAGGTACAAGGTGCAAAGAGAACAAAGGACAGAGAGAATTCCATGGATTTCTGTGGGACTGGGAAGAGCCAGGGATGGCTTCTTTCCCTGTGGCTCCTACTGGGATCCAGCACTGGGATCCACTGGGAATCTGCTGGATCCTCTCAGGTCAGGAATCCATCCCAATCTGGATTTTCATGGAATGCCACAGTTTGGGATCTTAAAGCTCATCCCATTCCATGGGCAGGGACAACTTCCCCTATCCCAGGTGGCTCCAAGCTCAATCCTTGGACACTTCCAGGGATCCAGGGGCAGCCACAGCTCCTCTGGGAACTCCTCGCCATCCCAGGCAGGAATTTCTGCCTATTTCCCTTCATCCCAAACCTGCATGGAAAACACCTCAAAGCAGATTTTAGGGAGCTCTGCCACCTCCAGACGATGGGAAAAATGGAGTGGAATTTGGGTTTTTGAGGAAAACAAACTCCCAGGTCGCTGTGCTGGCTCAGGAATCCCATCCCAGCCCAACAGCAGGGAAACAAATCAGCAAATCCACCCCAAAATCCTCCCAAACTGGGCTGGGCAAGGAGGGGTGAAACCAGAAAATCCAGGGAAGGAGCCTGGCTGTTCTGCTGCTGCTTCTGGAACATTCCAGAGGGACTGGGAATGGGATTTCCCAGCGAGGAAGTGACGCCAAGCTCCGCAGAAAACAAGGAATTAGGGACAGCAGCTGATGGCAAAGTTACAGCCAGCACCCCCTGACTGAGCTGAGCAACACTTAGATGTTAATTAAATGTTAATTAAATATTAATTAAGTATTAAAGCACTTTTCTAAAAGCACACACAGCTCATCCAGCCCCTCAAACACGGAAAATCCCAGCTTCCAGCATTGTTTGGAAGCCAAGGATTGGATTTCTCCGTGGAAATCCAAATGTTCAGGTTCCAGGCCGTGATCCTGTCTCAGTTATGTTATTAATTACATTGTTGTGTTAATTAGCAGCGCTAAAAGCCATAATCAACAGGGCTGCTGATGCAATTAATGATCTCCAAACCAGCAGCGACACCTGAGGATCCAGGTGATCCCTGCCCTCCTTGAAAACACCCGAAAACCTTGGAAAATCCCCCCAAAATACCTCCCACGAGGCAAATCCCACCCCAGCACCTCCCAAACCCCACCCAAGGACGCTCCTGGCTGTCCCATTCCCGGATTTTTCCAGGCAAAAAGGTGCCCAGAGAACACCTCCCAAGGTTTTTCCATCAAACAATCCCAAATCCCTGCAAATAACAACGGTCAGGACAAGCAACACCGAGGAGCTGAGCAGGAGGGACGAGGAGCAGGGTGGGCAGCAGTGAGGGGAGGAAAAGAGGGAATAAATCCCTCCTGGAAAGCCTAAAAATCCACGGCAGCAGCTGCTGAGCTCAAGGAAGTGCAAAATTGGATCCATCAAATCCGTCTTTGGAGCTGTTTCATATCCCAACCCCGAGTTCTGGGTTAAAATCTCCCCCCCAAAAAAATCATCACTGCAGCCAAATTGTGCTCTCTGTGCTGGGCCGGGAGATTTTCCCAAAAAAAAGATGGAAATTGGAAAATGGGAAATGTTTGAGGATCAGGCTGGGAGCCAACAGAGGTGGCTGTGACTGTCCTGCTCTGGCTCACAGCACAAAAAAAAGGGAGAAATCCAAATTTCTCCTGGTTTGCAGCAGCTGTGAAGGAGGAAAATCCCAAATTTCTCCTGGTTTGCGGCCACTGGAATTCCAACAGGGCTGCAGCACAGCTGGGAACGGGAAATCCCGGATTTTATCCCAGTTTTTTATCACCAAATCATTCCTGACGCTCCTTTCTCCCTGCGTTCCGTATCCCTCTGCCCGCTACGGATGGCACAGAGCAACCGCAGAATCCTTCAATATCCCCATTCCCCCCCAAAAATCAACCCCAATCCGGCTATTTTAGGATTTCTGCAGGAGCTGAGGGAAGGAATTTAAGGAATGAAATCATTTCTGTTCAACACCACCTCTCAGCAGCCACAAAACCCCTCCGCCCGAACGCGTCCCGCTCCGCTCTAACGCAAAAACCCCGAAATACTCCCTAAAAACCCCAATTTTGCCTCTCCTTGCCAGCAGCTGAGCAGGGAGGGAGGATTTTTGGGATGCTACAGAGGCCTCTAAGGAGTGGGGCGAGCACAAAGCAAAGGCCACGGAGCGGGGACGGTGACAGCGGTTCCTTACCTGGCAAGGGCTGGCCCAGCTCCGCCTGCACTTTGCCCTTGGCTGCTCCTTCCAGAGGTAAAGAACCTCTGTCCCCTTTGTAGAGTTTCGGTTTAAATGGAGAATCTTTGTCTTTACCTTTTGATCCTTTAGGCCTGCCTGCTTGCTTCTTCTTGGATTTACCATCGCCCTTCACCCCCAGCAGCGGATGGACTTCTGTGAGGGCGGAGAAAAACGGGAATTCGGGGTGAGTTTATCCCGTAAAATGGGTCAATAATGGAATTCTGGGTGAGTTAGAGGGGAAAAATGGGTGAAAAATGGGATTCTGGGTGAGTTTGTCCCGTAAAATGTGGGAATGATGGGATTTGGGGTGAGTTTATCCCTCAAAATGTGTCAATAATGGAATTCTGGGTGGGTTATTCCTTGAAATGTGTCAATAATGATGAAATTCTGGATGAGTTTATCCCACAAAATGTGTCAATGACGGGATTCTGCGTGAGTTTATCCCATGAAATGGGTGGATGGGGAAATTCTGGGTGGGTGATTCCTTAAAATGTTTCAATAATGGAATTCTGGGTGAGTGAGCGGGCAAAAATGGGAATTTGGGGTGAGTTCATCCCACAAAATGTGTGAATAATGGGATTCTGGGTGAGTTTATCCCACAAAATGTCAGTGATGGGATTCAGGGTGAGTTTATCCCGCAAAATGTGGGAATGATGGGATTTGGGGTGAGTTTATCCTGTAAAATGTGGGAATTGTGGGATTTGGGGTGAGTTCGTCACATAAAATGGGAGGATGGGGAAGTTCTGGGTGGGTTATCCCACAAAATGTGTCAATAATGATGAAATTCTGGGTGAGTTTATCCCATAAAATGGGTGGATGATGGAATTCCGGGTGAGTTATTCCTAAAAATGTGTGAATAATGGGATTCTGAGTGAGTTTATCCCACAAAATGTGTCAATAATGATGGAATTCTGGGTGAGTTTATCCCACAAAATGTGTCAA
>VZTH01006539.1:2020-102174 GCA_013397815.1 Aleadryas rufinucha | reverse complement strand
GACGCAGCCTTCCCGGAAGCCGCCCGGAGCTGAGGGAAGGGTGGGTGAAGGGAAGGCAGGAGGAGGCAGGCGGGATCTCGCCGCTGCTGTCGATAGCTCGGCGGAGCCCTCCAACTCCATCCCACCCTTCTTCCATCCTTTTCCGTCCCACCCCATTCTGTTCCATTCCTACGCGCCCGGCCGCCGCCGGGCATTGCCTGCCGGGGAACTATGTCACTCTTCCAGTCCGCCCTGGACTTCCTGGCGGGCCCCGGCTCCCTGGGAGCCGCCAGCCGCGACCAGAACGATTTCGTGGGGCAGACGGTGGAAATGGGCGAGATGAAGCTGCGCATCAAGCGGGTCATCGCTGAGGGTAAGAGCGGGCGGCAGGGATGGGCCGTGCGGGGCCGACCCCGGCGCTGCGGGGCTGGGATGGGCTTCCCCGCGGGCCTCCCGCTCCACTTTTCCCCGTCTCCTGTTCCTAGACCGGGAGGGTTTCGTCTTTGGCAGGCCGCGCCCGGCTGGGGGCGGGCGGGCGGCGGCCGGAGCGGCGGTTCCGGCCTCTCGGGAACGGCTGGCGGTATCCGTGCAGTTCCGCGCAGTGCCAGTGTCACAGGCACAGGGGGACGGTGTCCCCAGGCCCGGGGGTCGGAGCAGTGCCTGGTGTTGTCCCGCCTGAGGAGTAGCCGCCCGAGAGCCACTGTGTCGTGTGGCCACTTCGCTTTTTCCGCTGTTTAAAATGCTTTCACCACATAACTGAAGTCAGAGAAGTTTATAATCTATCAAGGTCTTTATAATCTACCGAGGACTTCATGGAAGTTCTGGATTACATGTCGGTTTTGTTTTTCTTTTTGATGACAATGTATATATAATATTATGCCAAACATGCAAGATTGCCTCTGTTGTTTGGGGTTGTTTGGAAAGCTATGAAATGCAGGAAATTTGTTTGCTTTAAACAGACGTGTTAGGAGGCTGGTCTTACTGTGCACATAGACTTTGCCAGAGTACGAAGAGTTAAATATCTGGGCAATTTCCAGTTTCAGGGAAGTTTTGGGTAGGTAGCCTGGCACACGACTTGTTAATCTGTTTTAGATGCTATGTTTGATGGATGCAAATTACTTAGATATTAGCAGAAATTTGGATTGTCTTGTGCTTGTGGTCAGAGAAAATACTTTATTTCCTCAAGAAGAAGAACCGTTGAAGGCTAGTCTCAGAAGACTAAACTGTGAACTTTTCCATACTACTGCAGTTAAATATTTCATTAACTTTATAGAGATGGTTGATGTTATTTAGGTTAGATACCTCAAAGCTCTGTTTAGAGCTCCTTTTCGTTATTGGAATTTACTTCTGCAGTTTCTCTTGTAATTATCTGGTACTAAGTAGTTTTCTGTTGAAATCTTGGTGATCAGCATAGAAGAAAAATTTGGTTCTTTAAGATTAGCTGCCTCAAACCACTTATAAGCTACTTACAAAAGTTTTGTTCTTTAAAACAACAGCAAATAGCTGTTGTTTTAGCAATCTTCACCACTGCTTTATCTTCTTAAGGGCAATAATTTGTCACTTGAATGCTCAACCACTTTTGGCATATGATCTTAAGAGAAAACCTGGCAGTTTCTTATGTAGTAAGTTGCATTTAAAACAGTACTAAATGTCATGTCCTCCTGTTCCGCCTTTGGCCTTTACTTACAGCTTCTTTACAGTCAGAGTTGTGAGTGAAATGTAAACTCTCAGTAGGATGTGAATGCTAGAAGAACTGTCTGTGTTTCTGGTACTGTAACATTCTTACAAGCAGTGACCACAGCAGTTACCAAAGGACAAAAGCAAGTTAGGGCAGGAAGCTATTTTTGAGGCATATATGCTATTTGGTTCTGGAGCAGGTATTTTAGTACTTAACTTTGACAGCAGCCTACTGTTTCCCAGGATCTGACACAGGCATTGTAAAATGTAAGGGGAAGGATGCCACATTGGGTGACTTAAAGCAAACAGACATGCTTTAACTCTACAGTTCTTGACAATTTCTCTGTAACCACTGCTTTGTGTTCCATGTGTCTCAGTGTTATGGTTTCATTTTATGTTGTTTTCTTTCCATATTTTGCTAACTGAAGTTGGGCTAGCTGCTTGCTTTTTCTGGAAAGTATAATTTTCTAGCCAGCGTAGCTCATCTAAAAGAGCCCTTGTAGTATATTGAGTATAAAGGTAAAATAGATATAAAATGTAGAAGTCCCAGCCTTTCCTGCTATCTTCAGACTTGAATTTGTCTGTAGCGTATTGTTTATTTTGTTGCTTAACTTGCGTTTATCTTTCAGCTCTGGACCTGTTGTGGTACCTTCTGATACGTGGGTCCAGAGCTGTGGCTTATATGTATTCCCTTCCATATTTACAAATACAGTATCTGTTTTTCTTCTAGATTGGTTCTTTCGTGCTAAATTCCCTACTGGAAAGTCAAGTGCTGCCTTCTGAATTTGGATTTCAAATCCGTGGTGAACTGCATGTCATCTGCCTTTTCTGTAGGCTCGTACATTCAGCTTTGTTTCTAGTTGGTGTGAACAGAGCCTGTGGTTTAGCATTGCATGGTATCATGTGGCAGCACAGGCTCAGTTGTCCCCATAGTCCACAGCTCCTTTCAGCTCTGTAGTGTGCTGGACACCAGCACTGGTGCAGATCCATGTTTGGCTGTGCTCTAAGCTGAGACTCGTTGCACAGGTCGCTTGGATGCATTTCCCTGGTTGTTTCACAGAGGTGTTGTGCTGGGGTGGGACTGGGCTGGTTGAAAATATGGTGTGCTGCTGCAGGAGGCTGACATCCCTGTGGGGGATGAGCTGGTGATGATCTCTAGTGCTGATACTACCTTTAAATGCAAGAACAGACTAAGTATGTCGCAGGCTGGACTGAGCACTCCTGTATTGTATCCTGGTTTTTTTTCTGCTTGGACATTTCAGTACCTCACTGCAGATAAAATTTTAGAGGACCGTGGTGGGGGCCTTTACATATAATCCCTACTTGCCTTAGGTATGATGATGGCTTCAAGTGTCATGGCTCTCTTGGGTCCTCCAATTAAGTGCACAGACCCTCACACTATTTCACTTAAGTAAAATAGTCAAGGATTTCCTACCTGGTTAGTGAATATTGTTGCTTCTTTTGCATATGAGGCTGAACTATTCAGAATAAACCAGATGTTTGGTTGTGTGAAAAACAAGGAACAAGCAAGTTCTGTAGCACACATTCAACAAGCATTCTTCAGATGTAATGATTTCTTATGCTTCCTTGGAGCAACAAACAGTGACAAAAGAGCACACAAGAAGAGAAACGTGATGAGAAAAAGAATACATTATTCAAACTGTTTGATCTGAGTCTAAGACTTATACCATTATGAAAAAATCATTCCTTAGTCAGAAAGATAGCAATAGGCTACAGACTTAAATAGCTACAGACTTTAATATTTTTTTTAATTTAAAAATTGATGTCATAACTTAAAGCCATGTAGGTAGGGACTTGTTAAAAGCTGCTTTCTGTCAAGGTGACACTTCTGCATTTAAAGCAACTTTTTTTTTTTTGATACTTCAAGGCTTCCTCAGTATTTTGTGTGAACAGGCAGTATTACAGTTTGCCAAGCTTATGAGAACAATTTTATGATCTCTGCAACTACTGGATTCATAGGATAATGATAACCTAATTAGGTCCAGGTTTTTGGGTGGATTTAATTTGTAAAATTCTAGCAGCAGACGCATGATGAGTGCTTAATGTCAGGTTTCTGTGAACATTGTTAGTTTTATTTGCCGACAGATAGGGAAAAAAAAAAAGATGATTCCTAAAGAATGACTAAAGCACCTGACCTAGCAGCTTTCCAGTTTGCATGCTGTAAATGTAGACAATGTTTTCACCATGGAGCAGAACAGTTCTATTTTTCAAAGCTGTTGATCTTGGCTGTAGCAGTTCCTGCTTCCAGGGGAGCTCTGAAAGTTTCAAGGTATTCTACCTCTGCTTCTGAAGGGTGTGGGAATCTTTATTAATCTTTAAATTCACGGGTGTGCAGATCTTTAAGTTTGGGCCATCCGACATTCTTGAAGCAGTTTCATCTTGTTACTAGGCTTTGCAATGGACACAAATGCATGACTGGATAACACTTNTGCAGGATTAGGGGTACTCTGCAGAATACAACAACTGGACTTCAAAAAAAATGCTTATGAATCAGTGCTTGGCAACTGTAACATCATCTTTTCTGTTTTGATACTCTGATAGAAAAGCTTTCAGGTAAGATGCACTGTAACTTCTGATCCAGGTTATAATTATAGTGTTTCAATCAAGTTATGGTTGAAACATAAACCACTGAAAATTGATATGGAAACAAATTTGGTCAGTATTTGGGAGGGGAGTAGACAAGTCATATCAAATGATTACAAACAGGAAGCTACTCATACCCTCACTTTCTCATGACTAGTTAAGTGTGTAATGAAACAGTGAGTGAATTACAGTAGCAAGCAGTGTTATGTTGTGGTTGATGTCCCTATTTTGATGCTTCTCTAGCGGTCATTTTACTGGAGCTGCTTATCTGAAAAAAATAATTTGTGAAGAGCTGAAAAATAGGGACACTATAAAAAAAGAACTGTTTAAAATCCCACTTACTGATGTGTAAGTGCAGTGAAGTTATTCGGTATTATGTGATGCTTAGGTTTGACTTGAAGAAGAATCCAAATCTCTTGGTTGGAAAAGCAAGGGTCTTCAAATCTTTGTGAGGGAATGGTGAAGTACTGACAGGAGCACTTCCTGAGGTCTGTGGTGGTGTAAGGATAAGTGTAGAGTGCTCACTAATAAAGCAAATGAGGTAGGGCTAGTTCCTGGTTTTCATGAGTTGGTGTGGTGCTCTGTAGTGAGCCTTAACGTGTGAGCGCTTGTGTCTACAGAAAAGAAACAGTTTTCTTCTGCTGTAATTTCTGTGGCAGAAAGTATTATCTGAAACACCTTTGAAGGGCTTGGGCTGTGTTCTGAGAATGGGACTCTGAAATGCCTCAGCAATGCAAAACCTGTCTCTCTGGGCAATAGCTGGGATGGATGTGTCCATATCTACGCTGGTGATCTGTATGGGGGAATACTAAGATGATTTTGGTGATCCAAAACTGTCTTAAAACCATCTACAAACATTTACACGAGTGGAGAAAATGAGTGAAAGCACCCCAAATGTAATTACCTTCTTTAGACATCCCTAGAAGTTGTTCTACTCTTAACCTGCATTTTCCCATTTGCCTCAGTTAGGTCTGCTGTACAGGTGTTTGTTTATACAGGTTTGTTGAAAGTGCTTTTTAAATTATTTTTTCTGAATTTTTTGCAAAATGCATTGGTCAGAGGGCTTGGAGTAAACTGTTATGGCAGAGACGTTTTGCAGTAAACTTGTCCTTACTGAGGGTATATTAAAACTGCTTTAATAGACTGCTTCTTCAAGGGAGCCAGCATCAAACTGTAAATGAAACTGCTTTTAAGAATGAAGCAGTAGGACTAGTTTCACCTTTTGTGTAAGAGTTGTTTTCATCAAAAACAGATGGTTTAAAAAAAAATAAATTAAAAGTACCTTTATAAAATGCTCTAACTCCTTTGGTATCCCAGAAAATCAATGGATTTAAACATGGTATATGCTGTAGTGCTGCAGTAATAGTGAACCAAACAGTACATGGAATGAGCCGTGTTGTATGGAGCTGAGTTGTGTTCAGGTAAAAGAGTGAAATGACAGAATGGAAAACTTACTTGAAGCTGGTGTTTTGATAGGGGCATAGTTGTAAAAGGTGAGCTTGTAGGCCATAGCAGTTGGATTCTCTATAAAGCAGGTGCAATGGAGTAGGAATTAACCGGACATCATACCACTAGCTTTTTTCTGGAAAACTGCAAAGTTTAATGAACTTTATTCTTGTTTAGCATTTCAGTAATCAATAATAAGGTGCAATCACTGAAGTAAAAATGTATTTTAAGCTAGTTATGTACTCTCAAACTTCTACTATCTCAATGAGGTTTGCACACTGTTCTTGAGCAAAGGGAAGCGTTTGAGAAAATAGAGAGTTTGACAAAAGGAGCTGGAGGGAAAATACTTTATGGAGTAACACTTGCAATTTAGTAACAATATGACCCTTATTGGAATGTGTGCTTCCGTGCTTGAAAATGCTTTCTGCTTTTAGTATGAAGCTTGAAGAATGACAATTATTTTGAAAATAGGGGGTGTATGTTTAACACTTACCTTTCTTGGTTATTGCTGTTTTTTATAGGAAATGTTAGCAGTGTAATACCAAAAGATTTAATTGAAAATATCAGGTAATATTTGCTGTACTGAGTTTTAATTTTACAAGGATCTTTTTTAAAAAAATGGCTTCATAAGAAATCTGCATATGCAGACTTAACAAAATGCAGGAAAGTAACAATGTCAGTGTGCTCTTGGCATATGTACAAGAAAGGTATAGAATATTTTAACTCTTGTGTGCCGGTAACCAGCAATCTTGACCAGACGCTAAAAAATGTGTGCTTGCTACATTCAGAAATGTATCTAAATTCATGTATTGATTCTGTTAGACTAAAAAGAATTATGTCCCTGAATATTGAAATTAAAACTGACTTAATGTGCCTTCTTCTTGTAGGGGGTTTTGCTTTTGTCTATGAAGCTCAAGATCTTGGAAGTGGCAAAGATTATGCTTTGAAGGTAATACTAATTTACTGCACTATAGGTTTATAAGGTCTGTCTTTTAGCTTGATATTTTAGCATGACAGTTAATCCTTGATGTATGCCACTGAACAAGTAACTTGGAAAAATCCAGTATAATAGTGATGTTTGTAGCCCACTATTTAGAATGGTCATTCCAGTTAGAACCCTGCAATTCATACTTAGATGACAAACATGGGAGTTAGTCCTTTAGGTGCCACTGGTCTTTATTTTTTTATTTGGTCTAGAAACTCATGACCCAGTCTGAAACATTTTTTTGCATGGGCAATGTTGGGGTTTTAAGAGTNTGTGTTGGTCCCTGCTGTTCCAGCCTGCTGTTCCAGCCTGCTGTTCCCGAGGGTCCGGCTGGGCACCGGGATCAGCTGCCCCAGGGGGTTTGTGAGGGAAGCTTTTCCATCCGCCATTCCCGCGTGGTGCCCGAGCTCGCTCCGGAGCGTCCCCTGCAGGCGCGGGGGAACCATCGCACCCGCCCTGCTCACCAGGGGCCGCCAGCGCCCCCTGCCGGCTGTGAGCATCACTGCACAGAAGGGGAAAGGGCCTGACAGCAAAGAGAAGCTGTCACTGGGTTACTGGTTCTGTTTGGTATCACTGCCATAGTTACTGTTGTTTGTTTACCTTGTTATATATAAGTAAAGAACTGTTATTCCTATTCCTCATACATTTGCCTGAAAGCCCCTTAATTTCAAAATTATAATAATCTGAAGGGAAGGGGGTTGCATTTTCCATTCCAAGGGAGGTTCTTGCCTTCCTTACAGACACCTGTCTTTTAAAACCAAGACAGGCAAAAAGAATATTTCATAGTTACCTGAAGTGGAGTGCAGGGATCTTTTTCAGTAGTCAGAAGCAGATTTTGTCTACCTTCTTTGTTGTCTTTTTCTCGTCTTAAAATCGAAGCCAGATACGGTTAAAAGGGAGAAGGGGTTTATTTCGGTATTTATTTAAGGATCCTTAAAGGTGCACTCTCCGTTCAGGTGGAATGCGCCGAAAAGCACACCGAAATGCACACACACAATACATCGCATATACAATTATAGGCCTTGCAAATTAGCATATCTCTCTGAAATTCTCCAATGGGAGACTTGAATGAGCCCCCCATCCTGTGCAATTTTCCCCTGGATGGGCCTATCTTAGTTTACAAAATGTATTCTAGAAGGGACCTTGGTTTCTAGGGCTCTCTGGCCGCTTACTACAAAGTTTCTGGGTTGTTTGGTGTCCTGGCTTAATGGAATATTGGGTCTATGCTAGTTATCAGACTTAAGGAAATTCAAGTATGTGGGCTAAAAGCACTAAGGATACATAAAAGCTATATAAAAGGGTTATATGAAAGGTTATATAAAAGGGATCTATGAAAAAGGCAAAAAATCGTCATGACATCATCTTACTTTAAGCGTAAGTTTAGTTAGTATTACAACTAATGCTCCACACTTTAATTCATTGTTTAAACATTCAGCCTGGTACTTTTTGGAGACACTGCTCTGGATTCTTGGTTTCTAGAGGCTTCTGGTAAACAGCTGTAAACAGGATGGTTGTATGAGGGGTGGGGGAGATAAGATGGCATTATAGAACCAGTAATAATGTTGTTTGGTTTTTTCCATTTCATGCCACATCCTACAGTAACAAAACATGTGACCAAAGCCATATACTCTGTGTTCAAAAGGTCCTGTAGAAGCAGCCCCCTTAAAAAATAACAGGTAAAAGGTGAACCATTACTATACTTGCTCTGTTCTATAAAACTGGTACTTTTGTAGCAAATGCTCAGGCTGATTGTAGTCAAATATTGACTGCAAATCCAGGTAATACCAGAAACAGTAGTGCTTAATTTTTTTACTGATTACACAAGTACCATTGAAGAAGTTGGGCTACATAATTTGGAGTTTTTTTGGAGTCTGGAGTGACTTGAAGGTTGTTCCTGAATATTTCGGACAGAAGGTGAGTCTTTCCTTGTTAGCCCACAATGCTGCAGCCAGGAGACTGTAGCGTTTTATATGTCAGAACTGTCAGAGCAGTTACTTTTAAGAGTGTCAAAAGTTATAACTGCTCAATTACCACTAAATCTCAATAGTCCAGGTAACTGGAAAACTGGGTATTATTTATGGCAGAATGTCAAAATGTACAATAAGCCAGCTCTGTTTACTGCCTCATTACAGTTCCTTAAGTTTTTGGTTATAGTTCATCCTTCATATTCTGTGAAAAAAAATTTTTGCACTGTTACTCTGTAAGTTTTAGTAACTATATCTTCTCAATTATTTTGGCTTTTTTCGCAGCGATTGTTGTCTAATGAAGAAGAAAAGAACAAAGCCATCATTCAGGAAGTTTGTTTTATGGTATCCTTTTCTGTAACATATGTAACTGTCTGATATTTTGGGAAACAAGGGATTGCTGTACAGATTCTGGTTTTTTTCATGCCATACATTGCCTAAGAGGACTGACATTCTGGAGGTCTGGGTTCATGGTTTGTCATGATTCTGGTACCAACATACACAATTCAGTTCTTCAAAAATTGCTGTAATACAACGTGTGCAGATAATTTTCGTAGCTGGTGTCGACTATGCCATGTACTTCTAGCAAGAAGTGAAATTCTTATTTGGGCTTTCTTGCAGCCCTATGAATGTAGTCCAGAGACCTTTTGACTATTCAGATGATGCTTAGATCTTAAATAGAATTCCCTCTCATGCCCTTGACTTTTTGCTCTTTGCTTTTACTCTCAATGTTTATTACTTTCTGCTTTGGATACATCTGGCTTTAAGAAATAATGCTGGATATTAAGGAAGAAATTTCAGTAGACTACGTGCATTAGAAACAAGAAGCAGATGTTTCTCAGCATCCTTGATCTTCTTCTTGTTTTCAGTCAGATAAAAGGGTATAATGTAATCTCAGGGTATTTTCAATCCTTAATTTTAGTAAATTCAGTATTTTCTCCCTGGCCTGTCTCCTCTTAGACCCTCAGTTTGTTTCAAGAGTCAGTGAGTAGCTGTGGTATGCTGATGTGTTCCACTCTGAGTATTCAGCTTCTTTTTCAATTAGCAGGCAAACCCACTGATGTTAATTTAAGCTGCTCAAACATTTCTTTCTATGATTGCCAGTATGTTTCGCAAAATCTTAGCCTAAACACCACTTACTAGAAGTTCACTTCTGAGAACAGAGTACCACAGCACTATACATTTTGTATCTACTGTGACACTATCTTTCCAAGAGTAAAGAACTCAATGTTCTTTGGATGTTTTTCACAACTCAGAGTCATTAAAGCATGTGTAGCACATGATGAAGAGTTAATTGTGGCTAACTTTCTGAGATAAGACTGTGAAATGCAATTAATTCCTGCAGCTCTGAGTAGAAGGTTGTGGAGAGATGCGTAAAATGAGATTCATGCAAACTGCATGGATCCAACTTGCCCTTTCGTAATATCTTTGTTGTACTTACAATCTTTGCTTTTCTCTCTTCAGACTTGCTGAATGCATCCTGTGAATAGATTGTGTTTGTCTCATAGACACGAGTCTCAGTGTATGCATAAAGAGACATAATGCAACGTAACTTCCACTGGCAGAAGCTGAGATCACTTACACTGTACTCCCTTTTACATAGTACTCCCTTTTACATAGTTCCAAAATAATACCTCGAATTTTTGAACTGGAAGTGAAACATGATAAAGGTTTTAGCATGAAAAATTATTACCAATGATGGGAGGATAAGTTCCTTGCAATTTTGGATCTCTAGTTGTTTTTAACTTTATTTTAATTACTTGAAATTGAAGCATGGCATACTTAATACTTCCTTGGGAAAGATAGATGAGGAGACGATAGCCCTTTCTTGATCAGCCATCTAGAGAAGTAGCTGATAATTACAAGATGTCACTTCCTGCTACTCATGCTAGGTTCTTGCAGTCATTGTCAAAAGACAAAAAGAACTAGACCTGTTCTGAGTCCAGTTTCCTCTGAGTGTAATCACAAGGATTTTTAAAGTATTTTATTTTGACTTTTTATTACATTACCTTAGGTTGCTTTCTCAGCAAAGGCATGGATTTTCCTTTTTTGCTTAGGGTATTGATTGCAGCTGTTATGCTCTCTGGTTTTAAGCTAACGTTTCAAAATGAACTGCTGGATGCAGTCAATAGTATCAGTGAAGTGGGCAGTCATCTTCCTTAAACGTGTTATCTCCAGAAAAAACTTTCAGGGCATCCCAACATTGTCCAGTTTTGCTCTGCAGCATCTATAGGAAAAGAAGAATCAGACACGGGGCAGGGAGAGTTTCTACTGCTTACAGAGCTGTGTAAAGGTAAACTTTATTTCTTTTCCCAGCAGTGCACGTTGCTTCTGGCAGCTGTTTTGCACAGGTTGCTTGTTAACTTACAAGCTTTGAATGACTGTAGAAGATAGCATGGTTCAGTGGAGCTAGAGTTCAGCCTTACCTTTTATAGGATAAAGATCATGGTATTTTAGACTACAGTTTAACCTTGTCTTAAGTATGAGGTAATCATTAAGTTTTTTGTGTTTGAGACTAGTCAGAGAAAGGAAGAATAGGAGTAGTTCCTTAGAGCACTCATTCTTTTGTCACTGTAGTCAGTGTGGACTTGCCATTTTCAGAATATCTCTTAAATGCAACTCAAGACTGTAACTCTTTCTTGACAAGGGTCTATTTGCATCAAGCTTTCAGAATTTGCAGTGGTTTCTGTGGGCTTATGTGAATTTCTCTGTTTTCCTGCAGGACAGCTGGTGGAATTCTTAAAGAAAGTAGAATCCAAAGGACCTATCTCTTGTGACACAGTTTTGAAGATATTTTATCAGACGTGCAGAGCAGTGCAGCATATGCATAAGCAGAAGCCTCCTATTATCCATAGAGACTTGAAGGTGCGTTACAATACTTAAGTAAAGGCTGAATTTATAAACAGCAAAGGAGCTTGTTGGGCTGGATCAGTGCTAAAAACAACTCTTGAGAATGGTGCTTAGATCTATTGCCTTTGCCACAACTGCTGAGTGTTAGTGAAGGTCATCACTGAAATACTTGCATCTCTTCAAACAACGTCTTTTCCTTGTGCTTGGGGTTAGGAACTGCTTGTACTCGATCTGAAACAAGCTGGCAGGAAAGTAGTGTATCATGTTTTGCTGACTGAGTTAGCCTAAGTATGTTTTTGATAAAATAGCCAGTTACAACTAGTGAACTGCAGTTCTGGGATAAATAGGTGTCTTAATAGAAGAGGTAAGACTTTGAAGGAGAAGAACGTTGAATTATCTGTGAAGGATTACACTGCCATTGACAATGTGTTAGTAAGCTGTTAGTTTTAGAACTGGTAACTTGCATTGTACTTCAGTGCTTGTTTTTAATTTGAATTTTAAAATGTGTTAGGCACATTCATGTTAGATTTTGTTTCTTAGGGGGTTGTTTGTTTGTTTGTTTTATTAGCCTTTAACCTGGAGTCTGTAGGGTTATGCTGTAGAAAGTGTTCTAACCTTTAAGAGCTTTGGAGGTTTGAAAGGACTTACCTGAATTTGAATTTTGTATTTTGAAGACAGTGGTTCACCTTTGCTTGTTCACTATACCTTAGATGAAGAACCCGTAATCATCAGTGATATTCTGTTATACTATGAATATATTTGAATTTTCATTAACATAAACAAAATAAGAGAGAAGATTCTTACTCTTGGAACAGTATGTGAATTTCACACGTGTTTGTATCCAGCCTGATGTGATTTCATTTGAATATAAAAATAGGAAAATTTGTTCCTCCTTAAGTAAGCATGTAGTCAGTTACTTTGGGGAAAGGAAAATAAGACCACTCTTTTGGAAGTTAATGTGTTAAGTGTTTTCAACACTTTTGGTGACAGCTTTGATGTTAGCTATTAGTATAGCCCAGAAATAAAAACCTAGCTTTGGTGACAGAGGACTCCTGGTTTTTTTCCCGCTTGGTACCCTTGAACAGGCTTTTAGGTCACAAGGTCGTATCAAAGACCATTCTTTACTGGAATTTCTATATGCTAGCCCCTAGCTTGTAGAAAAGGTGCATCTCTCTTCTGAAAAAAAAAAAGTAAAAAACCCTATTTCTTTCATAGCGTGCTGCATAGATGTTGAGCTAATGCTATAATTCAAGAACTGTTTTTTCCTCTCAAGGAGTGTACGTTCCTGACAGAGATAAAATATGGGAAAAGACAGGAATTTGGTTTTGTGTTGGTCTCATGTTGCAGAGACTGCAAAGCAAGGTTAAATGATTGCTCTGTTGCAAGCAGCAGAGGCCTTAATACAGCCAGCAGCCAAATAGGGATCATTTAACTGTGCTACCCTTTTTAGCAGGCTAAACTAAGGTCAACAGCATAGAAAACTGTAAGTCAAAGTTTTGAGCAAATTAACTTTGACACCTTTTCCAAAGGTTATGCAGAGGTACAAATTTCATTTTTCAGCATTTGGTGATTATCACTCCAAGTACATCTGCCCAATACTTCTACTCTTTCCTTAAGTTTCTTCCACATTTCAATTAACAATACAGAAAGGTTGGAATTTATGAAGTAGAAGAAGGCACGGATAATGGATGATGAGCTATTCAGGCAGCACATGGTCCTCAAATAGCTGTTTTCTGTCTCTTTACAGGGTCACAGCTGCCTCTTTACGGGTGTCTCCTAGCAGCCTGCTTCTCTACTAATACCTTCCTCTTTTGTGTCTATAGCAGTCCTAACCTCCACTCCACAGCAGTTAAGCTAAAGGTGTTCAGTTTTATGCCTGAAAACATTTGGATTCTGAGATACTGCTTCTACAAGTTCTCATCTGAAAATCTGGCCTCTTCTTAGGCTCTAATGAAATTATTTTTTCCCCCTGGGGTTCATTTCTTGCTCTCCTGAATGTTTCTTGCCCATGATGTGCTTGGTGCTTCCTTTTAAAACTTGGCTATGTTGCTACCATATAAAACTACAGTATTGTCAGAAATCTTTGTTCTCCTGTAAACAGTATTTTTGGCTCAAGTGATTAGTTTTATATGTATGCACAAGTAAGATGGTGTGTAAAAGTGTGTGTGTTAGTGTACAGGGCAAAAAGATGCATTTTTTAATGTATTATTCTACATCTTTTTGAAGGTGGAAAACTTGCTTATTAGTAACCAGGGGACAATTAAACTTTGTGACTTCGGAAGTGCTACAGCTATAGCTTACTATCCTGACTACAACTGGTCTGCACAGAAGAGAGCACTGGTTGAAGAAGAGGTGAGACTATTTTAATGGGATTTAATTTTAATATCAACAGTGGATTAATTTAACTGTTAGTATTAATCTGGTATTAATTCATGAGACTTCTAAGACAACTGAAGATTGTTTCAGTTAGAGTGTTATTTATGAAGTTTTGGTTTTGTATTTGGTTTGCCAGAGTTTGAAAGCTGTCTGCAGTTAGAATCAAAGCTTGTGTTCTGTAGCTACATGTAGAAACACTGCTTCAGCATGGTCAATGTCCATTCTGCAATGTGCTGTGAGAATAGAAGTGATTACTAGAACTTCTTCTAAGTGCACTCTTGACAAGAAATTGGTTGTGCCAGACAGGTTGTGCCATTGGTTGTCCCATCTTCCTTCTGATCTGTTTTTCTCAGTTGAATGATAGATAAAGGAGAGGCAAATCTGCTCAGCAGAATAGGCATGGGCAATATTACAGTGCCTTGGACTACACTGACCAAGTCCAGTGTGCAGTGTGCTTTTGTAAAGTGCTTTTGTTCTTAGTTTAGAGTTGAGAGTAATGCTGGTAAATCTAGTGTAGTACATCAGCAGGAGAAATACTCTTAAGTTCACATGTGCAACTTCAGACATCACAAGGCTCTGTAAAAGCCCTCTGTTTTGCCATCTGGCATTCTTGGAAAGCACTCCACTGGTTTCTGGAGAAATAATATTGTCGTACCACTGTCTTGTATAGTCTGTGCAAAAAGATGTTAGGAAAAGTCTCTTCAGGTATCCTTATGACCAGAATTGCCCTTTGGATGTGTCTACACTGTCATTAACAGTGGTGAGAAAGTGGGAAAGACATACTGGAGCGTGAATTCACTTATTGGCTTATTGTTGATTTTTGGTATTAGTGTTCCTATCCATTTTTGCCTCATGTAGAACAGTCACTTTATGTGCTTTGCTGTTTGGGATGGCTCTTGGCTATCACAATGTTATTTGAGTACTACGGTCTTCAAAGCTGTTATGACTATTGCAGGATTCAGTTGATGGCTTTTTCCTTGACAAGTGTTTCTGAAATTAATTTTAAAAATGAGAGTACTATCCATTCTACATGGAGAGCTGTTTCCTTGGTTGAATGCTGTTAGAGCTCATTGTTCAAGATTGTTTCAATAAATTTTGTCTTCTCCAGATCACAAGGAATACAACACCAATGTATAGGACACCAGAAATGATAGACTTGTATTCAAATTTTCCAATTGGTGAAAAGCAGGACATTTGGGTAAGAAGTTTTTTTTCTTGCTGCATCATAGCTGCTTGTGACATAGTGAAACTGATTTTGCAGGCTTCATGTTACTTTGTTGATTAAATAACTAAAACACCAAAATAAATGTAGGATGCTGTCTTACATCAAAATAAACTTAAATAGTATGGACTCTGTATCTAAATGTTAAAGAATGAGACATACTGTTCAAGGTTTTCTCACAGATCAAGCTTCACTTCCATTTCAGAGGCAATGCTGAACTTCTCTAACATTCAGTAGAACTGTTGCCTAGTTGGAGCTTGCCACCGTAAATCCAGAATACTTAGAGTTCTTAGAATCAAATTCTTGCCTTTCGTGGTCTGCCACACATATAGTCCTGGGACAGCCTACTGCTGAGTTCAAAATGGTTATGTCGAGGTATGGCATGCAGCTAAAATACTGACAGGTAGCAAGGATGAGAACGATGCAGAGATCATTTATGCTTTGTATAGAAAGGATGATAAGCTGTTCACGTTCACCAAAAGTCTGTAGTGAGAATTAAAGGTAAATATTAAATCCTTGGTTGTACCTTTTCCAGCTACATAATATTGCAGTACTGAGGTACTCCCCAGTAGTGTAGTGCTTAGGGACTTAGTTTATGGGGTGTTTTTTACAGAGGCAGGTATCAAGCTGTTCAGTTCTTACCTGTATAGGGCAGTGTGTCAAAAGACAAATTGAGATAATGTAATGCTGCTTTAAATGGTGGTTTAAAGGTTTTTATATGGACTCTTAGAACTTTGTTCAGTTTATTAAATTAGTTACAAGATATTGTGGAAACTCTTGTTCTGTTTCTACAGCTGTTGGTGATGTTCTTGTGGCATGTGAAGAAACACCAAGTAAAACACATTTTTCTGACCACTTGGTCACTTAATGTGCATGAAATACTGTCAGTCTGAGCCAGGATTACATCCAATTAAAGACAATACTTAATAAAAGCCTCACTCAAAAGGGCAATTGCAAGGGTTTTTTTGTTTAAAATAACTCTGTATATGTTAGTGTTAAAATGGTGATTGTTGCCTTCTGTGTCTTGGGAAGATCTGTTTCATGTACCATGTCTGGATTGGAACATGTTTTTTCCATATTTTTTTCTTTATGCTTTGGGTTCAATAAAAATATGGAAAGTATTTGGCAGTAGAATATGGCCCTGTCTCTGGAAACATATATGATTTGTAGTTTGTGGTTAAGATAAACAAAGCAGTTTTCCAAAGAAAGCAGGTACAGTGATTAATACTCTTGAATCTGTGTTCTTGTCACTGTGTGAGCTTAAAAACAAAGGAAGTAACGTCTGTCATGGAACAACAGGACGGATGAATGAAAGATTAGTTACCAACCACATTGACTCCACAATAGGAATGGGATTAACAATTATAAGACTAGAGGTTCTTAGACTTGGCTGATTGCTTTTTCAGAAATCTTTGAGAGTGAGAGGGTATGAAGGGCCTTTCAATCAAAAGATAATCTCAGTGGAGGAAAGTCACTTGACAAGGAAAAGCCTGTTACTTAGTTGAATTTCAGTTCAGGAATTCACATTAATTTTGAAAACATGTAACTAAAACATGTAGTTATTTGTATTTAGTGTTTATTTTCTGATCGTTAGACTTAGGTAGGAAATGTACAGAAAGCAAAGTAGTTGACTTTGGAAATGTTTTGTTAAGGAGCAAAACTTCAAAGTTGGGTTCTCCTTACCAATATCTAATTAAAAAATCTTAATGGTCCATGCAAGACATCCTGCAGGTTTTAATTCAGTGTGAGCTGAACAATCTCTTTAGGTTTCATGTAGTTTAATTTGACTTAGAAGGTACTTTGGTGTAATATTTGTGTCATCCTGCAGCAGTACTGTAGAACTTTAAGTGTGCTGCTTGTTGCCTGAAGCTAGTCAGGGGAAAAATACCAATGTTTTAATTTGTTCCAAACGATCCCACCCCTTCCTTATCCCCTCAATCCCCAAACATTATATCAACCCTCCAGAAACCCCACTGTCCCCTTAGGGAAGGTTTAAATTAGTTGCTGGTAAAGGCCCAGTAGCAGGTCAAAAAGTTATTCCTAGTTATTTTTGGTCACTTTGTGGTTCTGCTTTTTTACCTTTTGGCATGTCAGTGCTCAGACTGATCCAGGCAACTTCTGTAGAGGGACTGTGCAGCTTTGGGACAACATCTTGGAAATAGGCTCTCTGTTAAGTGTAGCAGTACTAAGGCTGTATGGATGGTGCTGGCTTTGAGGAGTTGCCTTGCTGCAACTGAAATTGCCTTCTAGTCAAATTGAATGACGGTGTTTAAAATAGTCCAAATTTATCGCAGTTACAATCCTAAATTACAGGAAAAATAGAGGAAATGAAAAACATTTTGTAGCAATTGAAGCAAAAATCAAATCTGAATTGCCTCTCCATTTCCTATGTGTTCAACTGCTTGCCTTGGTGCTTTTCTCTCCTGTGTGGCTGTGGGTACTCTCTCCTCATGTGCAGAGTGTCTCGGACTGCACAGGGAGTAGTTTCGTTCCTCTAACTAAATGGTGATCTGCTTTGTAAGCAGGCGTTTCTGTGGAAGAGTAGATGGTATTTTCTGTACTCCCCTGCTGAATTAGTTAGTGTGGACTGTGTGATACTGTATACATTACAGGGAGTTTTTTTCAACAGCCTAACAAAAATGCGTGAGAATATACAGAATTAATATATGTACTTTGTTTCTGGCCCTGGACTGAGAGACTCACTAAGTGTTTTGGAGTAACTAAATCCATAGACCTTTGAGACTTCAATAACATTCAGACTTTAGAAGCTGTTCTTGGGATAAATTGACAGCTGAGGGCAGTTGGAGATGGTGCACACAGAGGACTGGAGGCAGTGGGCAGTTTTCTTTGGTAACATCTTCAATGGCTTGCTTTATTTGTGGGGGCTATAAAAGCCCATATGCTTAAGCAAAAATATGTACTGGGGTTCAGAAGAAACTTTGAGGAGGTATTGTCCAACTCATGCCAACAGTTTCTTGGAGGCATTGGGTGCCCTATTACCAAACTTTTATAGGTGACATGGAGCATGTTTCTGTTACAGTAGTATAACTCTGCCAGCCTATTTAATATCTTAATTTATTTGAAAAAATATGTATCAATTTACATTTACTTTAGTAACAGATAGAGTTGTCCTAGCTAATCCATAACACCTAGATTATTCAGAGATTAGAATTCAAAATTGACTTCTGAACAACTGAAGGTTGTTCCCTTCTCAGGTTACATAAATCTCAAGTTAGACGCATGAAGGAACCTCGAAGTTCCCAGGATGTGATAGTCCAGATTTTGTGATTTTTGAGGCCTGAATAAACTTACCTGAAAATGATCTTAAATTTTATTTGTTCCAAGAGTTGAATAGCCATCTGACTGTAGCAAATAAAGGGCCTGTCATTTCAGGCTTATTTTCTTCAAACCTTTACTGAAAGACGTGTTTTAGAGAGATTGTTATGTGTCTCCCTAGTGTCATTTAAGTAATTTACTTAACACTTATATAATCACCTAGTTGTTGTATTGCATAACAGTGTATCTAAGTTAGACCAAATTCTGTCCTCACAGATGTCTCCTTGCAGCACAGGATGAAGATATGAAATAAAACTTCTGAACTTTTTTTGAAACATGTTCAGTATGGCAAAACTACTCATTTTTGTATAGTGTGAAATTCATAAAATGGATTTCTTGTAATGACTTCTAAATGATTTTTAAAAATAGACAGGAATACTTGTCTCAGGTAACAAGTGATAGGACAAGAGGAAATGGCCTCAAGTTGCACAAGGGGATGTTTAAGTTGGATGTTAGAAAATATTTCTTCACTGTAAGGATTATTGGGCATTGAAAGAGACTGTCCAGGGCAGTGGTTGAGTTACCATGCCTGGCGGTATTTAAAAGACGTGTAGATGTGGTACTGAGGGACATGGTTTAATGGTGGACTTGGTAGTGCTGAGTTGATGTTTGAACTTGAGGACTGTAAAGGTCTTTTCCAGCCTAAATGTCTCCATGATTCTATGCAGTATTTGTCTTTATCTCCGTAGGCTCTGGGCTGTATCCTGTACTTGCTGTGCTTTAGGCAACACCCATTTGAAGATGGAGCTAAACTTCGCATAGTCAATGGGAAATATGTCATCCCACAAAATGACACCCGCTATTCTGTGTTTCATGATCTCATTCGTAAGTTTAGAGTGTTATTTAATTTTGTGTCTTTGTAGATAAATGTTGTTATTGACAGTTGTTTTATTGGTAGTTGAATGTTATTGACGTGATGGTGAAAAAGGTAAACTGCAGCAGCTTCTTATTTTATTAATAATCTTAATCTGTTGTAAAAAAATTATGAAATTTTATGTGAAATTTGCTTTTTTAGTTCTGTTAACTCTTACTTGGTGTATGAATTAGCCCATTGGAACAACTAGTGTTTTAATGTGGTTTCTTTGAACTTGCTTAAAAAATTCTGTTTTCTTTGGTTTCACATAGATTACTGGAAGTGTTAATTACTGATCCAGAAATTTATCCGGCTCCAACAGTATTAGACTCAAAGCTACCTCTGATGTTCTTTATTAACTGATCCTAAGGTGTATTATTTGAAATATTATTGACCCTAAGTAGTGATTTTTTTCTCATGGATACTATTATGAGAATTATATTTATGTACAGATTTAGCAGTTTCTCCACTCTGTTCATGTGTTTGTTTATTGCACTGGAATGTATTGAAGAAATTATTATCAGCTGGGAGAAAAGTGCTGAAGGATTTGTTACATTGTCTGAATCTCCTTTTAGGCTCCACTTTGAAGGTGAACCCAGAGGAGAGGTTGTCAATCACTGAACTTGTGAACCAACTGCAGGAGATTGCAGCAGCTAGGAATGTCAATCCTAAATCCCCCATCACAGAGGTAAAAATGTGTCATAAGGAGTATTTTTGATTAGGCCTCCTTTCTGTCCTCTGCTGTGTATGTGCATTTAGTAACAGATTTCAGAGCAGGTCCCCTGTTCCTTAGTAGTTTGAAAATTTTGCACTAATTTATTTTGAAGTTCAGTTGAATTGATAGGACCTTTGAAAATATGCCCTTTAAAGCACAGAGACATTAGAGGGCATTTAGTATTTCTTACTCCTTTTTGAAAATCTTTTCATCCTCTTGGTTTATTCTTTAGTGTGCTAGCACCCTGTTTGACATGCTGTGTTTTATCATAATTAACTTGCACAGAAAAATTTCGTGTATGAAGGCTCTGCCTACACTAACTTGAAACCCACTTAGGGATCTTCTGTTCAGTGCTTAATTTGCACAATACTTCAGGTGAGTAAATTAGTGTATCTTAACTTCCTGCCTTTGTCCTGAGCTTCAGTTCGCTTGTTCTCATCAAGTAGCAGTAATTTGCCAAGCCTAGCAAGATGGCTAAATTAGCAAGAAAATAATCATTGGGAGTATTATTCTTCTCAGCTCCTGGAACAAAATGGAGGCTATGGAAACAACGCTCAGCCTCGGACATCTGTGACCTCTGTTTCACAGAGCTCCAAACCTGCGGGGCAGCTCAACAATTTGTACAATGCAGGTATGTTCAAAAAGATGTCATTTTAGTGTGAAGACAATTGCATATCTTCTACAGGGGAAAAAAAGTCATTTGAGGTTTTAGGTATTTTGCACTAGTACTAGGTATTTGGCATTTATATAATTGCTTCTTGCTTTGTATTTTTTTTTTGCAAGGTTTCATTTTATGTTGATACATGCAAATATGAATTTCTCAAGATCATTGCTGTTCAAGATAAAAATTGTTTCCTATGGAAAATAATTTAAAGTGCACTATTAACCTGTAGATGCAGGAGTGTTGACATAAGTGAACTAAAACTTGATGAAAATGTGGATATGAGAAGCAATAATAGTCTAAAGGATAAGAGCTGTAAAGGAAGAGTCTTCAGGTTATGACATACAGGTGAAAATAGCTTATTTTAAACCCTGAAATTTTTTGATTCAATGAGGCAACGATATATGAAAGTGCACTGTCTAAAGAGTAGTATTTAAGAGGAATTTGAGTTTAAACTGTTAAAAATCTACAAGTTCTGTATTTTGATTGAAACATTACCTTGTGGAAGAAGGTACTGAAATCAGGACACATCCTGAGTTTGTGTTCAACACTGAGTTTCTGAGGTAAAAAAAGGGAGAGTTGCCTTTGCTTGTCTGATTTAACATCAGATATGTTACAGCATAAAAAAGATAGCTGTTTGTGGTGTGTTGGTATCATGTTGTGCTAAAATGGGCTTCATGTCTGGCAGATGAGGGAGCTTAATAAAGAAATGCAGAAGCAGCTGTAGGGATTCTGGCTATGGACCATAATAGTTCAGTAATGCTCGAAAGTCGCTGACCTCACATGTGTTTATTTTAGACCAGGGAAATCCTGTATGAGGAAGAAATGCTTCCGTAAGCATCTGGGTCCACCTCTCTCTCCTTTTCTCTCCTGTGCAAAAAGACTTTTGACCCCCCCCATGATATTTTGAAGTGCATGTGACAGTGGTAGTAGTCTAAAGCTATTTAGTTTTTCACTTCCAAAGGATCCATGTCTGACAGCCTGAAAGGGAAAATGCAGCAATCTAAATTCATTCTCGTGGCTATCCAGTCTGCACTTTCAGAAACACTGTAGCTGGTACTGCCTTGAGCCCAGCTGGTTATGGGAGCATTGTCCAGGCCAGACTTCAGGAGATGGTTGCACCGTAGGAAATCAGTGGTAAGGAGGAATTTGGGGTTCCATCTGAGAAAAACAGGTTGGACTAGCAGAAATGGAATCAACCAAAACATGTCTCCAAAATGGCACAATTAAAAGCTGACATACTTGTTCTGTAGAAATGGATATTCCAGAGTACAATCAGTTGAAAATACTTAATATAATAAAGAAAATAAGAAGCTTGATAGGCTTATTTATATCTAGTTTTTTACTAATCTTTCTGCAGCCATATTAACTGTTATATGTGAATATGCAGCACTTCAATTAATGTAGAAGGTATCAAGGGACTATTTCATATTGTATTCAGTTTTCCTTTGAGCTTGGTATTTCTTGCTTGATATTAATTATGATGAACTGTCAGTGAGACAAGGGATATTAATTTCCCAAGGGAAATGTTAAAATTGGGTAATGTTTATTGCACTAATTTTATGTTTGTATCTATTTCCATGGAAGAATCCAGCTTCCTAATGCAATTATAATCAAAAGTCTGTCTGGTCATCTGTTTTGTGCAAGAATGCCTACTGTTTGTTGTATACAATCATATTAATAGAGATATTGTGCTGTGATGTGCTTTCTGGGATGTGCTTAAAAGTTTAGCTTAACTATGGCAGCTGCTTTTGAAGCCCTGCATTAAAATGTGTCTACTGGAGATGATTAAGTAGGTCTGCTAATGATAAGCTGCATTTTCAGATATTGATACTAAGGCAAGGCAGTGTTTTGCAGTATTGACAATATGAAACATATGCCTTACTTCCAGAATTTTTTTACCTTGTTTTCTCATAAATACAGACAGCAAGTTAAACAATGTGTTAAGTGTATCACTGGTACCTCCTGACTGCAGGAAGTACTATATTTTGCACAGGTCATAGTTAAGGAGAACTTCAGAACTGTGAGCCTTACAGCAAGGTGTAGCCTGTATGTGCATTCACTTCCTTCCAGCTTTATAGGCAACATACTTTAAGTCATATCCTGGAATGGGCTCCATAATAAAGTACAATTATTTTTATTCGACTACTCTAGGCCTGACCGTTGCGGAATGTGACCAGACTTATGGAGGGTTCTTTGATATTCTGAGGGGTGGAACAGAGCGATTTTTCACTAATATTAAGGATACATCTTCTAAAGTTATCCAGTCTGTGGCCAAGTGAGTAAAAAAAAAAAATTAAAAATTGTGCTGGTAAGAGTTCTAAATGAAGGCTCAGGAGTTTACTCCAGAAATGGTAAATTCAGCATATTTTTCCAAGTTTGAGCTGTAATAGCTTGTAGCTAACCCCTGAGATTTTGTGAATGATATTAATACAAAAGTTACTTCAGCGGTCATATGTGAGAATTGAGAATGTTGCAGCAAGAGCCTGTCCATAAGTATTACTTGACCTGCTGTATTTTAAATACTGAAAACTTGTGAGAGATGAGCAGGTGGGGGCTGGAGCGGCATGGAGAATTGAATTAATAGATAGGGCCTTCATGAATAAGAGAGGAATTACAAAGATGGAGTGGTGAAAGGTACAAATCAAGGGAATGGATGTGAGGAGGGGAAAAAACCTGCAGGGAAATAAGCTCTTCAGTTTAGTTTTCAGGTGGAATCTTATGCCTTCTAGACAGTGTGAGAGGAACTGCACTATTTGTCTCCTTTGCCCTACATTGCATGGATGAATACTCTCATGTTTAGATGTGTATGTTTTCAGATTCGTATTATGTGATTATTCTTTTCTAATCAGGCTGTCAGTCCCATTTCAAATGTTTCTAATACTCCCTTATAATCAATATTAATCAATCTGTGCAATTTATATATTTTTAGCTCATAATAAAATTCTATGCAGTGTTAAAAGGTTTTCTTAGTTCTGGTAAGAGCAGGTAAGTCACTACTGAGTACCATGTCTGAACTAGAGCATCTGAAAGAATACTGAACTCTTTCTCAGTGTAGGCTTTGTGTCCCTTTAATTGGGCTATTGTGTTACAGCTTGTGAAGTCTTATTTCTTCCTACATAGGCTTTTTCGGAACTTGTGCATTGTACTGCTCTAAAGTATTTATAATGATCAGGTAAGTTAGATTTGTAGATACTGCACCTCTGTAGCCACTTTAAGTGCATTTTTAGTTGTTTGCTCTTACACTTAGTCTGTTTAAACTTCTATATATGGCTCAGAAAGGCCAGGTCCTCTATTTTTTAAAGGTTGCAAAAGCTGCACAGCTTTGGTTTGTCCTTAAGCTTTCTATAGAAGTAACTGAGACAAGGGCATCAAACTTTTCTCCCATAGACACAAGACGGGGAAGTGTACAAGGGGAACAAACTATTGCATGATGAAAGGCAGTTTTGACAGAGTTACAAGCCCTCCTTTCCCATGGCTGTGTGTTAGATCTTACTATGCTTTTATTGTACACTACATGCATCTGAAGTACTCCTACACTTCTTATTCTCTTGACTCCACATGACTTTCTGGGCGTGCTTCCATTCACTTAGTTATATTTGAAGCAGTTTTCTCTTCCTGCCCTTGCAAGTGGTTTCTTCTTTAAAGGCTACTGGAAGTTTAATTACTTTTTTGAATTTAATCTTGTGCCATTTTTCGCTTTTCTAACAGTTGATTAGGAATGCCTAAAATTGTAATTTTAATATGGAATGGCTTGTGCTATGCCTACATCTTATTTTTATTTCTCTTACCTTACAGATGTGTGTAGCTTTTTGCTTTGTGTGTTTTCCTTTGCTTCCATAGTAAGTGTAGTGGGCAAGGAATAAAACAGTAGCGGTACATCCAAGCACATCTGCAGAGCTCATCTAGCAACTTCTGAAGTACTGGACAGTGAGTACTTGCTGTCTGAAAAGATTCTGTTCAGTTCTCATGATCTTCTTTACCATTGTTTGTGTAGATTATGGTGACTGCCAAAAATAAGTCTTGCATCTGTCTTCTTGTTGAGACTTAGTATTCCTCTTCTCAGTTGCTAGTTAGTGTTCTGTGGCTGAACACAACAGCTTAGTGCATGGCTTGTGGAACTTACTAAATATTAGTCAAAGGAAAACTCACTACTTTTACCTCTTATTTGAATAACAGGAAGTCACATGTGGATGTTTACCACAATTGAGTATCTTGAAAATATAATTGTTTGACCTCATGCTGGTTTGTAGCTTTTAATGAGTGGGTACATTGTCATATCCAAGTAAGATCAATTAGCCACAAACCGTTTCAAGCTACTGAGGGATACACATTTGTATGGACTGTGGTGGATTGACAGAGGATTGTCAGACAGTGTACGCTATGTCCCAAGATTCATCATGAGGAGATCAGTCCCTCTCAGATATTTTGGACTTGGTTGGTTGAATAAGGGTTTATGTTTAGGTGACTCTTGAACATCACTTTTGACACAATATGTGAAACTGTCAAATTTTTCTTTGAGTTCCACACCACCATAAGCAAATCTTGGTTTTGTGGAGCACCTTCTGTCTCCATACGCCTGTTTTTCTTTTCTTGTGTTATCTAAGTGGATTTAGTCATTGGGCTGAGGAGTGGGAAAAAAAGAGGGAATGCACCAAGCATGTAATTCGGCTAGTGAGAATCAGTTCCTTCAATACTTATTTTCCAGTGACTGAAACTCTCTCCACTTGTGATTTGCCAGTATTATTTAGCAGCCCTGAATTGTGTAGTTTTCATTCTTTGTATTGTCTTTTGTTTTGAATCCTTACTGTATTTAACAGTTCAGTGGAATGTCAAAGCATGAATTAGCTTGATACTTACTGTTACTGTACTAACCAATACTTACTGTTCTGTAGGGCCTAAGGTAGGCTTAGGTCCTTCAGTATTTAACATTGCTAGAGTTGAACATTCAATGTGCTGCTGAGAGTTCCACCACTGGGCTTGTGCAGACTTAAACTGTGTTTTAATCAAGCTGAATTGTTAATTCTTTGTTTGCATCTACTGTAGGGCATGTCTGTTTCTGTCATGTTCATTTTCTGCCTTCACAAACTTGTGTTGTGGATACGTCTGATCAATGATGTGAGAGTACCTCTTCTACTGTTGCATCTTTGACTGCCTTTCCAAAACTCTTCAACCAACATAAGAAGCAGACATTCTGGAAAAATTAAAATGTCTCTTCTTTGTCATGCATTTTCCTCACCCCACTTAAGCACTTTTCATGTTGGAGTCTATCATTTCATTAGGTAGGCTCTCTCCTTCCTACTTATCATTGCTTTTCTGAATTACGGAGTTACTTCCTTTGTCTGCAGACAGACTTTTCTCTCACTGAATCCAAACTACAGTGTAAGATTTCAGTATTTTGTAGCTATGACAAAGAAAGTTAATTTTTTCTCTGCTGTAGCTACCTTTAACTTGATTCTGATTTTGGTCTCTTGTTAGTCCTAATAAATGATGAAATCTGAAAACTAAAACACACGTTACAGGCTGCTAGGAACAAGAGAGTGAATAAGGCCCATCTTCATTGTCTCCCTGGCCACCTCAGTTGCAAGTGTCATAACCTCTGTTGCAGATTCAGGTCAGGCAGATGCAGCAGCTTATAATTATATGAGAGAGAACAAAGAGCAACAGAGGTTCAGCCCTCTTGTTACAAAGTGGCTTAAAAGCAAGTACCAGGGTGGAGATGGAGAAGATATGCACTGCTTTGTGAAGTGGCACCATCTGCACGGATGGGAACTTGGGTCCAGCAGATGTGCCCTTGTGTGCCTGAAAGCTCAGCCTGCAGTGGTGCAGCCACAGCATATCTCTGTTAAGATCATCAGTTTCTCGCTTGTGGAGCTTCTGTGCCCTTGACCAATTTTTATGCTTATTGAGGCCTGCATCCATACAGGTTACTAATGCCCTGCCAAAAACATAGCTAAATGTTTTAAATATCTGATCTTCACTGGTATTGAAAGCAGCAGGCAAAACTTGTGATCAGACTTCCTTTGCTTTGTCAGAACGATCTCTTTTGCTGAAGAGATTATAATGTAGTCATCTAGGAACAATTAGTGATCTTTTAGGCTTGCTTTCTTTGCTTTTAAGGTTATTTTGTTTTTGTTTAATACTTTACTTCATGGATCTTTGCATTGCACTAGGTAGTTGAATGATTAATTCAGTTTTGTGAAGCAAAACCAAGTGGGAGCAAATTGATGTGAATTTTAGTGCTTTGTGGTAGGGCAGTATTTAACTAATGGTTTATATGCTTGCATTGTAGCTGTGCTGGTTAGTCTGTCATTCCTTGTTCTTTCTCATCTTCAGTTGTCAGTAAACAGAAGGTAACTATGTGCTCTTGTAGAATTCTGATCTGTATGTTAACTAGTTTATTTTGTGACTTTAGTTGCAAATTTTAGTTTCATTGTTTTTAATTTGCTGGAATTGCTTTTTGTTTAATATTGCTTATGGTCTTTAGGTGTAGCTACTCTCTGGCAAGAATGATAATGCCGACCATTTACACAGTGAGAAGCTTTTAACATGTGGTTAAGACTTCTTGGTTTTGCAAAATCAGAATTCATGTCGTTTGCTACCATTTCATAGAATCAAACAGTGGTTTGGTTTGGAAGAAGCATCTGATTCTAACCCCTGAGCAAATGGATACCTTCAATTAGACCAGACTAATATCCATGTGCCCTCTTTCAGTTTAAAGCCGTTCTCTCATATCCTGCCCTTGTAAAGAGTCCCTCTCTAGCTTTCTTGTAGGCCCCCCCATTAGATACTGTAAGGAAAAACCCCATGCCTCCATACAGAGACTAGACTAGTCTAGTCCAGTCGCGCTGATGAAGTAGTCCCAGTTTTGAAGTAGCCTGGTATCATCAGAAAAGTGACTAAGTGTTGGTGTTGTATTATACTTTTTTGTTTAGCTTGATTAGACCCTTAAAAGCATGCAGAGTTTCCCTTGTTGGATCACAGGCTGGAAACCCTCTGTATATGTCTATGTGTGCTTTTCTTATCACCTGCCAGCAAAACCACTCTGCAAATGAAATTTCTGCTGTTAAGGATATGAAAGGACAAACCTTATTTGTGATTTTTCGTTAGAGAGTTTTATCTTGAAATGCATAGGAGTGCTTACCGATGTGAAGAATACATGCTTTTTGCACCTTCTTACCATTTAAAGAAATCTCAGTTACCATTCTAACATAAAACACTCCACTGAAAAGAGAGTACCTTGTGTTCAGGTCTTACTACTGAAATAGCTGTGAAATCTTCAGAACGAAGTTCAATGAATAATTCAAGAACATGGTGACATGTTCTGGACACTTGTGTTGATTTTGCCATTAAGAAGCTTCATTTTAATTAAGACTGCACAAACATTCTGAAGCTTTTTCAGTGTAACAGTCACATACTTGGGATACTGCTGCAAAATACAACGCTTGAGTTGGCTGTGCTGTGCTCTGTTGTTGACATACTAAACTGCACTCTTACATCAATGTGTGTATGGTGAGATCCATGCTCCTGATGTTGCTTTTTAATTTAGACAAATGTAAAAACCACAGCTGAGTTGAGTGGTGTTGGTAGTAAGAAGTCAGTATCTGAAAGTCTTCCCAAAGGAGTGGCTGTGAGTACTGTAGATTTTTTGCTCTTACTAGTTCTTTGCCTATGTTACAGATTGCTGCTTAACCTTGGTGTTACAGCATTGAAGGGATAATGGTTCTGTGTTCTAGAGCTGTCATATTAGATGATCCTTTATCTTGATACCAAAAAAAAAAGATATTAGAATGATAACAGGTTTTCTTGCTTGAAGGTGTTGGATGTAATCAAAAAATAGCATTTGACACTTCTCATCCGTATAAAGGACTACAATCAACACAAATTTTAGTAAGCAATTGTTATTAGCTCTGAGTGTAAATTTCTACCTTAATGAGTTTGGCTGCAATAGGATTACCACCTGATCTTACATGATGACTTATGTCCTTCCAAAGGTGCAAAAAATTTTGAAATTGTGGCTGTTTGTCTACCTCCTTATGCAGGGTTTCTCAAGGCTGAGTTGGTGTTCTGGTTTTTTTTTTTCTAATGCTTTGTCTGATGAGACTCAAACTTCCTTGTGGTTTCAGTTTGAGACAATGAGTCATTGTCATTGCTAGGACACTGATGATGCCATTCTGCATGAATACTGTTTAATGGCCTCAAATTCAGAAGGGTTTTTTTTCCCCTAATCTAAAATCCTCCTCACCATCCTTGTATATTCAATAATCTTTTAATCAATCCCTCTAATCTCCATGATTACTAGCAAGCAGTAAAGAATCAAAACAATGTTCTGTTGGTGTTTCAAAAGTTGAGTGCAGTATCCTAGGTCTGCTCTTCTAAGTAGCATCGTGAAACTTTGTTGGGATGTAAAAGTTTTGTTAGTGCCTCTGAATTCATTAAATATGCATCATAGTGTTTTGATGACATTTTGATATTCTGGAGTTAACAGACTACTGAGATATTTAAGTCAGGGATGTGTAAATCAAATTCTGTAGGTGAGACTTGTTCTTATTTTGCCAATCTGGGTGTGCAGATCTATGGAGTTCTACTCAAGGGTGCTGGCCTGCACTGGGTCTCCAGTTTTTTTCTCTTGCTTTTTCATTCTGCTACATAGCAGATACCATAGAAACAGAAAAATAATAGTGGCCTTAAATTAGTTAATTATTGACATAATGTGGATGATTAGGTAAAGGTGCAGGGAATAGACCTAAATAAATAAATACTACCACTGGGAGATTATTTTTTTAAAAGGCTGCTCTTTTAAACTGTGCACAGTTGTATGAGAGAGCGATGAGTAATGATTGACGCCTTGCTCACTATGGGAGTTCTGGAAGTGAATTTTTGGAAGAATGATTTAAATTAGGAAAGACATTCAGGTACCCTCTATGTTGAGTGCAGGCAGCTTGGGGTGCAGCTGCAGTGGGAGCTGCAGGTTGAGCTCTGGGTGGGAGCCAGAGGCAAGAGGTCAGGAATTGCCATCCCTTGGCACAGCAAAGGGCACAGGGACCTGTGACCAGGTGACCAGACACTGAGACACAGCAGGAGTCGAGGACTCAGCAGGAAGACCCCAGACTTTGGCACCCATACACTGTGGGAGTATAAAAGCCCACTGTTTCCTTTGTTCAGAGTCCCTTCTGGGAGGCAGACGCTCCAGCTATTACTCCGTTGCTGCACCAGGATTCAATTACATAAAACAACTCTGCTATGGGAAGTGTGGGGTCTGGCTAGTGAGGAAACCTGATCTAACTGTGTGAGTGTGGTGTGTGTAGGGAGTGGAGTGGGGCACTCATCGGCTCACCAGCTGCGAAGGGGCTTCAGTCCTGGCAGTGGCAAGTCTGGTGGTGGTTTGAGTGTGACTGCCAGAGTCCTTCCTGAATGGCTAGCAGGGAAGTGTTGTTAACACTCTGTCCATATGGAATTTGGGTATTGGGCAGCATGGTTATCTATGCCAGATAGTAACATGCCAGAGTTATGTAATTTAAACTTTGATGTTCAACTAGTAGTCTTTCTTTTAAGCATTGAGATATTCTTCATTAAAGATGTTAATGTATCCTCATTAGGCTTTCAAACTGACACCCTACAGTGAATTTTTATCAGTAAGAGCAGGGGCTAGAGGAGTGAGTTGAGGATTAAAGGCATCTGTACAAAATCCTACAGATGGTTTTGGTGCAACTGATTTAAATGAGTAACTGCTTAAACATAGTATCTGTTTTGAAACTCTTGAAGTGTGAGATAACCGGCCTCAGATGGAAGAAATGAAACATTATTCATGGTGGTGGGTGCAGCCTGAGAGGTCTGGTGTTTAGGCTTATGGCTTGAATGGTTGTATTTCCCAGTATTAACACCAATGTGTTCTGTTTCAGTTATGCAAAAGGAGACTTGGATATATCATACATCACTTCCAGAATTGCTGGTATGATAGCTATGTCTTTCTTGAACATAATTTCTCTTTGTTCTTAATATCTGAAAAATTTCACCTGCTGTTTGTTCTGTCTTCAGTGATGTCCTTTCCAGCCGAAGGTGTAGAATCTGCCATCAAAAATAACATAGAAGATGTGAGGTTGTGTCTGGACTCTAAACATCCTGGCCATTATGCTGTGTACAATCTCTCCCCAAGAACTTACAGGCCTTCAAGATTCCATAACAGGGTGTGTATAATTTTTGTGTATTTCTGTAAAAGGCCTTGCAGCACAATGTTTTCATTATACCTTCAGCTTTTTATTGTATAATAGGTTAAAGTAGGTTAATCAAAAAGATGACAAAAGAATAAGTATAAACACAAGGTCAAAGAGTAACCTATATTCTTTGCTTTAAATCCAAACTTAACTAGTAGCAGACTAATCTTTAATTTTACTGACTAAAGTCTGTTTTTTCTAGGATAGTGATATCTTTGAAAATATGCCCATGTACCTTATGTGTTTCAAATTTAAGTGGAGAATACTTAAAGTAATTAAAGTCTTACTAAAATTTCAATCTCTCCTATATTCTGCCATTTTCCTTTATCAAGGACATGGTGACTGATTTGCATAACCTGTTCCCTGGAGTTTCTCCTTGTCCCACTACATACCATTTGCCTCCCATATGACTCAGCCATAGATGACTGATTGTTCCCACTGTCTTCAGTATTACTGTAGCTTAGCTGAACCTCCATTACCCTTCCTGGCAATTTCTCTAATACTAATATGAAGGCATTTGACTAATTCAGCCACAAAGTATTGACGACATCTTGTTAGGTGCTGAGATACTGGACTTCAGTGTCTGCTCCTAAGTAAACCTCAGCTGTCCTGTAAGAGGCTCAACAGCCGAGACTGTTAGGGTGTTGTGAATTGTCCAGCACCTTAACAGTCTGTTGTGATCATGCCCCTTCCACACAATACTATCTGCCAAGAAGAGAGTCTAGAACCATTATTTGTTACAGAATAATAAAGCCTTTTGGGCCTTATTATGCAGAGCCATTCTTAGCATTACTTCAGTTGTCAGAATTGACTTAACATGTCAGGGTGAGGTATATTTTATGTATTCTTTCTAGTGCTATCACTTCCTTTTATTTGCTTGTAAACAAGATAAAGGATTGTCATACCTGAAAGAATTTAGTGCCACATTGGATGAATGGAATCAGCTTCTTTATCTGTATCTCGTTCAGTATGAGGTTCAGGCAGAGGCTATTCAGAATGGAAGGCAAAAGAAGCTTGATTATGTGGGAAATCTACTGCATGATTATTTGTAGCAAGTTCCTCAAAGCAAAATGTTCAGCAATTCTTTTTAGCACTAGACTGCTGGAAAGTCTGAGACTAATGTAGTGAACTGATTTATTCCTCATCCTGCCATGTGATCAGTTTCTGTTTACGGAATGATAAATTCTGTGATTCAGAATTTTCTTACCCTGGAAATGGATTTTTTGGTTTTGCAAGTCTGAGGTCTCTATACACCTGATATTTCTGATGTGTTGGTACTAAGAATGGTAATATGATCTTGGTTTTGCTGGGGAGTCGTAGTGGGTCATAACTTGTCGAAACATTACAAGTTCGTGACCACTTTGTTGTCTAGGAGTATTTAGGAAGGCAGCTATTTTGCTTGGAAACAAACTCTTTAATTGTATTTGGGAACTCTTATGTGCCTATTCTTGAAATTGAGATGTCCAGCAATATTTACTGACTTCATTGCTCAGTGCTGGGTGAAGCAGCCATGTAGGAGCTTAAAAGAAGCCTAGTTTTACTTTAGTGCCTGCAAAAGATGATTATGGCAAGCCTTAAACGTGATCAGAGAAGAACAATGTCTAAATTCTTAATTCTGACACTTTGCTTAGAAGGTATTAATGAAATTACATATTACTGTTTTTTGCTGTTTTCTATCTGTGTGGAACTTCTACAAATTTCTTCAATCTTGGTTAAAATTGATGGTAGTTCTGAAGTCTTCTCTGCTAGTTTTGAGTCCTGCTTGGAATAGGTTGCTCTGACAGTTTGTGTACTATCCATCATTCTGCTAATTATCAGGACACTTTGAGCTTAAAGCTGAAGAAACAGAAAGTTATGTTGTTTTTCTTAAATCTTGTAAGAAAACTAGTGTTTGAGTAGGAAGTAAATGATAAATAAAAAGAAAAAAGTTAGTACTCTTTGCTTTTTTGAATACACATGTTTTTCTAGGCTCTGTTCTGGTCTGAAGCTGCAATGCTTCAATATGATTCTTTTGCAGTGTTGTGATTTAACTTCAGCCAGCAACCAAGCCCACACAGCTGCTTGCTTATTCCTCCTTGGTAGGACTGGGGAAAGAATCATAAGGTAAAAGTGAGGACTCATGGGTTGGAATAAAGGCAGTTTAATAGGTAAAGCAAAAACCACAGGTGCAAGCAAAACAAAACAAGGAATTCATTTACCTTTTCCCGTGGGCAGGCAGGTATACAGCCATCTCCAGGAATGCAGGGCTCCATCATGCGTAATGATTACTTGGGAAGACAAATGCCATTGCTCTGAATGTTTCCCCTTCCCTTCTTTTTCCCCCAGCTTAATGGGTTGGGCATGATGTCCTATGGTATGGAATATTCCTTTGGATAGTTGGGGTCAGGTCTCCTGGCTGTGTCCCCTCCCAGCTTCTTGTGCACCCCAAGCCTGCTCACTGGTGAGGTGATGTGAGAGGCAGAAAAGACCTCAACTTTGTGTAAGCCCTGCATACCAATAAAAAAAATCCGTGTGTTATCAGCACTGTTTCCCTCACAAATACAAAACACAGCCTCATTTAGTTACTATGGAGAAAATTACTCCTGCTGAAACCAGCACATGCTACTGTTGTAATATTTGAGATGTACTTAAGCCCACATTGAATCCTGTGGTGAACAGGGATATCAAGGACTTTTTGCCTTCCTTTTTCTTTGTTTACTGGTAACTTTACATAAGCTTGCACTAACAAAGGAATGTGCAATTTAAATCTTGCAAAGTGATGCTTTCTGAAATGATCTTACTTTTTAATTAAAAGGGTACAAGGAACAGTTGGAGGAGACTTAGACTGTTTATTTCAGCCTTTTTTCCTGGGCTTGGCACAAACACAACTTTTTGTGATAATCAGTTCAGGTAATTAATCTCAGAGTAACCCTTGAACTCTTTATCTGGCTAGGAAGACACGTTGCTAATAGGAAGACTTGGTCTTCAACATCTGGCAATTGCAGTTGAGACTAAAAACAAATAGAAAAACCTTCATTTGTAACTTGCTTCTTTGGTCCTGAATGTATCTACTCTTGAGGTGTTTTGAGTGCCCCTAGAATCAAGTTTCACATGCTACATCCTTACTGGCCAGTTGATTTCAAGGATATAGATACTTAGCAGTGAAACTGATTTTTTGTTAGTGTTTGAAAGCATTAATTGTAAAAGGAATATTACTGAACCATTCAAGCTCTTTGAACAAAGGACAAATATTAAAAGAAGCCTAATCTTTCTGTTGGTTTTTTGGTTTTTTTTGCTTAAGTATATGTGCACAAATTAAGTTTAAAGCTGTTTTACTTTATTCCTTGCTCTAAGAATATTTCAAATAGTAATCTGAGTTGTTGATGCTTCTAGTGCAGCAGATTTGTAGGCAGGACTGAAGTTTTATTGCACTTCATCCTAAAAGGTGGTGTTTACAATGTGTAACACTACTTTTGTTAAGCATCTTGCTTAATTTCAACATGAAGGTGGCATTAAAGTGTAAAATTGCTTCTTAGACATTTGCATAACCTAAGTTATGTATGTGTGACTATATAATACCATTTCTCACATCTACTGTCTCTTGTCTCTCTCATTGCAGGTTTCTGAATGTGGCTGGCCAGCAAGACGAGCACCAAATCTTCAGAATCTCTATAGCATATGCAAGAACATGCATTTATGGCTGAAACAAGACCAGAAAAATGTTTGCATTGTGCATTGCCTTGTAAGAAATTGGTTTAAGTCTGGAGTGCTTTGTTCAATAGAGCTTTAAATTGTAAATAAGGGTGCTAGTATCCATTCAGTTTGTGACTGTTACTAGCTTTCTTTGCTGGAAGCCCCAGGGTCAATTCTTTCCTTCTGTGTTTGTAGGGAAGTTACTTGCATTAATTTTCTCCTCAAGGAAATTAGTAGGGTAATGTAGCCCTTGCTTTTAGAGTGAAAGGCAGTGTACAAGTGGTATTAAGGCAGAGTAGCCTTCGGGGAGAAAAAGAAATCTGCTCCACTCTTTCACTATTTGCTCCATTTTTTTGTTTTCTGTGTGATAGATGGGTGTACGCTGCATATCCCAATATTGTCCATTTAGAATGTAATCTGTAGCCACAGAATTTCAGAAACTGACTGTGAGACTTCTGGTTTACTTCCTTTTGCTGGCATCAGATTGCTCTGTAACTTTCACTTTTCTCTGAAGTATTATCAACTTTGATACAACCAAAAAAGCAATAAAACTGTCATGTCAAACATGGTGTGGGGGAAGAATGAATTTAAAGAAACATTACTCTGCTCAGGATTTAAAAATGAGGTCACTCTTACATTTGTTTAAGAGACTTGCACGTGAAATTTTGACATATTGCTGCACAGTAAAAAGAGAAACATGACTGTGACAATGCTTGCAATGCTGCTGAAAAGCATTCAAAACCTTTCTGTTGATATGGTATAGCAGTCAATAGGGAATATCACTATCAGAGTCAAAACCAGGATTTGTTAATCTGACAAACCATACTTGTGCGTTATGCAGTGTTTTGCAAGTAGAAAGTAGTTAATGTCAGCTCCTGAAAATCAGTGTAATTTTCAGTGCTGTTGTGAGGTTGGGCATCTAGTTCTGTATTAATGTGATACTTCTAATACCTCAGTGTCACGTGATTGCTGGTCAAGTAGGTAAGAAGCTCATGTGATGAATTAGCACCAGATTTTGTAACATCTTTCCCTCAAAGTCTTTTGTTCAAGGTACCTAACTCATTCCTTTTCCTCATGTGAGGGAAACTTTCGTATATATGTGGCTGTGTGCCAGATGTGATGTAAAAAGTGTACACCAGAACTATTAAAAATGAATGATAAAAATTCTGTTCCATGTTGCTAGCAAACAAATCTGGAGAAGTCATGTTCTGTCAGCCATTACCTCTTTCAAATCTTCTGCCATTTATAATATAGGATGTATCTGGGATATGTATGTAGCTGGGGTTCCTGCAGAAGGAAGTCCAGTATTTTAATCTCCTTCGCTTGGTTTCTTGGCAAGCTATTAAAAGTTTTAGACAGAAGTCTAAAGAGTTTAGTGTGATTTAGTTCTTCTGAATCTCTCTACTTCTCTTTTAGCAGAAGTCCATGGCTGTCAGTCAAAAATAGCACTGATCTGGGATTTCGGATAGCAGCCAGGAAACAAACCTAAAAAATGGGTATTAGTGACAGTAAGGTTAAGAACATCAACTGAAAATTTCAAATAGTGTTAAGCTAAATTAATTATTTGCATTTGAACAAGAAGGTAGTATGTAATATCTTTTGTGTTGTGTGGAAATTAAATGAAAATGTTTCACATTCAGATACAAACTAGACCTTGGACGTCATGACATTAAATAATGATAGGATATCGGATACATAACAGGATGTTCTTCAGTAACTTATATAATGCTTTTTCCACTAGGTTTACTAACAAAGCTACTTTTTTTTTGCTAGGATGGAAGAGCAGCATCTGCTGTTGTAGTTTGTTCCTTCCTGTGTTTTTGTCGTCTCTTTACTACTGCTGAAGCTGCTGTTTATATGTTCAGTATGAAACGCTGTCCACCTGGCATTTGGCCTTCTCATAAAAGGTACTGTCAGGTGCTGATGAAAAAAGTAGTTATTAAATTCTGGATATGGTATAGGATGTTTTTAGAAAGATAAATTATTTCAGTAATGTATGTGTTCAAACATCTGTTTTTCCAAGTATTTTGCTGTATCATGAATAGAAGGTAGTTCTGAATTTTCTGACCATGTAAGTACCCATCAGAAGTGGGTCAAGTATGACCTGTAGTGAAGAAGTGTTAGGAGTGAAGACAAGGGTATGCAGAGCTTTTGAATGCTTTCTTAATTATAAAATCCTCTTCCACATTTATAAGACTTCATATTTCCTAGTTGTTACAGTAGGTTTTATTGTGTCAGAACACTGCAAGGCCTGTGGGAATACCAGAAGTTTTTTCAGTCAGTTGGGTAAAAATGCCTAGTGCTTTTTAAAGGAGTTCATGCAGAGGTGACTTGCGTATACTTTGACAAATGTTTTGAACTGATTATTTGGTTTAATTTGATAGATCTTACAAGCATAAAGTCTGAATAACAAGTGACACTGGTAGTAAGGGTGTTTCCTACAAAAAGGACTAGATTTTGAAGGGTGGGAAGTAAAGTATTAGTTCAGTATAAATGACAGATTGTTTTTGTACACATTTAGTTTGAGTATACTTAAGGGGTGCTCCACAAAATAGTATGTATGAATCACGACAAATTTAAAGCCTTGAGGAAGATTTGAGTGATCTGTTATGTATAAGACACAAAATAAATAGTTCTCCTAGTTTAGTGTTTTAAGGCCTTTTGAAATAGCGGCTAGTTTGTTTTAGAAGTCAGTATATGTAAAGCTACAGACCTTTTGTGTCTTTCTATCATATTTGAAAATCTGTTTGCTGGAGGTGGTGTTAAGTGTTCCCACTGTTTCACTGTTAACACTTACCAATGCTTAGTGACTGGATAAGAACAGAAGTAACTTGCTTATGTGTTTACCTGTTTCTTAGAATCTTGTGCTCTGACTAAATGAGTACCTTCTGGTTTGGCAGATACATTGAATACATGTGTGACATGATGGCTGAAGAACCCATTATTCCTCACAGCAAGCCCATCCTGGTCAGATCAATTGTCATGACTCCCGTTCCACTTTTCAGTAAGCAGCGTAATGGCTGTAGGCCTTTTTGTGAGGTTTATGTGGGAGATGAAAGAGTAACCACTACCTCCCAGGAATATGACAAAATGAAGTAAGTACAGATTACAACTTGCTCTGAAACAGCAAGTTATATCTTTCTAGATTCTAACGTTCACGTGTTTCGGGATTCTTCTGTCCCCTTTTAGCTGATCTTGAAAGGTAAATCATAGAGAGGAGAATGTGGTTGTTACAGCAGCCTGGATCTGGTCTTGCAGAACAGTGGGGGTTATGGTCGGGTGGTACACTGGACATGGCGAGGCAGTGAGCAAGACCTTCTTCTCACTCCCTATGATGTAAGACTGGGAACTTTGATCCCTGATGTAGTTGTGCTGAGTATAGCATCATGTCTCAGTCATGGAAACTCTTAAGGATCCTGCAGGCATGGCAGCCGCAAGGGGCTTATTAGTACAGAGCTGTACACCTGGTGTCTGAGCAAGAATTGCAAATACTAACACTACTAGATGTGGGTAATCATGGACAAGAGAAATGAGAGAATACTAAAGTCTGTCTAGCTTTTCAGCTACTAAAGGCCTTGGAGAAAGCAGGCTAAATCTAAAGTAATAGACTATTTAATTTCTTTCTAAACTAAATTAACTGTGGTTATGTTGTTTTTTCTTTTTTTTCTTTAGGGAGTTTAAGATTGAAGATGGGAAAGCAGTAATCCCGCTGGGTATAACAGTCCAAGGAGATGTTCTCATTGTGATCTATCATGCCAGGTCAACTCTAGGAGGACGACTACAAGCCAAGGTAATGATAAATTTAAGAGCCTAAATGGAGGATTTGCTTTTTTCATTGCAGTTTTGTGTCCTACTAGTGATCTCCTAAGTACTGTGCTTTATTTACTATCCTTTGTTCAGAGAAATGTTTGAGGTTTTCATTCACTTGTGAATTCAACCTTTTCAAGCCTTCTTAGTATGTTCACCCCTAATGCTGTACATTATGCTTTGGTAAGCATTTCTGGAAAATACTTCAGTATTGATAATTATTATATTTATGAGGAAAGCCACTAGCCAGTTTTTTTGAGGCAACAGTTATTGTCTGTTAAGTTGCACAACAAGCCAGAACTTTTTAATTCTGTGCACACAAACTGCAAACAAAGGAAAAATACCACTCAGCAGAAAAGTGGGATTCCAGAGACTGCCTGTACAGAACAGACTAGAAGAATCCATGTGGTTTTATAGCCTATTTCTAAAGTCAGGTTCAGTTTTTGTAGCTAATTTTCTTACTTGTCTTAGTTCTACTAGGGAGAATGCATATTTTCTTTTTTAATTCAACTATGGATGCAAATGTATTGCAAGATCACAAAAAACTTGTTAACAAAGTCTGTCATCACATTTTTAAAAAGAGAGGTGTGTTCTTTTTTCTCCAGATAAGTAACCCAAATTAAACTTGGAAATACATATAAAAGATAAGGAGGGGTAGTGCAAAGTTTAGAGCTTGGAGCTTTGTGGAAATTGATCCAGTTTTTCAACCAGTTTCTGTGTATGTAGGACATACTTGTGTATTCATACATAGTTACTGCTACTGAAATTGTTTTCCTTATATTTTTTTCCTGCTTTGTGAGTAGGAAGGTGAGTATCAAATCTTGTCATGGTGCAGAGATTCAACAAGACCTTCCAGAATACCTTAAAACTAAAAACACAGCGAAATGATTCCTTAATGCACAAAAATACTGTATGGTTTAAGGTCATCAGGAAAAAGGCATAAAACTGACAAAATTTAGCCAAGGTTAGGTTATACTCCTTGTACAAACTCACCTTTATTCATGACAGAGTTTCTTTGATGTGGTTTCTCTGGCATTTATTTACTAATAGAAAAGACTAGAATTTTCTCAGCTGTTACCTGTAACACATGGTACATCAACAGTGTGTGTGATGATCTGGGTTTGGAGGTTTGATGGAACAATATTCGATGTGTCCTTAGTTTTATGTACTATAAGTTGCCCCCTGAAGATCTCTGCAGATCTCTTACGAGATCAACCACCACATTTCGAGATTTCTCCTGTGTTTAGAGCTGGGCATTGTGAATGTCTTCTACTTGCTCACAGCTAATTTGAGAGAGGGTTTAGTTTATCTTCTAGGAAAGCGATGGTAGGGATGGAAGAATCAGAGAAGCTCTCTCCAGTATGTCCATGTCTCTCTTGCACTAAGGAGCCCAGTACTGGACACAATTACAGATGAGGCTTCGCTGGTGCTGAATAGAGGGGAAGGATCAACCCCCCTTAACCTGTGGCAGTGCTTTTTGTATTATTTGATTTCTGGCTATGATGTTCAGTAAATGCTCATTTACGAGGAAAGCTTTCATAGTTCAATTTTACTGTATGATATTTTCTGGACTATTACTGTATGACTTTTTTGTAAGGACCGGCAAGGCTATTTCACGGGTGTTGTAACTAAGGCTAGGAAACAAATACAGGCTACGTTGATCAGTGAGCTGTAATTTGGATTTGTTCAAGACCAGGAGCTACATGAATCTTCTATAGTAGCATTTTCTGGACACTCACATTCCCATCAGGCATGGGAAAGTAGTTTTTCTGTCCACAGTTGAGTGATTAAAATGAGTTGGTTCAGAAAAGCCCTAAAATTCTGTGTGGAATGAATGGCTGACTTGAAGTTGCACAGAAAAAAACTTGCATGCCTTTTGAAGTGTCCTTTTAAATGTGCTACATTTAAAACTGTTTTCAATCGACTCCTTTATATGTGACATAAGTATATTTCTTGGTTAGTGTATTGCACAATGGATTTTTCTGAGCATGTGTTAATTCAGAAAAGGAACAAAGGTCATGCAATTTTAGCCTCCAGAACAGGATCTGGAAATGCTTTAGACTTCGAGAGTGTGTTTTGAGGTTAGTGATGAGACATATCTGACTGAAGGTCATTTGGTTGATTAGTGGTAGTAATAGATCTATTTATGTTCTGTCTCAACTGCATTTAAATCTTTCAAGATAAAGTATACTTCTAATTAATGGAAATTTTTGTAGCAAAGCAAATACTTTAAAGTATTTTAATATTGATAATTCTTTGCATTAATAAATTTAATTAATTGTAATACTGATAATTCTTTGCATATGTTAAAGGCAGAACATTGTACGTACTGTTCATGTGGGTTTATGTAGTTTCCTGTTTCTTGTTTTCAACAGATGGCTTCAATGAAGATGTTTCAGATTCAGTTCCATACAGGTTTTGTGCCCCGAAATGCCACTACAGTGAAATTTGCCAAGTATGTTGCTACCTTTTTTTAGGAAGCTGGGAGAAGTTTCTTTGAAACTGCTTAACCTGCCAAACATCAACATATAGCAGGGAGAAGAAATATAGTCAGTGTAGGAGGCAGATGACTTGGATTGCAATAAGATGCTTTTATTTACTCACATTAAGGAAATTAAATATTTTGTTCATGATTAAAAAAAAAACCCCTATGTACAAAAATACCACCTGTTTAAAATGGGAAAAGTAAACAAACACAGCATTTTTTATGTTTTATACTAATTGCTTTGAAGGTTTGTTTTGGACTGCAGTAGGTCTGATCCAGTTAGACCTCAGTATCAAGAAACTTCTTGTCTGTGTCTTTACAGGTACGATCTGGATGCCTGTGACATACAAGAGAAATACCCTGATTTATTTCAAGTCAATCTGGAAGTAGAAGTGGAGCCCAGAGATAGGCCCAGCTGTGAACAGCCGCCTTGGGATAACATGAATATAAAAGGACTGAATCCCAAGATCCTCTTCTCTACCCGAGAGGAACAACAAGAGATTTTATCAAAATTTGGTAATAAATCCCTTGAAAAACTAAAGAACATGAAAAAATTTTCAATGTACTTAGTGTTTGAGGCTCTTGTTTAATTTTTGATATTCCATTAATTGAAAGACATTTAAAAGGTGTTTTTTTTGTAAATACTAGTTGAAAATATGCATTGTATGGAGGAGCTTAAGTTATCCTCCAGTAATGGATTATAATTATCCCTGTCTTACTTTCACTCTGCTTACATGTGCTTGCTTTAAAGCTATGAATAGGCCATTTGCAGGGAGGGACTTTTAGCAAATTGAATTCTAACAGTCAGTATGTGTAGGCACAACGTCTTGAAAGAGATTTATTTGGCTAAACTGGCACCAGTATCATTTCACTTAAAATTATGTGAGCATTCCTCACAAATGGTTTTAGGTAAGAATGTTTTTAGCAACATTCTTATACATAGCCATGTAATGTTGTAATTAATTTCCCCAACTTTTCCTAATATGTTCCAGCAGACTTTTCTTTGTTAATGCTGCATATTCAGTGCTTCATCTGTAGATGCCTTGATTAATTCCAGTTAATGCTATTCAGTATCTTTCTTCTTCTCGTGGTATCAGTAATTAGCTTTGACATTTTCATTGAGGCTCTTAAGCGTTCTCTGTGTTGCGAGGATAAAGAAGCATGACAAAGATTACTATGGTGATTTTAGTGATACGTGAGATCTCCTATGCTGTTAATATGGTACATCTCAAGTACGTTTCTTTTCATGTAAGATGGTTGCTGCTGGCCTTTTTTTTCTCTTAAGTAGGATATGTGTTGTTTGTATTATGATTTAGGCCATTTTCTATTTAACTTAGCTTAATCCTACTATGAACACAATTCTCAGTTCTCTAAAGCTAAGGTGTGTAGCTTTATATCATCATTGATGATGAGGGTCTGTAAAAGTTACTCTTATTTTCTTAAGTCACTTCCATTTTCTGATTGATACATGAAGTGTAAGGATTTCAGATTACACTGAAAGTATTTCTTAAGGCTGGTGGGAAGGGAGTAGGACAAAAGCAAGTGCTGTAAACTGATTTTATAAAACTTGCCATTAAAATTGAATTTACTCTTTCATTAGTCATGATCTTTCATGTGTGTTTTGAGACGTACTATTTTTTCAACATCTGTAAGCTACAACTGAGAATGTGGAGGGAGAGTGAAAAAGTGCTCTACCAGTTGTGTATTTAAATTTAGATAAATAGGTTTCTCCCAGGCATTCATCCATTTTTTTCCCAACAGTGGATGAATATTGACTAATTTAGAAGTCCACTTAATTTGCCTTGAGAAAACTTTGGTTTTGAGAGATAATACAGTAGTAGGTAACTACCCAACTGAGTCTTACACAAGAGTCACGTAGTATCTGATTTCAGTAAAATAAGAAAGTATAAGAAGCAGTTAATGGCAGCATACAGTGTATAAACCCTTTGTGGTGTTTTTTAATAACTCCATGTACTTCACTAGCTTTGTATATTCTGGGTTTTTCTGCAGCTGCATTTGCTTTTTTCTGTTTTTCTGTCTCTTATTTCAGATACTGTTCATAGCTCTTGCATGTTTTAGGGGATGGTTGGTAGAAGTGAGGTGCTAATTACATTTTGCCACAAATATAAATAGAATGCTTGAGTGTTACACTATGATTCTGATTTAATGTCCTAGTTCAAAACAGGATCTTAGCAGTTTTTGCAGATGAAACAAAGTTAATAATGCTAATTTCAAGATGGTGGGGGCAGGAATTTGCATTTGCAGAGCAATAGATTGGAGATAATTGTCTTGCTACAGCAGTCAGCCTGAAAGACAAGTATCAGCTGCCATGTGGAGGATTGAGAAGTTTCTCTCTAAGGGTTCTGGCTTAAATTCTGTTTTATAGGGAAACCAGAGTTACCTAGACAGCCAGGTTCCACTGCTCAATATGAAGCAGAGGCATCCCAGCTGGAGCAGTCTTCGGAAAGTGCACCTACTGATACAGAATCCCCACACAGCAGTAGTACTGATGCCAATAACTTCTTTCACTCTCTGGACTGGAAAGGTACAGGTTTTCCTCTGAAGTAACTGCGTGGCTTATGTTTGTCTTGTATGCCTTCCAGTGAATGCTTAAGCCTTCTTAGGCAGCAAAAGTCTCTAATTCACTAACCATGAGGAAAAGCTATTTAAAGAGTGAGCCCTGCAGAATAACAAGCAGTTGTTCTGCTTCATTTGGATAAACACCAAGTAAGGGGGTTTGGTGTTGAGTATAACTTAAGTGCTGAGCTAAATTTTTCTTTTTCTGTAAAAATCTTAACCTTTAACGTCTGCAAGGAAGCTTTTCACTCCCACAGCCTCACTTTGGCTGAGGAACAGAGGAAACAAAGTGGACTAGTCAGTGGGGTCCAGATCAGTAAGGAGGACTAAGAAAATGTAATTTTATAGCATATGTGTAACTCCCTTTTCTGGGTGCTGCTTTGTTGGCAAAAGCGACAGCAGCTGCTTATGCTTTTATTGAGTGGAGCAGCAGTTACTGAGAAATCTTGTAAGCTCTGAGGGGCACAGAGATCTAAGGTGAATGTCCAAATCAGTCTCATTTTGAAAAAATTTGTAATGCCTACCACTGTGGAGTGGCAAATAGGGTGGTCAGCTACTGCTTTGCCTGCTCTGTACAAACAGGTGGCAGGCAACATTTAGTTCCTTTTTCATTAATTCTTATGTGAGCTTTGGTTAGTTAGGAATTAATATGATGTCACCGTGAAAGTCTCTCTTACCATAATCAGAAGAATAACCCTGGTCATTTAAAGATGTTATTCTTTTTTTTCTATTCAAGAAGGAAAAACTCCAGAAAGTGGAATAGAGGACAATTCATCTAAAAATGATCCTGTTCAGCTATCTGATGACAGGGAAGAGAGTGATCCTTCTGATGAGGAGTTCCCTACATTTCCAGATGAAGGAAGTGCAGTAATTGTTGATGAAAAAGACTCTACTCCAGAAGGACAGTTGCTTTTTGAAACCAATTTTGAAGCTCCATCTGCACTGTTACAAAAATCTCCCCCTGAAGAGAATGTAGACTTGCTGGGACTAGGCTCTGATATTTCAGTGGAACAGAAACAACCTATCTCAGAAATAAACTCTTTGTCAAGTAATGCAGACTTGTTGAACAATCTGTTTGTGAGTAGTGTGTCACAGGTTTCAGAGCCCACTGGCGATCTTCTTGGACAAGGAACTGATTTCTTTTTCAGCAGTCAGTGTCCAGCTGCTACTCAGGGTATGTCCTCAGCAGCAGCCATGTCTTCAGGTATGTGAGTTTAACATCAGTACTTGTCACCTGGGCAACACATGAAAACTGCTGCTTGCACTGTGCTTAGAAAATAAGTACCATGTTTCAATATATGGTGAAGACATGTCAGTCTATAGCAAGACTGTGAATAGAATAGGTATTATTTCTGCATGAAGGAGAGAAATTCCTGTACGTTATCCAGGTATTCTGTTATGTTGCCAGTATCCTGTTAACTTTAAATTCTGTAAACAGAAAAGTATCAAATTTTGAATTTAAGCGAAATTCAGTACCTTAAAGAATTCTTAGCTTTCCCTTATGAGTGTTACATGCTAGATGCTTTTCTAAATCCATGACTTTCCTTGTTAAGGCATAGAATTGTCATAACTTACTGCTTTCTTGAACTTTACGTAAAGCAATGGCATTAGATGTACAGAGCTGTTCTGCTTAGGTCAAATGTCTGCATGGGATTTTTAAGTGTTAATCACATAAGACTGCTGAGCAACTGGAAATCCTGTAGATTATTGCCCAAACCAGTAGGATAATGATACTGCTAAAAGATGTTTTCTTGCTGGTTTTACTGATGTTGTTGGCAGGTCAGTATCCTGAAAGAGAATGCTACCTAGTGCTGTCTATTCAGTATTTAAACAAGGTGGTTTTGTTCAGAGATTCTGTTCCTCTTACCACTGAATATTCAGCTCTTTGTCACTTTACTAAACTTCTGGTAATAACAATTTTCTGCCTGAAGTTTATGGTAAGATTTCTGGGAACATTAGTCACATAACTTGGGAAACCATTACAAGGCTTTGTTTGTTTGCACAAAGATAATTCATAGGCACTAAAAGCTTTCATCTATAGACAACTAAAGTATTTTTTACAGAGCATTTAGATGATTTAAAATACTTCCTTATTTTGAGGCAATTCACTGTTGAACTTTGTTACTGAGGTGAGGGAGGAATCATTTTAATTTACTATTTTTACATAGGTAGTAATAAAAGTTCCCTTTTATAGAATTCTTTATCTTTCTTGAACCACGTCTACTGCATGAAACACCTGAGCAGTAGTCACGTATGTATCTCGTTCTTGTAGTCATTCTCATTAAATGTATTTCATTGGATTGTATTAAGAGAGGTAATTGCAGAAGTGAAAATATTTGGCCACTGTTACATTTTGTCTTGCACAACAAACTTATCCTTGACGTTTTGTTTATGTGAGATGCTACAGTAAGTTTTCTTGAAATGTTGTTGAGTCCTGTACAATGTGGTCATTACCTGAGGGTGTGCTGGGGTATTATAGCAGGATTATTCCTTCTCTTCAGCTTCTGAGTGAATCTGGCAGGACTCCCTGCGCTCTTGAGGGTTTTTGACTCTAGAGGGCAGCAGAAACAGGAAGATCTAAAGCCGTGATTCCAGCTGTCACATGTTACTCCATGCTGACTATAAATACTCTTCCAGTTAGTTTTTTCTTCATTGGAATCACTAGAGACCTGCTGAAGTCTTACTTCTATTGGTTTTCGTTCTTGGGTTGATGTGCTTTCTGCCCTAGAATTGCCAATGCCTTCAAGTCTAAATGGTAGTATCAATGTTTTACTTCATATTCTTTTTAATAGTATAATAGTCCATTTTCTTCAAATGTTGCAAATTAGGCATTGTAGAGTATTTAACAAATGTGATTCTTCTGTGTGTATGTAGATTGTCACTCAGACTTAAGGTGTGTCTTAAATTGATGAAATTAACATTGTTGAATTGTATGCAGTCTTGCTGCTTGTTTGAAGACATAGCTGTTCATATTATATATGGCTGAGATCCTTTTTGTACCAATGTGAAAGTTCATTTGTCTAGAGGAAGGAATAGGTGGTTACTCTTTGCCACAAAAAATTTGCAGAAGGCTGCTGCAGTTACTGCATGAACTTTGCTTTTTGTCTGTGCCCTCAGAGGAGTAAGGCTTTTTCAGCTTCATTTATTCTACAATTTGTCATGAAATAATTTTGTTTTCTGCTTCTTTTTTAGCCAATCCATTTGACCCATTCACAATGTCATCAAGTTCAGAGAATCAAGCCCTGTCTGGTCCAGACCTCTTTGGGGACTTCCTTAATCCAACCTCAACATCTACAGCTAATACAGTTCCTTCCACACAAAGTCCACTTCCACCTTCTTCCAGCTCAGATTTCTTAAATTTAGGTAAGCGTGATTCTGGTGTTCTGTTTCTCAACAGTTTCTTCTCCTCTGTGCATTTGTCTGTCAGCTTAGTGGATTAGTGTCTTAATAGATCCCCTTGTTGTGATTGCTGTTTTAATTAGCTTTGTATTCTGGCAGTGCAGATGCAAATGCAACAAGAAGCAAGTGTTTCCTGTAGAATGTCATGCTATTATTTATGACGTGACAGGATTTCTAGTATTGCTAACCATATGCTAGGAGATGGAGTTTCCTCTCGATCTAATAACTGAGGGTACACAAACATCTGGAAACTTACTCTATAGATGATAGTATGCTATGTTGACTGTATTCAGATTTTAAAGATTTTCTAGAAACCTTGGAAGAGAAATGAGCAAGTCAAATTATAATATAGCCAGTTCTTAAAGTGCAGGCTGAGGCTAGCTTGCACCTTCCTGACCTGAATGCGTTCGGGTAATATACTCACAAAGTACATTATGTAATACTCTAATCTTATTTGTTTCATTTCTCTGATATATTCTTAGTGAAGCCTTTTCCTCATGCATTTATTTTAAAATCTATTAATCTTTAAACACAAATCTTTGTGATATGTTCAGTCTTCCCATCATTCTTTAAAGAGAAGCAGACATTTGCAAAATTGATGGAGTGCCACTTGTGTTATAGCCTTTTAAAATCTGACTTTGAAAGAAAAGTGTGGGTTCCCTTAGGGTTATGAGTTGTGATCAGTCTGTAAGGGCTGTTCTCTGCAGCTCTCTTGTCCCCCTCTTTCTGCATAGGCCCTTCCCACAGGCTACAATCTTTTAAGAACATGGGTCTCTGTAGGGTACAGTCCTTTACGAAGAGATTGCTATAGGGGTGTAGTTCTCCAGGCGCTGCAGCTCCTCCCAGGAACCTGCTGCTGTGTGGGCTGCTCTCCCTGGGCTGTGGCTTCATCCAGGACATGCCCACCTGTGTAGGGTCCTCCACAGGTTGTAGTGTGAATATTTGTTCTACTGTGGTGTTTCCCACATGTTGCAGGTCAATCTCTGCTCTTGGCATTCGGAGCACCTCCTCCCATTCCTTCTCCACCAACCTTAATGTCTGCAGGTCTGTTTCATGTCTCTCCCTTCTCTTACAGCTGCTGTGCAGCGTTTTTTGCCTTTTCTAGAGTGTTTTCCCAAATACATCTAGTTTGGGAGGCTCAGCTGTGGCTTGTGGTGAGTCTGTTGGAGCTGGCTCTGTCCAACAGGGAAGCCCAGGCCTCTTCTCCCACAGACACCTACTTAAAATGTGCAGGTAGCTAGGAATGGTGGTATCATGCACCTTATCCTGAATCTAGAATGATTTCTTCCCAGAGCTTTTTGCATGCAGCTTTGACTTGCCCCTCCTTGTTTAGCAGTTGCTCTATTGACCCTGCCTCTGAGTGGTGGAGTCTGAGTGTTAGCTACAGATAATGTGGACAGAAAAAAATGCATTATTTGTCTGACTGAGATAAGGGCTTCCTCTTTGAAATAAAAGGCTACCCAGCTGATGGCCCTCTCTACCATATTATTAATCATTATATCCCATCTGTGGTTAATTCTGCTGAGAAGATTGCACTTGCTGCCTCCTTTGCAATGTTTTTGTCCTGTCCTGTAGATAGTAACAGCCATATGTTTCAGTTGTATACTTGTATAGTTGCCGCTTTTATGCCACTATTGCTGTCCCTGTGTGAGGTTACCAAACACAAATTTTTTGCTTAATAGAAGATTTGATCAATACTGATCTGTGGAGCATTATCTCCACCAGATTCTGCACCTGAGATGGGGCAACTCTGGATGCAGACAGACTGGGGAATGAAATGCTGGAGAGGAGCACCATGGAAGGGGACCTGGGGGTCCTGGTCGATGGCAAGCTGAATGAGTCAGCAGTGCCCTGGCAGCCGGGAAGGCCAACTGTGTCCTGGAGGGCATCAGGCACAGCATCGCCAGCTGGGCAAGGGAGAGGATTGTCCCCCTCTGCTCTGTCCTGGGGCGGCCTCACCTTGAGTGCTGGGAGCAGTTTTGGGTGCCACAATACAAAGACATTAAGCTGTTAGTGTCCAAAGGAGGGCCATGAGGATGGTGAAGGTCCTTGAGGGGAAGCCTTGTGAGGAGCAGCTGAGGTCACCTGGTCTGTTGAGCTTGGAGGAGACTGAGGGGAGACCTCACTGCAGTTACAACTTCCTTGTGAGGGGAGGAGGAGGGGAAGGCACTGATCTCTTCTCTGTGGTGACCAGTGACAAGACCCAAGGGAATGGCCTGAAGTTGTGTCAGGGGAGGTTTAGGTTGGCTATCAGGAAAAGGTTTTTCTCCCAGAGGCTGGTTGGGCATTGGAACAGTGGGAAGTAGTCACAGCACCAACCTGACAAGCGTTCCAGAAGTGTTTGGAAAACACTGTTAGGCACATGGTGTGATTCTTGGGGCTGTCCTGTGCAGAGCCAGGAGTTGGACTCCACGGTCCTTGTGGTTCCCTTGCAACTTGACATATTTTATGATCTCAGCCAAAATTTAACTCACTTGAGAGGCAGGACCTCTGGAAATTTTCTAGTTGATGTGCTCAAAGCCAGGGTCAAGTAAAACAGGCTGTTCAGGACTGTGTCCTTTAGTGATTTTTAGTATTTCCAGGACTGTAGACTCTACAGCTGGACAACCTCTGCCAGTGTTGGAGAGATCTTAGAGGAAAGAAAATATTTTTCAATGGAGTTTCTTGTGTTTCAGTTTGTGCCCATTCCCTCTTGTCCTTCCACTGGGCAACACAGAGAAGAGTCTGTCTCAAGTCTTTTTTTGTTTTTACACATTAAGTATTTTTACACATTTATAAGAATGTTCCCAGTTCTTTTCTCCAAGTTTAATAGTACCAGAACCCTCATATCAGAGAGGAGACAGAAAACCCTTTTATGTATTAAAGTGGGAAAAATAAAATACTGATTTCTGTTCACTAAATGCTGATCTGCAGCCTTGAGACCACCATCAATATTCAGCTGTTATAACATTTGAGCAAGTACAAAAAATATTTTTACATCTCTCTTCAACGCTTATTGTTTTATGCTTACTCCTTCTGATTTTACTTGATAGCTTGCACCCTGGTAAGTGCATTAGGATACCTGCTATTTTAATGTAGTGTCTGGAGCTTTCTGTCAACATAGGAAAAGATACTTAAAATGTACCCATTTTCTCTTCAGCCTGTCATTTTACAGTGATTTCCCAATATTTCTCTATTGCTATGCAGTCTTTAAAAACCATATGGAACTGGAGGAACTGGGGTAACATTTCATGCTTCTTTACATTTATCTTTCAAATGAGAGCTTTTATCCATGTTTAGCTGAAATTTTGTATGTATTTGAGCCTTTAGCATACTATCCAGTTACTGGTATCAATTTTATCAGGTTAGGAATATTAAATGTTATATTGCTTTTAATGTGAATTTGTGAGTCCTGAAAGGACAGGATCACTAGTAACTAGAGAAGAAAGGACAAATAAGAGCATGTTCTCAAATGAACATGTTCTTCCATATTTGGAAGAATGGTGTTAAGTGAGCAGAACACAGTGCAAACATGAGGTCATTAAAGGGAGAAAAAAAATTTAAACTAAAAATAAATTATTAGTAATGGCAGGGACCATTCAAAGTAAGCTGCAGTAATGAGATTTGATGAATCTAGTGTTGGAGCAGTTATAAGTGTCTAGAATGAAATTTTAGTGATGGATAAGCTTTGTTTGTTAGTAAATGATTACTAAACTGGTATAGATACTGGGAGAAAAACTGTTTCAGTGAAACAAGTTCAAGACATAGAATTTTAACCTTGTATTTCTCAAATCTTGGCTTAAAATTTAAAATCATAGCAGTTTTAAAATGGAAGATAGTTCTTATACAGTATCTGGTCTCTTAAGGCATTCTGTCCTGTAATACAAAAATGTTGTGCTGTTGCTGCTAAACAGCTGTGCATTAGCAAGGTAACTTAATTGTCTTTCGGATTTTTCAAGTAGCAGATCATCTTTAATGCAGGTTGAGTCAGGAATGTATTTCCCTCAAAGACAGCAGGAGATTGGAAGATGATCAAAAGAAACCAGAGTGTTCACTGTAATTTCCTCTTGAGCAGAAGTTAGTTTCTGTGAACTTGTGTTCTCAAACAGGCTTTAGACGAGGTTAAAAAAACCTTGCATCATACTAAACGAGCCTCTTGGTTCACAGAAAATCCTTTTGTCATCTGTGATTAAAGGATTTCCTGTAGACATGACAAGTTAAATAAAGAAAACCTTATGTGAAGTTGTGTGTAGGATATAGTAAAATGCAGGTCTCTTATTTTGGGAAGCTGGAAAGTGTGATCTGATTACCACCAACTTATTCTTGCATCTTAGCTTGGTTTGAGCAGTGTTAGTAAAGAACAGAGTTCTTTGCCCTGACCTCCAGTGGTTCATTGCTATATGGCTAAGGAGTATCAATATGCATATTAAAAAACGTGAAACAACCATGTTTGGATCTGCATGCCCATGATCTTGTTTGCTTCCATTTTTGGAATATTGAGCTATAGTTCATGTTTTACCATTTCTTTAGATTTTGCTCCTTTATCTTAATGTGTCTGTAGGAACTCCAGTGTGCCAGTTATAAAAATAGGGAATCATTACGTGGGTCTCATCATACCTTTTCAGAATATGTAGAAGTCAGAGAATCGTGTTGATAACACTTTTTCTTGGTGTTAAAATCTGACATAATGCCCAGGCTTTAGAACTAAAAATAGGATAGCATAAGAATAAACAGTTTCAGGAGGAATAGGTTATCTGTTCAGTATATTGTACATTCCATGTTTCAGATTTTTCTGATAAGTGTAGTGGATGTATATGAGCTTTTACTATTAATAGTGCATTCACTGCTGTGTGTAGCAGTAGGCTACTTCCTGCTTAGTTCAGGGTGGGGGAGATGATGAACTTGACTGCTGTTAAACCAACTGTTATAAAACAGCTCATTCCCCTAGTATGTTCTCAATCCCTCAAATGCATTCAACTGTAATTTAATTTATTCTTATTTCTCTCAACTTGTTTTCATAATAGTTAATTTCATGTGGTGTTGTTAATTTTCTTATGCCCCTGTAAAAAGAATAGTGGAGATTGTAGAAAAAAAGAATTTCTAGCCTAAAAATCAGTATTAGTATTAATTCAAGGCCTGCTTAACTTTTGGGTGTGGTATATGATACAATAGAGTTCTGAGCTGATGAATAGGTGCTGGTTTATAGCCTGACACTGTTGTTTAGCAGATAGCTGGGATCCTGAGAATTGAGGCAAATACGTACTGTTTCTCCCATGGTTTCAGAGGCAGGGAGCTGAAGCTTGGGTCTGGAGAAAAAGCTGGAAATGGTGGGTACTTCTTGCATTTTATTCTGATGTTTTCTCTCACATGCAGCAGAGAATACTGCTGAAATACAGACTTTTGGCAGATATTTGTTGCACAGTATTAGATGTGCTCGCTTTGCAGCTGTAAGATCTAATTATAAAATAGTATTAGTAGATTGAGGTACTGGAGGGGTATTTAATTTGCTTCTAATTATTTCCTTAATTAAGAGGATTTGATATCAATATTCAGAATGTAAAGTTGAGAAGCTGAGACAAGTGAAAGGCTGTGATGTAATGGTTGAAACACTCAAACCCTCAAAAGGTCACTGCTTTTTTAAGAGTGGCTGGGTTAACTTTCTAAACTCTATGTCTTTGAAATGTCTTCGAGCACCACTAAATGTATTGGCTTTTCTGAAATAGCACCTCTCCCTGCAGCACCAGCTGTTGTCACAGCATTAAAGTAGGGGTTACATTTAAAAGCTGTCCTGCTTCACTGTGAGTCTCTACAAGCTGTGCTCAAGGAGAATGCTCAGAGCTGTCACGCAGCTTTGAGCATTCCATACATAGCATATCTTGTTCTGAGGATGGCTCACCTCATAGTGCGTGTGAATAAGTAAGTGGGGTATCATTTGCAAGTGTCAGGGATGGCAGTTACACCTTTAGGTGGGATGCAGCATTTTCCAGGAGTTAGTGGCAGCACCCTTGCATGCTTTTAAATATGACTTTTTCATCAGATGTCATGGTGGGTTTGTTTCGCATATAGAAAAGTGGATTTTATCCATGGAGCTAGAGATTCTTAACTTTTTCCTAGAAAAAAATCACTCTTCCTGTACCCTGGTCTTCAGTTGTGTGCATTCGTTCATTTGTTACACCTAAAAGGGTATATTAGTCGGCCAAGAGGCCCCTTTGTCACAAGAGGCCTGGGTTAGGCAAACCTGCAGTTTGAAGTGACCTGGCTTCAGCTGTGTAGTGCCCAGACTACTGAGTGATAAAGAGCACCATTCATGGAGCACTGCTGCTTTCCACTTACCTGCTGTGTTGTCAGGATCAGCAGCATGCCCTAGATCTGTACCTGAGCTAGTCTTTTTGGTCAGGAGACCGAAGCTGTTAAATTCATAGCATTGCTTGTGCATGAAAATATCTTATTTATGAAGTGTGTGGGATGTTTTAAAATAGAAATGAAGGAATTCCAGTGATAAACCCCTTCTGTGTCCTGTTTAAAACTGCACAGCTGTTACCAAGAAATTTAAGCAAGCTGTGTAGCTGACAATGTGGTACCCATTCTGTTGGAATTGGCAAAATATATATTGTTGTGATGGTCTTCTTAAACACAAAAACGTTTCTTTTTTCTTCTGTAGGCAGTTTGACACCAGAGCCACCTAAAATATCATCGTCTACAAGCCACCCAGATCTCTTAAGTGGATGGGATTCTTGGGCAGACTCCTCAACAGCCAGCAATGTAGCATCACCACAGCTGAAGCCTGTTTGTGAAGGTATTATGAAAGTAAATGTTTCCATTAGAGGAATACTCCAGACTGGGTCAGTTTAATCACCTGAAACTGCTGAACATGTCTTCAGGCATTTTTGGTTTGTTGCTTAAATGCTCCTTTAGTAAGGCACTTGTATAGTTTTTCAGATTTAAGTTCAAGACACAGGAATTAAAGTGTTTCAATTCTCTATAGTAATGATGATTCTTGTCATGGGAAAAGATGTTATGAAGCAGGATGCTGGGGAGGTTTGCATGAGGCGTTGTGGAGCTACTACTTTTATTCTTTCTCTTAATTTCCAAACAGACCAGGTACGTGATGTGTCTTCTTATTATACAGGCACTTTTACCACTGGAAGCCAGTCCAGTGTGTCTTCAGGTCTCTCTTTCAGCCAGGTGAAATCTCAGAACTTTGATCCTTTTGCTGATCTTGCAAATCTGGGATCTGGTCTTCCAGGTGAGATCTTACTTTTTTTTGACTATACTTAGTGCCTCTACTGTTTGATTTGCTTCTTGTACCAATAAATGTTACTGACAGCCTGTAAAGGAAAGTATTTCCATTAATTCTTAACGACCAGCTTTAGGTATTTGCTGAGAGCTGGTGAGTAACAAGAAAAGATTGAATCTTACAGATATTGTGTGAAACATCCAGAATAATATTTCAGAAGATAACTACAGCTGTGATACAGAAACAGTAAAAATTATCAGTGGTTCAGAATCTAGTTGAGATGGTAAGAGAAACCAGGAGTTACTGATTCCGTGAGCATGAGGTTTCTTACCTTGCATCGATTAATAGTGTTCTTGAAGGATTTAAAATGAAAGCAGGATTCAGTTAGTTAAATTTGTTAGTTCCAAAGTGACAGTTGTTTCCATGTTAGTTCAGTACTTTGAATTCGGTAGACTTTCATAGCTTTGCTACTCACATCTATCATGTCTGTAAGGTGAGCACGAATCAAGCCCCTGTGTGCACACCAGTACCAAAAGTATTATGAATATTTGTCAGTTTGCAGTGGAGGGCACAAGAAGTTCTGGAAGATAAGACACATTGCAGAGTAACTCTTGTTCCAGGGTGTTCTATTGGCCTGAAATTCAGGAATTAGCCCTGCCAGCATTCTCAAAAGAGCTGGAAAAATGAAGGGCAGTAAAAAGCGCTGAGGTCCTTGCATTTCAGAACCCACACTACCATAAAAAATGTGACCAGCTGCCCAGAGTAGGAGGAGTGATTCAGAACAGCCTAGTGTTGCTGAATTGCACAAACCTGCTTTTCCCTTAGCTTGGAGCTGATGGAGGTTTTTACCCTGTTGCCTTGGCAGTTAGCATTGTGTATTGAATTGAGTACCAGTGGAATTCTTGTAAAAATACAAGGTAACATGTAGTGTTTGACTTATTGATGTTGCTTGTGCATAATCACTGCAAAATTCTGGAGTTCAAGCAGTAGGAAGGCTGCTTTGCAGTAAACAATTTTCAAAAATTTTCTGGTTTAATAATTCAGGTTAATACAGATTCTTAAATCTACAAATAGTGTGACAGTAAAAAGGTCAATTTGTCTTTGACTTGAAGATGTAGGTATAGCCCACACTGAATCCAATGAAAGAAATCTAATTAATTTTAGAAGGACTTAGGTCAATTCATTACTCTTTCAGTTAGCTTTCAACAGGAAAAATGACTGCATTAAAAAGTAGCCAGATGTCACTGTCCTGGTTAACATTCTCAGACTTGAAATGAATTTTCAAGGCATCACAAGAACTGGAATTCAGTTTTGGAATACAACTGGAATACCACACTGTGTTGTATTTTTCATAGGAGGTTTTGGCTTCCACATACAAGACATTGTTCTGAAAGAAAATTTATGAGAGTTCAAGCTGCTTAAATATGAATGCTATATAAACCCAAAAGAAACAGTAGCTAAAAGTAGTTAATAGTGGTGTATTAGCATAGTGGTAGGATACCAGTAGTGTTCTGTGCTGGTTGGTGTTACCACACTCTTCTTTAGGAATGATCTTGTATCAGAAAGTAGGAGTATGGTGTTGAAAAATTTCCGTGTACAGTGAGGCATTGACTTGTCCTACAGAAAGAATTCGTTGGCCTTGAAGACTGGAATAATGGATGTAGAATGCTTTGACAGAATAGGAGGAAGAGAATTTTTCAGTATGCAGGGTTATTTGCTCTGACTACTAACAGTTTTTTTTTTCTGTAAATTTCGTAAGTTGTCAGTGAGTGAAAACTGAGTTGACTGCAGTTGAGTGATTTCATGAAAAAACAGTGCATTCCTAGATTTTATTAGGTGTTGTATTGCAATACTGGGTTTTATCAGGTGTGGTATTTCAAGATACAGAATGATATCTCATACGTGGCCCTGGGGAGACATCCTCTTGTGCAAGTTAGAACTATGAGCAGCTGCTACAAAAGAAGAGGTATCAGGAGAGCTGAAGTGTGAGGAGCCATTTTTGAAAGAGCAAACCAAGTTTACGCTGCTGTGTGTACCCAGACAGGCTTGGCCTGTGCCATAGCAGGGTGGTTAAACTGTCTCCTGCAGTCTGCTGTGCTTTTCTTACTCATGTGCAGTATTCCCTGTGAATGCTGCTGTGGAATAATCTTTCCATCTTCCTTTGAAAGCATTCATTTGAAAATATTCTCAGTCTGTTACCTTTTCTTGTAATTAGTTATTTATTGTGCACTGCATATTAGCAGAAGTATAATGAAGTGGGAGGCAGAACTACTGTCACAGCCATATTATCTACTGGCCTGACACGTGCCTGACCCTTCAGATAAGGGTGCATGTTTTTGCTAAAACTGACAGTTGAGACCTTGAGTTGTAAGAGAAGACTTTCAGTAATGCCTTCAGCTCCTGCCATCCAAGTCACTTGTTAATGAGACTCTTTACTTCATTTTACCCACACCTTCCTGTTATGTTTTCTTTTGTATGGTAGTATCACTGTGAGCTATGTGGTTGTATGTCAAGACCAAACTGTCTTACTTGTGTTAAACAGGTGATAGGCACTGAACTGAACAACTAACTTAGTATTTATTGTTAGGTTCGTCTGCTGGTGGACTCTTGGGTAGTGGATTTAGTCAGAAGACTTCTCCATCTCAGAAGCTGGGAAATCAGTGGCAGACGTCCCTGAAACCACAAAGTACTTCATGGCAGTCCCAGACTAAGTCCAACACAGCAGCTAAGCCCAACTACACAGTAAACTTGAGTGTAATTGGAGGACGAGAAGAAAGAGGAGTCAGAGCCCCAAGCTTTGGTAAGTTTTCTGAATGCGTATTACTTATAATGTCCCATATGAAGTTAGTTGGGTGTGCTGTTACCTGCAGAAGCTCTTACCTTCATATTTTTAATTACATTTAAGTCTTGTCTAGTAGAAAACAGAAAAACACTTGGCAAATCTGGTATCCTGCTTTACCAAAGCTATCCCAGTATATAACAAGACAAGCTGATGATGGCGCAAGTATATGCAAGTTTGGGCATAAAGTTTCAAGGCTATAATTACTCACCCATGTGTGTACTGGTTTTGTATCACTGGTTTAGAAAGGTAAATTTGATTCATCCAGGGAGAGATGGTTGATAATGTTGATTCATGTTAGTCTGTTTGTGATACACAGGTGAAGGGATGCAGTGTTTTTCCTAGCTGAAGCTAGAAGTAGCTAGTGTTGAGAAACATTGAGATTAAAATGACTGAAAATTCTTGTGTTTGAAAGAGATAAGGGGACAGGACCTAGTGGAATCATGCAGTCCTTTAAGATGTTCCAACTGATAGGCAAACAGAATTACAGGAATAGGCTTGGCCTCTTCTATATGACCTTTGTTGGAAAATTTTATTTTCTGGTCTGTTGGTATTAGGATTATGCCTCCCTTAAATTGGCATATAAGTGAATAGTAGGTACTTCTTTAAGTTGAAATTATTCTGTTGATCCATATCTGGAAAGAGGTGTCAAGAGGGAGAGGCAGTGGGCATAGGTTGCAGCATGGGAAAGTCTGTAGAACAGGGCAAAAAAATCAATTGGCACGATGAAATGCTGAAAAGAGATGTTTCCTCTCCCTTGAAAACAAATGGACCTCAGCTGGACAAGGATCTAACAAATGTACCTAGCTGTCATGGCTTTGAGTGGGGATTGGGCTAGGCAACATCCAGAGGTCTCTTCAGTGTTCAGTTATCCTACAGTTCTCTGAAATTTGTTGGCTCTGTAATGGATATTCATGCTAGTGTTTCATACCTTCATTATTGTGTATAAGTTTCAACATACTTAGGTGTTGACTACATGCTTTCAACAAGAGTATTGAGTATATGGTTCCTTGAAAAACTGCTGCATAGCATTTGGAACTAACTTAGAGTGCAAAAAGGGAGCTGTTTCCAAAATCATGGATAGTTGTGTGCTCCCTCAAATCTACTCAATGTTTTTAAAAAGGAGGGCATGCAAGTATTCAGAGGTTAGCATGTGAGGTTTTCTGCTCTGCTGGACTGAAAGTTTGTTAATGATCCCTTTCATTTCTATCCTTCTTAGTTTTGTGGCATTTGTCATCACTGAAGGATATTTATCATGGTAGTGATAAATGCCATCCAGGTGTATCTAAGTGCAATATATTTCCCCTGTAAATGTATTCTCCTGTGGAACTGTTCATTTAATGTTTTTTCTCCTTTCATAGGCCAAAAGCCAAAAGTCTCAGAAAATGACTTTGAGGATCTCTTATCTAATCAAGGATTTTCAGCAAAATCTGATAAAAAGGGACCAAAGACAATTGCTGAGATGAGAAAACAAGAGATGTCTAAAGATATGGACCCCTTGAAACTCAAGGTTTGTTTAACAGTAATTTTAAGTGAAAATCTGATCTTTTGCTTAGAACTGTTGATAACAGAGCAGAAGGATACAATGACTAACAGAGAAACTAATGGTCATGGTTTAGAAAAGATAGATTTAGCTGATAATACAAAAATATGCTTTAAAAGTGAGGCATGTGAGAATAGCTGTCTTCAGGGTGACCATGTACTTTCGCTTCCTGGTTAATGAGTGCTGCTGCTGTCCTAAGAAATTACTAGAAGGTGCAATTCTGGAGGTAGGCTGTATAACTAGTTTGGAAGGTGTTCCTTGCTGTTCAGATTTTTTTTGATGCATTAGTCATTGATAACTTCACATATTAATATACTTCTGGTTTTGTGCTCTTTATGGTGCTTTAGAAAAGTTTGTAAAAGAACTTCAGAGGGATGCTGAAATTTATTTTCAGAAAGTGTCCTTCCTGAAGAGAGTGCATAGCTTTTATGGGTAGCTTTTAACACAAATCACCACAAATGGAAATAAGTACAGATATGTAGTTACCATCTTCACTGGTGATAGAGGGCAGAGATTTTCATACTATGTAAGTGTTCAGTAAAAGCACTGTATCCCTATATCATGTCTTGAATATTGCTGTTGAAGTCTGAAAAGTTACTCTCACTGACTGGGGATAGCTCAAAGAACACTTGTTTGTGCACCTCTGCAGGTTGCTTAAGTAAACATTAAATATTAATAGACTTGATCTTTTGCACAAGGCTTGTGCAATAGTAGTTTTAAAATATATTTACACTTTTGTGCAAATCAAGTAATAATTTCAGTGTGTGAGCCCTGACTGGGACAAGATTAATGTAATATCTAATTGTAACAGATGTTTTTAATTACTCCTGTCAATTCTCTTGCCATTACTTTTACAGGGGTTTGTAACATGTAACTATCTCATTAATTTCTCTTGTGGTAACTGAATTTCTGCAATAAACTTACAACAGTGAGCTATTCCCTAGTGGTAGATGCAAAATATCACTTTTGGGTGGATAAGACAATTGAATTTGGGGAGTGAGTGCAGTTGGACAACTGTGCTTGAGTTGTGATGATATAGTCTTGCAGAGAGTGAAGATTTTATCTGTAGAGGCTGAGAATGCATTCACTTCTTTATATTCTGATTTTCCCAGATTCTTGAATGGATTGAAGGAAAGGAGAGAAATATCAGAGCATTAATATCCACTCTTCATACAGTGCTTTGGGAGGGGGAAAATAAGTGGAAACCAGTCAGCATGGCAGATTTAGTAACTCCTGAACAAGTAAAGAAGTACTACAGGAGAGCCGTGCTTGTGGTTCATCCTGATAAGGTGAGTGTGTTACTCTGATCTTCTTTATTTTAGAAGGAACACAAACTGCTTTTACCACACCATACTGATAACCGGCAAATGCCTTGCTTCTCAATCAGCACCCTAGATGTTCTTCACTTTGCTTCCATTGTCTTCTGAATATGGCACCTACTGCATTCAGGTAGTACAGGATTGTTCTTGTCATCCTGACACAGCACAGGATTCAACAGAGAAGTGTTAACAAATGAAAGATCCCATGAAGGTTATACTGAGCACCAAAGTCAGTCATGCTGGGTTCTGACTGACAGCTTGCAGATTTCATGCTGATTAGGGGAATCTGTTTCATTTCTGTGAGCTGATACTTCAAGTCTTTTAGAAGTAATATAGTAACTCAAGGGCTACTGCAGCAAAACTGGTAGGAAAAACCTGCTGAACCTCATTTACTGAATCATTTTTACTTGCAAAAGTAAACTTATTAGAATAAACAAATTATCAGATGAAAAATACGTAATGAATATTACATTGCAGTTGTCTTTTTAAAAATATTTAATGCATCCCAATGTATCAAGGTAGCTTCTTGTTCTGAGCTCTATTGCATTAGATATAATGATAAGCATTGGATATACCTAGTTTGAATTTTCAGGTTTGCATTCACTGGTAGTTTAGTGAGCAGTAGTCTAAATCCTATGTTGTCTTGTGTCCATAACAGAAAAAACAAGACTTTTTTTGGTTTTTAATTCCCCCTCTCCTTTAGTGTTCTTGGCCATGTGACTTCTTCCACCTTTGTGGTGGCTTTTTAGGTGTTTTCAGTAAGCCCCTTAATGCATCCGGGTCAGAACACAGCTATCTTTAAGTCGCATTTGTCTTCCTCGTTCTTTTATTCTGCCACTTACCCATTAAACCACTCTCTAAAAGGGTCAATAAAGTACTGCAGGTAGCAAAAGATAAGCAGCAGGAGAAGGGGAAGGATACTGGAGGGAGCTCTGGGGCTTCCCTTTTATGTTGGAGAGAACCATCTTTTGGGACTGGATCTTTATTAACCACAAGGGTTGGATTGTGTTGGCCCAGAGTCAGGGCTGCTGTGAAACAGGCAGGGAATCAGGAGCATACTATCTTTGAGTATTGGAAGCAAACACACAGGAAGTGCTACGGCAGTCATGTTGAGTCTTAGCATCATTCACAACCAGCAATAGAATTTTCTCCAGGGAATCCCATTCAAAAGAAGTTGTCTTAAATGAGACTCAGATCTTATCCTTGTATACTACTGCTAGATCTCTCAGGAAGCAATTCCAAGAATGACTTAATTTGATTAGTAAGTAATAATAACTATTTATGAAAAGAACAGCTTTGAAAACTGTTTTTAGCCAAGTTTCAATTATTCATGAATTGTACTGAAAGCTTGAAGGTAAAGTAAGGAAACCAAGGATTTGGATTTGTTTAAATACTCATGGCAAGCTTTGGAAAAGGTTGGAGAGGGTTCTGTGTCTGTAAAATTGTATTCACAAAGCAGTCTATAGCTGTTGAATAAGAGAAAATATAAAAGGGGTGGGATCTTTTCTAAATTACCTAATTCCTAATATTTTTATGCTTATGGCACGTTCTGTTTGTTTCCAGGCTACAGGACAACCTTACGAGCAATATGCCAAAATGATCTTCATGGAATTGAATGATGCATGGTCAGAGTTCGAAAATCAGGGATCCAAGTCCCTTTTCTGAAACTTCACCTTTCACAGAACTGCTTCCAGAAACTGGAGCTGAGCATTGTTATGACTCTATTGCACCTGAGATTTATGAAGAGCTTTTCTATGATTTCAGCACAGTTTCTAGTCATGCACTTAAATGTGGGGATGTATTTTGTAAGATATAGAGTACAAAGCATTACATAAGCATTAAGAAAAAAGCTGCTGAATACCTGTAGAAATCACAGTCTGGGAGTAAAGGTTTCTCTTCAGTTTTGTATAAGAAAAACAAAATTTTAATGAAGCTAAATAATTCCTGATAGGCTAGTATTAGTTATAAATCATTCCAACTTAATTGATCTTTGCTGTATCTCTGCCTTCCCAAATTTGTCTGTTACTTTGAGTAGTTTTGTGATTCAATTTTGATATTTGGTGCCTGTTGCCTTCTTCAAAGTGCTTTAGTTAGCAGCAGTGAATTTGCTTCGCTTATCTCAAATCTAAGGGTGTATATTTTCATCTGCATTTTATATAATCAATCTGATAATCATTCTGTAAATAATGTTTTCTGGTAATATCTGTGTTCCTTACAATAGAGTAACAGTTGTTCAGTCAAAAAGACACCACATGTGGGAAAATCAGACAGGATTGTTCTTGGTGGTTTTTTTTTTTTAACATATCATGAATCTCAAAAGAAATTTTGACTGTAAGGTCTGCATGTTCCTGCTGTTTTTGTTATTTATTGCAGTACTCTGACCTGTGCTTATTTTCCTAGTTCTTTAAATGGTGTCTCTTGCTTCTGAATTCAGTGGAACGTTCCTTTCATCGCACTTCAGATACTCTGATAGAAACAATGTTACTCTGAAACTTGAAGTGTAAGCACAAACCCTTTCCTGTGCTATGATTTATCTGAGTATTAAATCACTCATTATCATCTGGCGAGCATTTAAAGTGCTTTAACAAACATTTTGCTGCATGTTTTAACTTCTGTATTTTTGAGATACACATGGCATCAGTGCATGTGAAAACATGGCGTGTCTTGGTAGACTGTTGAATTTCTGCTCACCTATTTCCATGCACTGCTTAGTGCAAGATGAGTAGAGACACAACTTGGTAACAAAACTTGCCATGTTTTCTCATCCCTGTTCAGAAGGCACTTTTTCACTAGTGCTGGGGTGGATGATGCAGATGACCAATGACTGTTATACTCTGTATAATAACAAAATGCAATTTTCATATCAAGTTTGAAAATGTTGAAAATTAGTGCTGCGGTATTAAATCTTCAGCAGCAGTCTCTTAATATTGTGCAGTTGGGCATTCAAGGGGATATTTTGATCACTTGCCTTTTTATATATTTTGCATGCTTAACTGAGAGGGAAGCTGTATTATTAGTAGAGGTAACTGTTCAGCTGAGCAACATCTGAACAGGAAACACAAGATTCTAATGCCACCTGAAAGGCGTGTTGGATGAGATTTTCCACTGCTACACCAGCCCGAGAGCTGATGGATTAGAGACTGCTGAACACTTGCAATATCTAGTCTCTAGCTCTGATATAACACAGTTACTTATTAACCTCTGATCAAAGGTTTTGTCTGTGTATATTTGCATTTATATTCACATGCTGTGATTTTTTTTTTTTTAAGATGAAGCTAGGATCAGTTATGGATCAGGAAGGTTATATATTATTCATAGCTGCTGTTGTATTTCAGTTACTGCTTTGAAGCAGTCTTAAAATCTCAGTAGATATCTTCATAAAAGTATGTAACTTGCTGTCTGATTTAAAGTAAGAGTTAATATTTTTTCCTTTAGACACTTCATTAATTCTTTGTGTATGTGTTCTGCATCCATGGAAATTAAAGGCTTCTGCTGGTAACATAGGTTTGTGGGAGACCTGCATGGCTCTTTACAGTTCTAGGAGAAATCCTATCTAGTAATAGGTTTAAAAAGATGGACACTTGATATAATTTTGACTGTAGTGCTATATGAAGTTGAGACATAAAGCATTTCTGAGGGAGCTGCTTAGAATAAGGAGGGACTGCTTTAAAAACCCATGTTCATTCAGCACATACAGGCAACTTAATTTTGAGGCATACATTTTTAATTGCTCTTTTCTTGAAATATGTATTTAAAAAATTAAAACATGAAAATTGGGAGGAAAATATCCTCCTCTGCTTTGTATATTTGGTAGCATTTTTTGGATGATGTCTACATTAATATTTTTAAAATTTCTCTACTCTTGCTTGCAAAATCTTCTTGAAACATCAGAGAAGAGCCTTAGATGTGATTTAAGTAAGCAGGGAAAACATGAGTGCAAGTATTTTACCTGGAACTGAAGATCTCTTAAAATTAGCTCTCTCTTTCTAAAATTACGGAAAATCAAGAAGTTTGGCTATAGATTCTTCCAAGAGCCATTAGATAACTACTGAAACTTCAGTTGGGTTGACAGAGCTGCTCAGCTTATTTTATGGCTTAGTCAGCTCTGGTTCTCAGTGGGGGAACTGACTGATTTCTCTGTCCTGCTCCTTTCTACATAACTGAATTTTGCTGCTAAGAATCTGGGAGAGGCTTGGTTTGGTACACTGATAAATCTTGACAATGAAACTATTTCGGGTAGGGTGTTTTGGTTTTTTGTTTTGTAACTGTGACATTTATCTGTGTTACGTACAAGAATGTGCAAACAATGGGGATTTCACTAAGGTTCTGTAAGCAAACTGTAATTTGGAAATTAAAAAAAGTTCAGGTGGTGAATATGAACATAAACTGAAGTTTTGTTTTCTGTGAAATACAAAGCAGCATGAGGATCGCTAAAGGTGTTTCTTTGAGTAAGGCTTTTATGTTAGATACAAGAACCTGGGAAGAGGGAAGTTAAAGTACATTTGATATAAATGTGTATTGAGTCTTAATGTAGGAGAGGGTCATTTGGAAGAAAAAGTCCAGCAGTAGTATGAACTCATCTTAAAACAGTAATCAAAATGATAGAAGATCTGGGAATGAGGGCTTTTCAACCTTTTGCATGCTTTGTACTTGGTCGTTAACTGCCTGTCTGCTCTATGGACTAGGAGTGCATTCAAATGATTAAACACACATTTCACTGTAGCTGTAGTGTCTACAAACTGAAAAGCTTCTAGAACAGGCTTCAGAAAAAAATGATTAATCAGAGACTTGACTGGATTCTCTGTTTGCTAAAAATGTGTGTTTTCCATTCATGTTAATTGTTCATTGCACAGTTTTGAAGTGTTGAAGCTGTGCCCTGAAAGCTGGACTTCATATCTGCTTCTGCTGGCTATGAAGCTTGAAGCTGAAGTAACTGGGTGTTGCCAGCAGGTTGGTACTGTGCCTGCCAGGCTTTGCATGTGGCACTTGAAGTTCTCATGTGAAGCACCTCCTTGACTCTTGCAGCAAATCATGGTGCCTCCTGGCCCATGCTGGTTGTTCCTCTGTCTGGTAACAGCACCTGACTAATGTCATGCACTGTTTGCAGCCTACCAGAGCTCACTTTCCAAAAGTAAGTAGGCTGAGATGGGTGTTGCAAGAAAAAAGGAAAACAGCACAAGAGAGATAAAAGGAAGAGTAGAGAAAAACACCAGGGCTCTAAAGTACATCTGAAATACTTTTTTCTAATTCTCTCTCCACTGACCTATTGCTATGTACCTCTGCTAAAAACAGGTCTAGGCTAGTAGAGAGAACCTGGTTTGCAGCCTGCTTTTCCAGCCCTTTTAGAATGCTGCTGACTGGCTGTAACAGGTGGGAGTACCAAGTCCTTAGCCTTTTTTTCCCCAGAAGTTTCTATAAAGCAGGTTAAAACAATGATTTGGCAGGTTTCCACAAGTTATTTTTTAATTAAATTGCTTATGTTACATTGCTGTTAGATGTGGGGAGTCCAGCAACATAACTTTTAAAACAGATCTGTGAAGAATTGGCGTGTGGTGTGTGTGGCTGGAGTGTGCCTAATAGAAACAAGTGATGTATTTTATCCCTGTTGGAGGAAATCAGTTGGTGTCTTCAACCTCAGGCATGCCTGTTTGGTGTTTCCTAGTGCTGTCAGAGTTCCTTAGGAGTGTTAGTGGTTAGTTAGACATAAAGCCTGGAAGGAAAAGTTCCTCGGCATTGTTAGTTGGGTCAAGTTCAGCTATTTGCTAATCAATCGTAGTTTCTTCAGCAAGTACAGAACAGAAAACCTCCAACAGTGCTGATGAAGTACATTTCCTTGGAGCAGTGGCAGAGTCCTTGGTGTTGTACTTGTGAGGGGGCTATTGCTCATGAAGAATGCCTTGTTTACCTCCATTTCTTGGTAATTCTGGACAGTTCCTCCCATTTTGTCTTGCCAAGCAGAGAAACAGTTTGTTTTTGAAAGCTACATGCACAAGATTAATATTTTGCACAAACCAAAGCGGAGTTTGAGGGTAACAGAAATCTCATCAGGCCTTTGGGGCTGCTGGGTTCTGTGCACCATTCCACCTCCTGAGGCCAGACTGCAGTTTCCCTAGCAGTGGCAGTGTGTTTGCATACTTGCTGACTGCTGCATTCTCTGCTGCTCACAGAAGTGTTTCAGGGGTAGTATAAATGTGGAACCCTTGTTGCTCTTTAGCTGTGTCTGTAATTGTCTAACAATTGCAGTGTAATGGCTGCTTTGTAAATAAGCTCAAATTAATCTTGCATGAGTCAGTTGACATTTTCTGTCGAGAACTTGCAGGTGATTGACCTGTGAAAGCTGTAAAAGGAATGTATCATTTTCCACTCTTTTGAGCCTGTCCCTGGTGCAGAGCAGCTCTCGCACCCAGAAGCCCAATGACGAGGAGCTGAGCTCTGGTTCTGAACTTGATCAATCTTGCAATGCTTGCTTACTCTCTCCTTGAGTGAGCTTATAGTGGACTGCAGTTTAGACTGCGTTAAGCTTCCAACATATGCTCCAAAAATATGAATTCAGTAATTTTTTATGAAGGATACATGTTGTCATAGAAGCTTTTATTACCAAAAGGGGATTAAGAGGCATTGTGGGAACTCCCAAAACTCTTTAGTGGAATGTACTGTATATTTGCAATGTAGATTTCTAGAAGTGATTGTCATCTCTCATAAGGTCTTGGCTTGCTCTGAGGTCCTTATTGTATTTACCTGTAGTTGTGATTGTACTTTCAATACCTGTGGGTTTTTTCTGATTTGGAGTGTGCGGAAGGACAGAACAGACACTCACGTCCTGTTTTTGCCATCTTTTAGGAAATGCAATGTACTGTGTAATTTTGCTACTAGTGAAATGAAACTTATACCTATATGTATATAAGGTAAAATAGTCAAATTAAGCCTTGTTTAAAAGTAGATTTAATGTTTGGTACGATGTCCTTGAACAGATTATTTTGCTTTGAAATGCATTACAATTTAACCAGTGATCAATTAAAACAAACAAAATAACCTTGTATGTTTCCTTCTTTACCAAGGGAGAAATGGCCTGAACACCCAAAGCATTTCCACTGCCTCTTCCAGAACGATCTGCAGATGTTGGAGAAGTGGTTCTCATCAGTATGTTCAGGTTGACTGAACCTATTAGGAGCTAAGTGGCTCTTCAGAAGTGTCTCTTCTGGTGGAGAGGCGTCACTACAGTGTGCCCTGGGGTTTGGCAGCTGCATTTTCTAAGTGCCTGTGTTGGGTTGAGGGGGTTCTTGCACAGGATCTGATGCAGTGCTTTTCCATTGCCCAAGGGAAGCTCTGGTCTAAGTGTGTAGCAGTAATCAAAGAGAACAGAACAGGAGCACATGGACACGACTGAGCCAGGAGAGAGGACTGAGCAGCCTCTAGGAATGGTGGGGGGACACATCCGGCAATGAAGGACTGCATATGGCAGGAATCTGTGGGCAAAGGGTGAGCTGCTGCTGGGAGCATACTGACAAGGTGCCCAGAAGCATCTTTTGACTCCATACTCTCAAACAAGAATGGGCAAGCAGGGTCTTTTGTAGGTGGGAACAAGCCACTTGGTGACATTGAGAAAGCTGCTTTTAACTTTAAAAGCACAGAAGTATAGGATTACCATTGGGGATCCGCAGGGAGAGGGGTGAAAAACAGGAAGGTGGTAAGAGAACGGACAGGCATGACCAAAGAAGGATGGGTGGAAATGCATGGGACAAGAAAGAGAAGCATTAGCACAAGCAAACAAAATTCTCTTAGGGAAAGGCCATTGCTACTAGATAATGTTTTTCATATTCTGCTTACTACTTTGAATAATCTGATGGGTTCACAAGAATTTATCATAGATTACTCAGTGACAAGCTGCTAAAAGACCTTTCTCCTTGTATCACTGTCTCGGTTTTNCCCCGGTCCACCCTCTCCCGAGCAGGGCCGAGACCGTTGGAGCCCCGGAGCCCTTGGACCCCCATCCGTTGAACCGACCGGAACCCGGGTCCCGCGGCTCCGGCCCCGCCCCCTGGGTCCATCTTAAAGATACAGTATCTTTGTAATTAAACAGATGGTTAAGGAATAAAGAAGGCTGGTAACATCACCCCAGGACAACCACATAAAGAACATGCTGCCAGTTTTGCTGCTAATCAGTTTCTTCCTAACATGCAAAGATACTGAAAAATGTATGGATACCTACTTCTGGTCCTTCACCACTGCAGCAGAGGAGGATAATGTTAGTCAAGTGTATCTTTGCCATATGCAAGGCTTCTGGCTATGTGATGTGTATTTAAAAAGACTTGAGTTGGGAGAACACAACAGATAGAAATCCTGAAGAGTCAAGCTGCCAAGTGTCAGTAATTACACCAGGTAGGCAGAATGCATTACAAAGAAATAGCATGGCCATAAATTCAGTATCAAGCAAAGCAAACAAAACAGAGTGAATAGGGGATTTAAAAAGGGCAGCAGAAACACTCTGTGTACTGTGGTGTGCAGAGCAGCCTATAGCAATCAAAGCCTTTCAAGTCTGCACCTGTAGACAGCTGACCTGGTTACTGTAGTGTTGGAAGGGAAATGATTTGCCGGGCCTCAGCACTGCCTGTCTTAAGAGAGTGGGAGGAAGACTTCTGGTAGATTTTTGGGCAAAAAACACTGAGGAAGGGAAAATGGAGCATGCAGGTAAGTGAAGACTTGAACCAGAAGGATCCCTTTTAGCACAAACTTGCAAGGAACTCCTAAACTCCTTTAATCTGTAAAGCTGCTGGCTGTTCTGGAGTGGCTTCACCTCCTAATGAAACCTCTGGGCACACACAAAATGAAGGCTGTGAAGTTTTCCAGTATATAATGATGCCGGCAGACTCGAGACTTAAGCAGTTGTCTGTGTGTGAGTGTTTGGGAGCTCACATTTAGTAAGGCCATTATTAATTGGTGAACTGCAATGCTTGTTTCTTTGTGCATGGCTCTGGTGAGCAGCAGGACAGCATAAGTACTCTGCAGGAGCTGGGATTGTCAGTGCACTGCCTCCCTGATGATATGCAATGTGTTCAGCACACTTTTAATGTGCAAGAGGAAACCTGGAAAAACCAGCTCATCCAGCTTGCTCAGGAAGCTAATTTAAATTATAAGCCGTGGTTTGCCATTGCAGAAATGTTGCTGTGTGTGCTGTGAAACACTGAGTGTTGCATAGATTAATGTTTGAGTTTGGTGTTCCTGCTGAGTCTGCTCCTCTCCTGACCCCTGCTAGCCGAGTACTGTCAGTCTCATTATGAAGCTCAAAAATGCTGCTGAGAGTGTTCCTAGAAGGTGTTAGTGGAGTGTTTGATCCAAAGACTTCCCTCTTGTCACCAGTTCCAAGATTTCATCTTTCTCTGGGCTTCTGAAGTTTCTAAAGCAATGGATTCACTAGACTTCATGTGGAAACTGACCTCCAGTGAAGCAGAACCAGGAACAGCCAACCTTCAGCAGTTAGCTGCTGTGGTATCTCATAGCTCTTCCTTTCTTGCTGCACAACTGCTCTGTCCACATCCTAGCTGTGGCTCACCTTAGAGGCAAATAAGGTGCCACGTTCTGTTCTAGGGATGTATGAACCACAAGAACTGGACTCCTACATGTTTTTTCAATGGATTGAATTAAGGCTGTTGAACCCCATGTATATTCTATGTAATTTCATGCTGAGACAGTTTTATATAGTATGGCTAAACTTGCCTCTCATGCCTTTACTGACTCATCATGAAACCAGGGATGAATGCAGGGGTTTTATAATTTTACTTTTATTACCAATGGAGTTTTTTTTCTCAAGTCTCTTCACTATGGAAGCTGCACTCCCTTTTTCTTCCCCCACTCACTTCTCCTCACTAGGCTTTTCTACTGCTCCTAGCACCATGAGCCTAACACCTCTTAGACCTGGAAATTCCTCGCCTGCTTCTGTGCACCCACTGCAGCTGCTGTGTGCAAGGTATGAGCCTCTGTCAGACCTCTTTATTTCTTCTCCTCTGTGTGGGACATCATGAGGACCATATCTCCTGTGGAGAGTTGAACTGCAATTGTTTACCATCTCCAGATGTATTAAAGGATGTTTGGGGGTTTCTTATAAAAATCTTCCTAGGAATTCATCCAAGGGGGAGAGGCAGAAGCGACGTCATTCTGTGCTCTGCTTTTTCTAATGTGGGCAGCTCTTCTTGGCCCGTCCTCATCCCACCAACCCTCCACCATGTAACCCCTTGTGGTGGGTGGCAACTGCATTGCTCCCCTGAATAAAATGCGCCTGACTTCATGTGGAATTCTCATCAGTAATCACGTTTCTTTGTTTTGATTGCCATCTGCTGGCAGAATGACGTTTATCACCATTTCACACTCTCACCACATAGTTTTTTTTAATACTAAGCATTTTGAATGTGTTTGTGCAGTTTGAATATGAATGTTGCAAAAAAGGGCTGCTTTTGGATGTCTGAATTCAGAGGCTGACGATGCCTGAGGCAGAGCTCACAGCTCTCTGGAGCTGGAAGAGCAGCAGAGGCACCCAGCTGCTCTACCCAAGCTCAGCTGGGGAATGTGCTGTGCAACTGCTCCTGCTTCCAGACAGGGCACTGCTGTCTCCTTTAGCCCTCCAGGAGCGCACAGCTCCTTTTTAACTCCTATCTCGTGAGAACAGGTACTCCACTAAGTGGACAGAAGCAAGTAATCTATGCTGGAGAATGAGGAAGAGGAGACATGTACCACAGGAGTCTTGGAACTTCGGGTGGGGGGTTGGACAGACAGACTGGAAACAGCACAGAAGAGCAAGGGGCTGTGCAGTAAGCACCCAGGTAGATCCCAGGGCTATGCATTGCATGTGCTCAGCCTGTGGTGAGTAGGTGTGACCTCAGCACACACAGAGAATATTTAGAATGCAGGTACTCAGACAGCTGCAGTGGGAGGAGGAAGGATAGACTAAGGACCCAAAGCTTCCTGGCAGTGCCAACTGCTGTACTGTCCCAGCACTTGCTCTGGTTAAATGAGGCTGCCCTGACTGTTCAGCCCAGGCTGCTTCACCTGTGTGAGGTTGTTGAGGTGAGGTTCTGGGGTGAGGTTCCTGGGTGACTGCAAAGGGTACCTGCCTGCATGGTCCAGCACTAGAGCCAGGGTTAGCATCCTTAACAAGTGCTCTTAGAGAAAGGCCATTCTCTCACCAGTGTTCCTGTGTCCCACCATGAATGCCACAGAATTCATCTGGTCAGCATCTTGAATACTCAAACTCAGGTTCTGAATCAAGTTCCATCCTGGAATGTTTCTTGTCTGAAAAAAAAGTCTACAGTTTCAAAGGAAAATTGATGTGCATTTATTCATCCTTGTACAGGATGGTATAAAACTCAGCCTAAATGACAGCAATTCAAAAGGACTCAATACCAACAAGACCTTAAAAACAAAGTTTGAGTTTTACCTGGATGAATGATTGGAAACTGCATTTTAATATGATTAAGCATCTTGTGTAAGGTAAATAAAATCAGATGAGCTTCAACTTTTAATTCCATTGCTGTCAAGTGTAATGTGTCTGCTTCAACTGAGAAATGATAAATGCAGTTCTTTAATTTCACTTCTATGCAAATAATATTAGAAAATTACTCCTGATGCTGGAATTTTTCAGCAGATATTTAGCATAGGCTGGGATTCCTGTTGCTGTGATCCATGGCGGCATTTAATACTTCATATCCTTTTCCACAGACAGACTGAAATGCAAATACATTTCCCAAAGACATTTCTCCTAGCAGTGTTTGCAATTTCTGCAGAAGCATGCAAGGAAAGAGATGTTAGAAGACCATGCTCTTATCCCCAATTGTGAAATGAAGCTCCGGTTCTGCAGAGCAGTGGTGTACCTTTGTATCCCTTAACAGGCCAAAGGCTGCATCAGTTGTAATGATCCCCAGTGGACAATGCATGGGAGAAGGCACACATCTACCTGTCACGGCAGGGGTCAGTGGTGAGATGCCATGACCTTCCAGAGGCGTCCCCAGCCAGGAACCGCTTGGCAGGGCAGGCACATATGCAACACACACACGCCACATAGCTGCAGTCCACACAGAGTCGGTGGCAAGAAGCAGGGAAGGGTCTTTGTGTAGAGGTTCCGCAGGGAGAGTTTATTCCACCTGTGCGAAGGGGTTCCAGGGACAAAGACAGGGGAAAAACGGAGGGTACAGAGTTTATATATGGGACCAGGAAGGGGCAGATCATTGAGGACCAATCATCTGAGGGTACAGGGGCGGAGTCAAGGTAAGTGAATCAATGGGGAGATAACAAGGGCCATGGGCCAATGGGGCATCGAGGAAGGGAGAATATTCTGGAACAGAGATACATATGTAAAAGAGGCGGCGGGCCAAGGGGCCAATGGGGAACAAGAGATTAGAGTGCATTAGAATAATACAGAAGATCTGGGAGGGGCCTTTTGCCTACCCTAACTAAGGGAGAGAGCCCAAGGTTCCTCCCTCCAGGGGGCTGTTGGGGGCCACAGAGATGATCAGAGGGCTGAAGCAGCTCTCCTGTGAAGAGCTGGGATAGTCCAGCATGGAAGGAGAAAGCTCTGAGATGACCTCATTGCGGCCTTCCAGCACCTAAAGGGGGCTTATAAAAAGGAGGGAAAGGGACTTTTGGAAAGGGCAGGTCGTGACAGGACAAGGGGCAGGAATTTTCTTGAAGCTCAAGAACCTGGACATGTCCTGGCTTCATCTTGGGCACAGCATTGCTCCTGAGCTGGCTTGTCCAACATAAGAAAAGGAAAAGACCAAAAAGTTTGTCCTAAAAGGGACAATGCTTTGCTTATAGCACTGGTTATTTCACCAATATCTTGCCTTATCCCTTTCTGTACACTGCTCATTGGCGTTTCACAGCATTTTCCAGGAAAATGCTTTGTGGATAATGGTTAAAATTTTTCTTCTTGTCCTTGGGTACATTTAGGGAGATCTTTGTATGTATCAACCTCACATATACTGGTAGGTTATACTTTTTTGTCTCCTGTGGGTCCACAAGGTTAATTATACCATGATTATTCAGGTTTACTGTTTCTTTGTGTAAAATCCAATTTCTTAGGAAGGAAGAACAACACAAGTGCACAAGCTAAACAAAACTTACACTAAAAGACATTTGAGGCAATAGCTCAAAGAAAAAAAGCTCAAAGCCACACGGCAAGAGCAGGCACTGGCTGTCGGACAATTTTGCTGTTGCAGCTAACACAAGCTAGACAACCAGTGCCTAAGGTAAATTGCAGGTGATGCATCTTAACAGATTTTGCAGAGATGGCCAAAATCAAGTAAAGATACATTTAAAGCCTGACAACTTGAGGTCTAGTAAAGCAATGTAATGAAGCTCAGGATCTGTTGTTAGTATGGCTGAGCTACAAGATTACAATTTCTAGGTGAGAAAAGACAAATCCAAGGCCTCTTTGATATGAAAGATATGAAATGTCAGAAATTCTGTTTTCAGTGATATGTTTGTGGAGAGCAAACATGCACTTTACTCTGTCAGGAATTTCCAAGAGTTACAAGGAATTAAGTCCTTAAAACAACCTAGAGTACCATGGACTTTGCAATGGGAGGTCAATACTTCTGATAATTTAGGCAGCTTCTAAAAAACCTATGGTTTTTAGATTTTCATGCCTTTAGTACAGGCCCTACAGGCCTATGTATTTTGTATTTTCTGATGTTTGTGTCTGAAGTAATGTTTGCCCTTGTTTTACACATCCAGTTATCGATGCTGAAGCAATTTATTTTTGGAGAAGTGAGCACGAACAAGAAAGCAGCCCAGCACTCTAGGCAAATGTGTGCTAAGGCAGAGACTTGTTTTCAGACAGGTGGCTTTTGCAGAGCTATCTGCTTATCTATCTCTGAAACTCCAGCATCAGAATCATCTGAAATAGTGGTGATTTATCTGTTTTTCTCACTATGGCATTTTTTGAATTCTGAAGTGGTTCCCCTGGCATTAAACACTTTGGCAGTCATGTCTCCACTTATCTTTATAGCTACAACTCAAGTTTCCACAGCAGTGACCGGCCAGTGCTGTCGGGTCCCTGGCTTGGGCAGATGTCTCTTTGGTGACACATGAACACTGTGCTCCCAAGCAAGGCCTAGGAGTGGGTCTGCATGAGACCACAAGCCTTCATGGAGGACAGAGAGGATTTCTGTGGCATTAGCAAGGTGCAGCCTTCGCAGCAGGAGAGTTTATTAAGAAAATTATGCTTTGCATTTCTGCTTCTTGCTAAAGGGCAGAATAAATATTGATATGCTAGTAAGGTCCAGCTGAGCTGTCTGAATAATCCTCTAATAAACTGTATAATGAAGAAGTGAATTCAGTGGGAGATCAGCTGTTTACACTGATCTGTAGTTGATCTCTAGCAAATAACACATGCACTTGGAATCTTTCTTGCATTTAATATGGACATTTCAGCCCTGGGGACATGGAAGATGAGACAGCACAAGCCATTTACTGCCTCTCTACTTGTAATATCACAGTTTGCATTGCCATCAGGACCAGGAGCATCCTGTGCAGTGGGAGCCACTGCTGGGCAACTGAACCCTGAGGCTCTACATGTGCAGCTACACAGACCAGGGACTGATGCCTGGCAGAAATACCTCACTAGGCAGAACTGGTTCTGCTCCTGCTGCTGCAGGCACAACACCAGGAGCTAACAAGGGAACTGGCTCTGCATTGCTGCAGGGGGACTGTTTGCAGGAGCTTGCTCCAGGGCTGACGGAGGCTGCTGCAGGAAGCAGGTCAGCTCTGGGGTTCTGAGTACCTGCTGTAGTCTTGGACCTCTGACTTCAGAGCAAACCTTTTGGAAGCAAGGCACATGATAGCTGAGAATCTGCACACTACTTACCCAGGGACCCTGGACTAGATCCACCTGCCTTGTGTGGTCTGGACCCCTGGAAGAGAGTCTTTGGCTCCAGGGCTATCATATCCTGGGGTTTCTGGGAAGCTTGATACAGTGTCTGTGATGTTGTGAGCCTGAAGCATTGGAAGAGCTGACCACACAAAGGCAGGTCTAACAGCTCAGCATCAGAGAAGGGATCTGCCCTTCTCCAGGGGCTGGTGTCATGGTAATGTACCCATTTGTACCATGGGACAATGAGCTGAATAAAAGGAATTGGTTGTCTTCAACCGGCCCTCTACCTCTCCTGCTCCTGCTGTTTCCCCCTGACATACCTCATGCTGGGGCAGGAGACCAGAGGAACCTGCCTATTGTTGCATGTCCTGTAAATCATGTCCCAAGTGTCTTGGAGAGGCCTGCTCCTGCTCCTCTTCCTGTCACAGCAGCTAAAAAAGCAAGGGACACAATGCTCTCCTTAGAGTCCAAAGCTGCACTTCCTAAGTCTTCTTCATGCCCTTCTGCAACAGACACACCTCTGTGTCATTGCACAAGAGGCCCTCCTGCTCAGCCTGGTTTTTCCTTGGCACCATAGAGGGACAAGGCACTTCCCACAGGCCTCTCTCCTGCTGCCCAGCCTGTGCCGTGCTGAGCTGCGGGGCACAACACCTTTTATAGCTTCCCACCCTCTGCTGAGGAGCTGGCCTGACACCGGGCTTGAGGTGGCAGGGTTTGTGCCTAGCAGCGAGCACTGAGTGTGCTTTGGCCCCAGAACAGGTTTTACATGCGTACTTTGGAGTCCTGGTGCATGTCTTGGGTCACCTGGGTGAAAGGCTTTTTGAGCTACAAACGATGCCAAGCCCTGGCTTGATGCACCCTGTCAGTGGGACCCGGCTGACAGCAGCACCTCTCTGTCCTGGCACAGCACGATCTGCCTCCTCCTGAGGGCACAGGCTCAACCTGCCAGTGAGCAGATGCATCGGGAATGCAGAGCACGTTGCCATATGCATGGCCAGTTTCACTGCTAGGAAGGCTTTATTTAGTGCTTGTGAAATGAGATAAGCCAGACAGCATGACGTTGGTATCTGTGGACAAAAGAATTGAAAGTAAGGGCTCTGCATAACAACAACAACAACAACAACAACAACAACAACAGTAACAGATGTATCAAGTCTGATGTTAGATGATTCATAAAATAATTAGCATTTCTGAGCGTGTCCTAATTTCAGACAAAAGTGAAAATACAACAAGATGAGCAGAAAATGACAGGTTATGCTTTTGAAACAAGGCACTTTAATTGAGCCAGATGGGCCCAGATGTTTCCTCACACTCTGACTGAAGTGCTCACCTATTCAGAGAGATATGTTGTGGGAGAAACTGTAACAAAGATGCAAGAGGAAATTTTCCACAAGCAATGATTACATTAAAGAGACTTGAGGCAGCTCTTACTGCTCTAGTGAGGCTAATTGTGTATGAAAATAGGAACATTTCACGTCTGACTTAAAGAGGTACTTGCTGCTGCTAACGCTTCAGTTTGCATTTTGATCCAAGAAAGACTTTATAATCACTCTCCTCTCTCACATCTGGTTTTTACTCCAGGTTTCCTTTTGGTCATCTGCTCTTTCTGTTCTTAGTTAATGCAAGCAAATCTCTCCTCTCTGTGATTCAGCTTTCCTGATGAGTTTGGTAACAGTGACTGTTTTTCTTCTAACCTGTTTTAGAGTTTCAGTATGAAGTTACACCTGAGAGAAATGGCTGTATATGATTGCAACATTTGACATGATCAGCCTAACCAGAGATGTCTAAAGTCTCTCACACTGTAAAGGTCTCCCTTCTTCCCTGCAGATGCACTTGGAGCTGCCAAGGGATTATGCATGTGTGAGGCGGTGTTAAGCCAGTGTGCATTCATGCAGATGTGTCCACACAAGAGAATGGAAATTTAAGACTGTAACACTAGGAGGCTAGTTGATGTTAGGAAAATAGTGAGGCCATCAGGTCTGGAATGGGTCTCAGGATGCTTGATCTGTTTGTCCTGAGTGCTCCATTGCTCCCTGCAACTCCACCTCACCCTCTTGGCTGCAGTCAGTCACACGTGGTATGAGAAAGAAGGTTTAGTTTATTTTTCTGCTCCAGGCTGTGGTACTCAGGTGCACAGCTATGTAGAAGTTGTCCTTGGACAGCCCTGACTGTATACCTCAGTATCCTGTTACTTGATCCTCTGCTTTGCTGTCCTTGTCCTTCCCTTTCACAGCTCAAGCCCCTCCCAGATAAACAGAACATACAAAAATGACACAACAGGGGTGTGGCTGGGAAAGTGAGGTAACCATTTTCATCACTGTGAAAGTCTTCTAAAGGAAACCTCACAAGTCTATGAGTCAATTCTCTTCCTCTAAATGCTCTCAGAGTGAGGAAAAGGGGCCTCTCCCACCTGGCCTAATCTTCGAAGTGCTCCACTGTCAGCCTCTGCACTGGAGCTGTGGCTCTTAGAGCCCCACTACACACCAAGAAGGAGCTGATGGGCTTTGGATGACATGGGGTAGGGTCTCTGTCTCTTCAGAGGGCTCTTTGGGAGCTGTGTACCCCTCCTCCACGAGCTGTATTTCAGTCCAGCTCAGCTGCAAAGGAAGGCAGGGTATAATTTTTTAGTATTACTCTAATTAGCATTGCAGAGCAGTGTTTCTTTCTCAGGTGCACCTGACGCAGCTCCTCCATGGTTAAGAACTAGTTCCTGCTACAGAGTTTTTCCTCAGGCTGGCAGAGAAAAAGCCTCCAGTGAGATTCAGTGCTTCCTTCTCCTCCTTGCTTGATGAAAGTGTTTGTCCCAGGGATCCAGATTTGCTTTACAGCCAAACAGGAGACTGCTTCCTGTGACTGACTCAGGCCAGCATGTTTCTCACCACGTCTCAAATGCTGTTGCAGAACGGCAGAGGACTTGCCCACAGTGTCTGAGATGGTGCTTGAGGCACGAGCAGCTGCTGCACCCATCAAACACAATCAGGTTCTTCTTGGGAAGGGATTCCCTAAAGGAGGACAGTGGAGAGCTGAACAGCTGTACCAACAAACATTTTTGAGGAGGTTTGCTCCTCCTCAGCTTGGCAGCTTTCCTCTGAGCCTCACTGAGCACAATTGGTGTTCTGATTCTTGCTGTGGAGGACTGTTTGCAGGTCTCAAATTGTCTAGAGCTGTACTGGTAGCATAACAGTCTCTGAAGTGAATTGTCTCATAGTTTCTATTCTTCATATAAGAAAAGCTTAAAGTTGTTAGTCAAATCTTTAGCTGTGCTCTGGATCCCTGTATTGTGGATTAACCACTGAGAGCCCCAGTGGGCAGAGCTCATACGCACGTTCAGTTGTTTCAAGCAACGCTACAAGCACATAGCTGTTAAAAAAATAATCTTATGCAGGTAGTAACTCCTCACCACCCTCTCGCACCTGTTACTAATACTTAGTAGCTTACAAAATCTCCTTTCTGCTGATGGGAATAAAGAGGATTTGTTTTTTCCCCCATTTTCAGTAGGTTTCTGGGTAGGAGTTAGTTGTGCAGAAACAAAAATTACGTGAGTTCCTGGCCTGATCTTGGTGTAGGAAGCAGCATCCTCCCCACACTCTCCCTAGGCAGCTGCAGCGCAGAGTGGATAAGCAAACGCAGCTGGGAGGGAGGGAGGGAGAGAAGAGGGAGGGGCAAAGGCTCCCTGGGCATCCTCAGGCACTACAGCTGCACAGAGACATAAACCTGCCTTGAAATATGCCGTGGTAGATGGTTACCTGCAGCTGTTTCTACCACTGGACCTCAGCAATGATGGATATTCATTTAGGACAGGGTAACCACCAATACTTCCTTAAGCAGCTCTGTTACAACGCACAGCAGTGTGTGAACCACAATTCCCAAATGCAGAGCACTTTTTGCATGCACCCCAGGATTTGGGAACATTGTCCCCTCAGCTTTGGCAGCCCAAATTCAACATTACTGATGATCTGGACAACCCCTCCCTTGTGACTGCATCACAAGCTTTCCTTGGTTTCAGGTTTTTTTTCCTTGGAAATAGAGGGCAGTGAGAAGATGAGATAAAGACAAAATGCAGTGCAGTGAGATATAGTGGTTCCTCAGCAGATGCACAGAAACTCTCCCAGGGGTACGAAAGCTGTTCTCAGATCTTTGTTTTATGTTAGTGTTTGAGCACTTAGCATATGAGATACTGCAGGAGTCACTGAATCCTAATCAAAGCAACTTTCAAAAAGAAAGGAGCTGCTTGACAATGAATCTGGACACAAGGGGTTCAGGCATTTTGAACCCTGGCATTCAGCAGCTGTTACCTGGAGAGACTCCTCTAGGGGATCTGGTATTTCAGAGAACTCTTTTCAAAGAAAGAGTCAGTTGTTAAACCAGGCACAGGGGAGTCTGAATATTTATTCAGCCTTAGCTCTGCCCCTTTGAGCATGACACAGCAGCTCCCTATTGTAAACACCCGCCTGCTGTCAAATTAGCAGGACTGCAGCTTGGACAGGGAGTTCTGTTCACAGAAGTCATGGGAAGCAGCCTTTCCTATGCTGAAAACACTGCACTCTGCTTCTTGGAAGCACAGAAACAGGCAAGAATGTATTTGGTCACTCTAGTTTCTTCCAAATATATGTACATTCCACCACTGCTGATAAAGGAATTGGGTTGCCTCACTGGGTATAAACACAGGTTTTGGGGGTTATTTTTGGGTGCAGACACAAAAATTCTTTAGCAGTTCTTAATTTCTAAAATAATTTTATTTCATCATGAATTGTACAATGGTAAAATCTTCCAGTGAAAATCTTTTTTGCTGTCACTGCCAGTTTAGGACATTCTTACATGCGAGAGGTGTCAGCAAAGGCAAAAAAAACTTTTAAAAAACCAAACCAAACACAAGGTCAAGTCACTTTTATTAATATCATCTGGTTACAGCAATACAGCATTGAGCAAACACAAGCCACTGATCAATAAATGATGACTAGCTCTTGGCCTGTGAAAGGAAATGTCTGCCTTGTCTCTGCAGTTGAGATGGCTCCCAATAATGGCTGTGGTTCAGTCCTGGAGGACACGTACAGTATGGGGGATACTATCAAAATGAAAACGTCATGGGTCCTCATCTCCACATGCAGCTGCACTCCGGTCAGTCCTGGGCTATTCAGAACACTGCAGCTGAAGATGTTTGCTGCTCCCAAAGTGTGGGTGAATCCTCTTCGGTGAGGGCACCCACACGAATAAAAGGCATGTTCTTGTACCACCTGAACCACAGGCATGGACTGAGCCCTCTTGTCTCCAAGTGGGCTTGGGAAGGAAATTGGCTTTAAATGGATGATCAAAAGCTGCCAAGCAGTTAGCAGAAGTGGTATCCTCAAGTCATGCCCACTGCACCCCTCCTGCACACAGGGCTGGGAAAGCGACCTACTTGTGTGCTGTCATGGGGTGCCTGTGTACCTACTGTGAATTATGAGGGAGTCTGCATGTGCCCTTTCGAGGGGCTTTGCAGGGCCAGGGAAAGTGAGAGGCTCTGCACCGTCTGGCCTGGAGCTGAGGCATCTCCCTGAGACAAAGTCCTCTGGCAGCAGCATATATGCCCCCCTCCCACTGTCCCACCATCGTGGGGACTTCCAGTGTCTGGGAGAAAATATGCCTGAGCACCTCTACCAGAAACAGATTTCTGAGGGTTCCCCTGAGGGAACCTGCCCACTCCCCCTCCCCCCCCCCCAGTTTGAGTAAATTCTGCTTCCTGCATTTTGCAAACAACTGTTGTAAGGATGTGACTTATTTCTGTATGCAACCTGAAACAAGTCAAATGCCCTCCAAAAATCAGAGAAACCTCTGCCACCCTGGATTATCTATGCAACCAACCCCCCACAGATCCTGCTCTAACAACAGCATCCTGTTTTCCTCCTTTTTCCCAGGTAGTGTCAGGTCTAACAGTTCGTAGATTTGGGAGTTCTTCTGTTTCAACAGTAATCATTCTCTCTCTGCCCTACTTCTAGGCTTTCTGGCATTCAGAAAGGTCAATAGTTTAATTCCTAAAGGAGCTGAATATGTATTTCTTTTGTATCTGAAGAACTGAATAAAACAGAGGATGATTTTTTTGGACACTGTATATTGGGGACAACCTAAAACTTTCTTGGTAGTGTAGTTCCCCTCATATACCTGTACTGTATGGACTTCACAACTCCAGCAAGCAAACAAGCTCTACCAGCAAAAAGCATCTTTTGCCAGCTGGTGTACAGCATCTGTTTTGTCTGTGGTAACACACTTTTTAAACAACACTCTTTTGTGAAAAGAGAGGATGTAGCATCAATGTGCTGCAGGGGAGGGGTGTCAAACTGTTCAGGGAGCTAGTGCAAGAAGGAGGAGCAGTGGAGGGTACAAGAGATCTCAAGAGACCCCTGTGAACATACCCACAGCTGTGCCTTAGAGAGGATGCTGAGAGAAACTTCCCCAAGGACCTATGGGGCCTCTGGCTGAGGCTGAAGGGAGTTAATGAGTCCTGGTTTAATGTATGTCATGGAACTACCTACCCTGCCTGGAAACCGATGCAAGCTGGAGGGAATTCATTTACTATGCCTTGATTTCTATTCATCTGATTATGAGTTTCCTCAAAAGCACGTTGTCCAGTGCCTGTTCTGACAAATATATGTTCAGTAAGCTTCACTGTATCTTCACGCACCATGGTGAGTGTAGCCACAACAGAGAGATGGTCAAAACATCACTTACATTTGCTCAGACTGAGTAGGAAGGTGGAAAAGTGGGAGTCACTCCACTGTAGTGGTTGGATGACTTGTTATGCTTCCCTTGCACAGCTAAGAGGGACAGAGGTTGGTGCCTACTGTCCTCACTCTGGGCTTAACATCCACATGGTGGTGGCCCTAAACGTCAGGCAGTTTCATGAGGATGCAGAGCATGTGCTGTTGTTTCAGCAGATTTCCCAGGCACTGGTCTTTGGCTAAGAACTCAGTTCCAGGGGTTAGCTCAAGAGAAGGCAGACTTCGCAAAGAAACTGAAATTAGAAATTATGTATTAAAAATGAACTGTGTATTGCAGCAGGTGAATTGAAATGAATGCATTATAAATAATAAATAGAATAAATAGCATGTGATTTAAATCCTATAAATATAACAGAAGGGAATACTTGTGTACTGAACATTTTGAAATCTTGAAAATGTTAAAATACCACAGATGGGTAGCCAAACATTGCACAGACTTCTGACGCAGCCCAGTTTTGTCACTCTGGTTTTACAAGAACTAGCCTGGTTTGTAGGCAGTCTGAGGGTAAAAATGAAAAAAAAAGTCTACATTACTTCCCATAGCTTCTTACTGAAGACCACATTTTCTGGTTCCTCTTTCCTCTTTGATCCAGCTTAAACTGAAGGTCTTAACATAATACTCATAATCCTTCAAAGAAAGCTAAGGCTCTGAAAGAAATGCAAAAATTTACTGCCTTTGCTACGTTCCTACTTCCCTTTTTTGTATATGCATCTTGGGATTAAAAGCAGCTGCTCTTTGGTTTTGTTTGCATAATACCCAAATCAGCAGATTTGGTCCATCTCTGAGTTTTCTATATTTTGCTGAAAAGTCTGCATTTTCCAGGCAGCCATCAAACTTCCTTTCCCGCAGGAGCCCAGACTGAATCTGCCTGCCTGAAGGCAGTACCAGGTGCTTTGCTCGTGCACCCTCCTTTGCCTCATGCCACTTCTGAAATGACATAGCTGTCCTTACAAAAGGTCTTTGCTTCCATTTGTATCATCTGCACCAGCCTGGAAGGCAGCATATTCCCACTGCTTGTACAAACAGCTACATGGTAGTGCTCACTGTATCCCACAGCAGGGGGATTGGAGCTAGATGATCTTTCATGTTTCTTTCAACCCAAACCATTCTGATGCTATGATTCTCTGATTTCACTGCAGTCCTTAAGCAAATTCTCAGGCACTCATCTGAAAATATTTGCTTTAAATGGGGGATCACAGTGCCCTGGAGGCTTTGTGAAATGAAATTGTGTTGCGTAACATAGTAAAACAAGAAGCTCTGAAAGCATTTCTCCATCAGTGCTGCATCATATTGCCCTTTCCTCGTTTTTCATGTAGTCTCCTGTTTCCTACAAGCTTCAAATTAAGAAATTCTTTGTATCAGGAGCATATAACAAAGCTGCTGCTTGACTACAGCTCTTGAATTTAGAGATATGTTGGTGTTCCTTTCCTGAAGCAGTCCTGACTCTTAACAGAGCATTGTGTGCCACTCAGTGCCTGACCCCAAGACTGGCCCCGTGCAAATAATCACAACTTCCCATGGAAAAAAGTTCTGCTCATTCCAAGTGAAAAAGCAGCTCCTTCATTAACTTCACTGCCTTTTGCTCATGCGATTCTTATGAGAGTAGTCCCCAGATGGCACTGTTTGGCTATTTAATATGTTTTTTTCTTGTCTGCCTTTTTTTTTTTTAAAGTTCATATGCAGTGTAGTCTTTGAAGAAATGCTATACTTCCCTTCACACAGAAGGAAGGGACTGCTTCCTGGGAGCCATGGCTTGATGATGAGATTATTTATTTCTTCTTGTTTTTAGAGTCTCCCCTATAGAAATGGCTTCGTTCTTTTTGAATGCCAGTGTTTCACAGTTCTCTGCTCTCCAAGAGTCCCTTCCTCCCATGATAAATTTTCTCTCTTGCCTTTGAATGTTCTTCAAGTGTTACAGGCAGCAGGAAGCTGACAGCAAGGCCCTGCTGTACTTGGCTAGGTGGATGAAGCATCATCCTCACAACCTGCCATCCTTCTTTGCAGGTCCAGATTCCCATACTTATACTGTCAAGAGTGTTTATGTTTCTTTCTTTTTTTTAATGTCTTTTTTTATGTCTGCTTCCATTGTTAAGTCACACTTCAGCTACTTATAAAGAAAACCAAGGTGGCTTTGATACATTTTTCTCCAGAGTTTCAAGCTAATAAGGGACTTCTAAACTGTTAGTAACTAGTATGATTGCTACTGCTATGGCTTGAGAAAAAGCCAAAGAATAATTTTTCTTGTTGCATTCAGTACTCAGGAAGGGGACCCAGAACCATATAAAAGCAGGGTAATGCAATGGACAGAAATATTCAGGGAAGGAGGCATAGTGGCAGGGAATCATGTTCTCAGGTGGAAAGAATTAAGTTCCTCATCTAGTAAGGGAAATTATGAGCTTCAGAAGGAAAGAACATGTCTATTCAGTAAAGTCATGTTAACCCAACAAAATGAGGGAGACAGATTTACTGGTACTCAGCTTGGAATTCTGAGGAACAGATGTTTAAGAGAAGTCAAAGGTGGTGGGTGCTGACTGCAATAGCCCATTCAGAGACAGGACAGATTTGTTCTGTCCTATGGATAGTAGCTCATTTGCATTTTTACTAATGATTTTTGGCACAAGAATTAGAACTGATTATTTAAGGAGATGAGAGCAATTATACAACATGAGTTTCAGTAACCAAAAGTGATAAGGTTACAGTCTTGAGAACCCGCAGGTAGAATCCTTGTGATCAGCTGGAAATACATCAGAGGTTGTGTAGGAGAAACAAAATACATGACAGCATGCCAGTTACAAAATGATCAGAGTACTGGTGGGGCACAGCTGGGAGATCTTCAGATATATCATGGCCACTGCCAGCAGAGAGGAAAGAGACTCTCAGTGTCTCTCAGGACCTACTGAGGCCTTCTTCAAAACACTGTGGGCAGCACTGGTCACTTGCAATATTGAAATGAGGCCCAGTGTGACAAACTATAATTTGGTGGGTGCAGCACAGCCAAATGGGGCCAAAGAGCAGTGACAGTGCTCTCTACAAAGTCACCAGTGCAGGGAGATGAAAAACCTGCTGGGAGTGAGAGGAGCTAAACTGGATGACATGAAGTTCTGGCATATGAACAAGGGATCACCAATATGCTGAGGCTGGAAATTCACAGCTTCCCAGCAATGGCAATTCATCTTCTTGGAACAGCCTAAAAGACCAAATAACAACAAGATGGAGTGTGACAGGTTTAAGGAAGCCAGCATGTAAGATGATAGGGAAATGACGGTTTCCGTGTCTGAGGTGTGGCCTCTTCATCTATTTCCCCGTGCCAATTTGCTTGAAAAAAAAGAGATGTGATTTGTCATAGTCCATTCTTCCTTGCAGAGTTTTTGGGACTGATCTTAATCACTGTTACAAGTAAAATAAAATGAAAAAAACCCTCCAAAAACAAAACAGAGGGGAAACAAACAACTAAAAAAAATCTTGACCTGCTGTTGTACCTATTACACTGCGTGGTTTTGGTGTTCTGCCTATGTTCATAATTAAACTCACAGTAGAGCCTGCTGCAGTTTAAAATGGAGTGGGTAAGGAAGACTCCAATAAAAGAGGATACTCAGATACCTGTCCTAATAATACAGGCATTCAATGAATGAAAAACCTTTCTTACTAAGGGCTGTATAGAAATCTCATCTTCTTGACAGTTTTTGATTCTTGGTTATAGTAATTCCTGTGCTCATTGAAAGCTTTCAAAATTCATTAAAATGGACACAAAACAGTACTAATTTTTTTTCCTACTGTCAGGAACACTGGTGATCTTTGAACATCTTCCAAAAGCTCAGCCCATTCCAGCGTTGCTGAGATCTAAGTCTCATTCTCCATCTACCTTTTGAGAAAACAGGCACTGAGAAGAGCATAAGTGACAGAGAAATACTGCTTAAGCTTTGTTTCATTTGGTGGATATGCCAGAAGCTGTTTTGGAAATGAAAAAAAAAAGCTCAGACAAAATCTTTTTCAGTTTACTAGTGCAGATAAGGTTAACAGCCTGCAACCAGATGTAAGGAGTTCTTGACTGACTTCCTCTAGAAATAGTATTTACAGGCTTATCATGTCTCTATATATCACTGTCAATCCATCTCAACATTTTATTCCCCTTATCAAGCATGAAGAAACATGCAGAGAGGCAGCAATGTTGCATGACTTGAGGAGTCAGGTGGCTGAGTAAGGTAGGGAGGACCTATGAAAGCCTGGAAGTGATATTGAGTCCCTCAAGATTTGAGCCTCCCAAAATCTGATTCAAACTTCACAAATTTTTTTGTTGCTGTCATTTAGTAGATCTAGCTAGACAGTTATGATTAAGCAATTGCATTGTGAACATTATATGCTTGGCTAATGTTTGTTTTAAGGAAAAGGGAAGACAATCCCAAGATGAATGGGCTGTCTGGATGAGAGCCACCAGGAGTAAGGTCAGGACTGAGCAGTAACTGGGGGAAAGGTAATTCCAGCAGTGGGAGATCTCAACTACCAACTCTGTGATCACCTACTCCAAACAGACCCCAGAGTCAGATGGAGGGAAGAACTGTGCCTGCAGACTGATTAGTGTGAGGAGAGAGAGATATAACGAGCAAACAGGGAGTTGAGTACTAATTAATGAAAAAGTCACGCAATCTATAAGTAACGAATGCTGATGCCTTTGTTTGTTAAAATGTACAAATGGTGTAAAGTTTTGATGACTGGGGAGCCAGCCTTCTGTGGACTACCACCCTGCTCTCTCCTTTGCACAAACCAGAATAAAAGGTAGGAATACCTCGCCTGGGTGTGTGAGTTGGCACTGTGCACCAAGGAAGGAGTCCGTGGTCTGAACAAGAGAAACACTAAAGCAAACTTGTGTCTTATTAGACCTTAGGAATCCATGAGACATAATAATTGGCTCAATTATGAAGTGGGGGAAGCAAGAGGTCCAGCCAGATAAAGAAATAAAACTGTAGAAAACCTAGATGATTTCATTTTTCTGCCTGGCTCTGTTTTCTTGGCCTGGCTGCAGTGCTCAGATGTGAACACAAGGACTGGTGACTCAAATGTGGTAATGCAAATAGTCTGTCTCAGGATCCTACTTCCACTGGGTGACACTGCACCAGGCTTGGCTCCGTGCAACCATTCAGGCAGGTTAAGTTCCCTCTGATCCCCTATGCTCCTTCACAGGGCATGCAACAACTGACAGCTTCCCCTCATGACAAACACAGCACTCTGCCATTCCAGAAGCAAGCTGGGAAAACCCTAAAATCAATGTTCTTGGAGAGCTAGTTGATTCAGGGCGTGGAGGGGAGAGGGCCCAGGTGTGATGATTCTGGCCCACAAAGGAGCAGCTAGCCTTTTCCCACAGGGGAGGAAATGTGTACATCTGCATGACAGGCTGTTACTCTGTGACAAAGCTATCAGAGCAAGAAATTCTAGGTACACAGCACTGGAAGAAATTTATCCTGAAAATATAAACACTTGAAAACCTTTTTCAGCATTTACTGATGCCAGGGCTTGATGATGCTGATTAACTACCCTGGGTGACTAAAGACAGCTAAATTGTTGTTTCCTCCTCCCTCACAAACACTTTTGCTTTGTAAAATTTACCAGCTGACAGGTTTTTGTTTCCCTGACCTCCCTGCAGCCACTAACACATCTTATTAAGGCCCCTTGTATAGTTTCAGCTTCTCCCTTGGCGATGATTTGGCTATTCAGCGTGAAATTTGACAAAGGGCACACTTCAGTTAGCAAGCACACCAACAGCCTGCCCTCTCAACGCCTGCCAGCCTTCCTCACTCCCTGCTTTCTTAGCTCAGACAACTGAAGAGTGTCTTGAGCATTAAGATGAGCAGGCTTATGATGCTGGCTTGGTACAGCATGGCAAGTCCCTGCAGTGAAAAGCAACACATAAAGACCTCTCTCCCAGAAACAAGTGCAGTAAGAGGTGTCAGAGAAGAACCCGGTTTCTAAATCAAGAAGCACTTACATTACACATTGGCATTTTTTAACACAATGTAGTGTTTAGCTAGTAAAAAATATCTAGGCCTAACGTAAATAAAGGCAGTGTTACTGAACATCTGCCACCTGCAGGTGAATCACTTTAAAAAGAAAGTTGGGCTTAGAGAAGGCAGAGATGTGAGGCAAGAAGTCTATAAATATTTTAAAAAAGCTTTACTAGGATATTTTAGGAAGGTTATTTAGTTATTTTAGTAAAGGCATATGTCATGGAAAAATGTAGCTACATTTCCTACTTCATCGTTGTAATTGTTTATCACTATTGCCGATAGGGACGCAGGAAAAGAGGATTTCTGCACCATGAGAAATTCTCAGTAGGACAAAGACCATGTGACTAAAGAAAACCCTCTAGAACTAGGCAGCTCAGGCAAGCAAGGAGGACTGGAAGGAGCTGACATCATCACCTGCATGCTGAGTACAATGTACTAATGTTCTGGAGAAGCAGTAGCTAAGCAGGAAAAGGGACAACCCCGTTTCTTGCAGTTGCAGGCTGGAGTTGTTGGATTCCCTGGTAACCAAGATGCAAACATTTGGGTTTTGCACATGTTTCTGGATGGGATGCCTTGGCACCTGATAAGGAGTCAGCTTATACAACAGACAGTTTCCTTGGTGGGGGCACTGACAAAGTCTGTTTGCTGTTTCCAGTTCTCATTAAATCTGGAAAAACCTAGTATCACTGGGTTTCCTGTTCATTACCTCTCCAAAAAATAGCTAAGGCTGTTAGAAAGAGCAGGAGAGAGACTGTCAAACATAAAGCATGGCTGCAAAAGCTTTTACTTCAAGAAGAACCAGATTAGGAAAGAAAATGGGATTAAAGGAGGGGACAGCAAGATAACTGGGTAAAATTGTAGGGAGCGAAGATTATGGTTAGTTTTCACGTGTAATGAAAAGATTAGCTGATTAGCTCACACATCAGCTGAGCCCTGATTTGGGTCCTTCTCTCAGTGCCTGCCCTGAAAGCTAGATGACTTGCATTACTCTAACTTGTGGAGTCTGCTGACATTTGGGGGCAGTTTCAGAGACTTGTACTACCAGAATACATCCATCTACTTAAGTGGTTTTGGAAGTTTTCCTTGAGGTTTTACTGTTTTTCATTCATGTTTTAACCGGCCCATTTAGATTGAATGAAAAACTAACCTTGGGTCAGTGTCCCATGATCTGTTCTAATCAGCAAGCACATATGGCGTTCATGCTCAGGGATCCCAGTTTATGGCTGCAGCTCTGAGAGAACCTGCCTGGGTGAGCGCACAAACGCAACTCTAAAGCCAGGGCTTTCTTAAGCAGGAATGACTATTTACATTCCTGTACAACCCTGTGAGGAGAAAGGGGGACGCAGATATCACTACTAAACTGTGTAAGCTTTGAGTGCAAAGCTCTGGGGGAAACAAACAAGCAGCCTCTTTCTTCAATTAGTTCTTACTCTGCAGCTTTGCTTCTCCTTCAAAAGCAAATAATCTCATACTGTGGTAAGTAACAAGTCTGCAGTTTACAGAAACAAACCAGGCTTTGGCTCCCTACAGCTCACCAGCTCAGGGGTTATCAGGGGTTATCTTCTTCCCTGGTTGCCTCAATCTCAAATCCCATAAGCTCTGCAAGCATGGTTTCCAAAATAGCTAAATCTGAAGGTAGGCTTCTGTGCATGTGTGCACACGTGCGTGTGTGCACACAGATAGACAATTATTTTATGTGGATAAAGCTATTGAATTATGTCTTAACATGTTTGGGGGTTTTTTTCTGTATGAAGAAATTCCTGTTTAGTCTCAGATTTCAGAAGCTAGGTTTACAATTCAGTGCTTCTGCTTGTCTTTTGCCTCAGCAACTACAGATCTCTGGAGGCTTTGCAGTGCACCAGAATGTAGGAGGGAGAGTCACACTTCAGAAGACAGTCTTTTACAACATTTTCTGATGTTTTACTGTGACTTAAATACAGCAGAGACCTGACATACATTCAAATTGCCATGTACTGAAGAATGGAGAAATGATAGGAGAGAAAAAATTACTATGTGTCCTTCTGAATTTCTAACTACATCACAGTGGTTTTGGAGTATCAGATCACCTTGGGAAGTCTCGTTTTTTATTACAGCTTCACTTAATTTTGAATTAATTCTGCCTCACACCCCTTGTATGTAAAAATGGTTGCTTTTACTTATACATGTCAGTTTTGCAACTGTCCATATTCCTGCTCCACTTGTGTGTTCCCCAATACATTATTAAATGTATTAGAGACAAGATTAAGAGGTACCACTGATTACAGAAAAGAGATGCTTGTTTAAACCATTGGCATGAGATGTTCACATATCTGACATTGTCAGTATCAGAAGAGATGTGCAGGTTTCACAGAAACACACATATTCAGATGTGAAATCCTGTTAAATTAGGCCCAGAGAGGGAGAATAACTGAGGCAGTTCAAAAAGCAAGGTGGTGAGCTGCAGATCCCCAGAACTTATAAACATCAGACCTGAGAGCAAAACTACAAAGGAATCAGTCAAGATAAAGCTAAGTAAGAGAATGGGAAAGATAAAAAGAAACCTGAGAAAACTGGCTGCATATTGTCTGTGTTTGAAACTAGAGGAGAAGGGAAGATGGGGCCTGTTTTTCCAGCCAAATTGTGAAACATAAGTAGTGAAGTAATCAGGAGAAAAGGAGCGGGGGAAGCAGACATGCTGAGTGCTGACTAATGGGCAGTGTTTCATTAAGTGCTGGCAGAGGACACAGAGACGGTTTGAAGGGGCTCTGCTCCTCCCTCATAGGACACACCAAATTTTTACCTTATCTGCTTTTTACTAGTTTCCTCAGTAAAGAAAAGCCCGGAGGGATGCCAGAGAGAGACNGAACTACTTATTAAACATAACTTCTACTAACTAATAAGGAACCGGGGGAGAGAGAGGGTTCTAGAAACCAGGGAGGAGACATGTTCAAGGGAACACCTAGTAGGCGGTGGCATCACAGCCTTATCTCCTCCTCCGATCCGCCCTCAGAGGTGGAGTCTCGGGCGGGGAAATCAACCCACTTGTCATTCACCTGGAAAGTGGGTTGGGCCACCGCCACAACTAACAATATCACCTGGCTGCTTTAAATGTCAGTTGCAAAGATACTCACCAACACGTGTTCCTACTGGTTTAGTGGAACCAGAGGTACATATGCCTGTTGAAGACAAGGTTTGGGTGGCTTTCAGTCTGCTGATTTCTCAGCAGACTTGGAACAGTGCCTCTAGAGAGGACTTTGCACAGAGCCTTAAATTCCTTCTTCCTCAGCACACAGAGATGTAAGTTTGCTTGAGTGGCTCTTCACAAAAGCAGCAGTAGCAACGTGCTCTCCCGTAGGGAAAGATGCAAATTCATCTCCCACAGGGATGGGTTGTACTGTGCTCTAAAATGCTTGCTGGCTCTGATGAAACAAAAGCCTTCTGAATCACATGAATTGCACTACATTGCACCTTTCCTGACACTCTGACACAAAACTTTAACATTCCAAAAGCTATTTAAGTCAGCCAGTACCCCTTGACATGAATTGATGCATGCAACACTGTGTGCTTACAAACTGGGAAGCACACAAATATTTCCTCTGAATGCTCACAAAATCATCATCTCTCAGGGCATAAATGTGTTACGCACAACAGTGCTTGTAAGACGGCCACAGCAGTGCACAGCAGTGATTGTCAATATATTATGTTGTAACATGCTTGTAGACTCATAGACAGTCAGATTTAAAGTCTTGTACAACGCTCAGGATTCCTCCTGCATTTGACCCCTGCAGTTAAGTGCTACAGTAATGGACTTGAGAGCATGTTGCTGCAAGAACTTGCCAAATGGCGATGGTACTCAGTAAATACCCAGTGATAGGTCCCAGGGAGTGTGAATCACATGTCAGATAGTGTTTTTATGTCTGTGGAGAAATCCTTTTGCCTGAAGACAGAAGTTCTGATCTTATATGGGAATTTGAGGGTTTGAATGATGGGAGAAAGATGCAATTTTGGGAATTTTCACTTTCTTAAAGGAAAAGTAAAATTTATGCATGAAATAAAAGAAGACAGACGTATCTTAGATGCTGCTTTGTGATTCATAAACACTGCCTACATTAGGGTGATTTCTATTTATTAGGCAACCTTTCCTAGTTTCTGGTTGGAGAGCCTCACTCACTAGTTCAAGGTTTAAAGGAGAGGAAAAATACCTGTAAAAAGCAACAAATACAGCTTTTCTTGGACACACAAATAATGTAACTTTAGGGCACATTACCTAAAGCCATTTTAAAGTTTGAATACAATGGCCCCAAGTTTTCTTCTGCCCTTTCCTACTGATTCAAGCAACATTCCTTGCATGTTTTCTCTGAATTTCATTACACTGCTCATAGTCAGCTGAAGTTAATTATTGAATACTGACTTTCACGGGCCTTGAGAGCCATGCTTCTGCAAAGAAACAAGGGAATAGTATCTGCAAAAACACAATTTCTTTTTAACATGATGGTTTTGGATCATCTTAAGAAATGAAAATCCTAGCAGCATTCTGAGTAGAAGCATAAAGTGGTAAGAGTGGAAAAAGCACTTAGGTAGCCTAAAGGTAGCATAGTGCTCAAGGATGCTGAAATGTAAAGAGCACGAATCCACAGGACCCAGGCTCCTTGATTTTTTTTCTCTGTATTTGGAGACTCGAGGAAAGGCCAAATACAAAACTTTTTCCAGAACCCACTCACACATGCTTCTCACATCACGGCAACTTTGCCTTGTGGCAGGTGTTGCAAAGCCCAGAATTAACAGCTGGCCAGTGAAAATGGCAGTATAACCACAAACTGACCAACTTCAGCAGAAAAACATTTTTCAAAGCATGGTACAATGCATTTGGCCTGCTTACACAAAACAGATCATGCTTTGTGCTGAGGGAAAAGGCCCAGCAGTAAAGCCACTCTGGAGTCTGCTCACATGGTTCTTGCAGGGTCACACACACACAGCTGTGGGTGGTGGCTGCAAACTGGTCCCACACCAGCAGCAAACCGTGGCAGTGTAGCTTTGTCCTGACTGACCATGAGACACGTCCAGGTGTAAGTGTAAGTGCAGCTGGCAGAGTGCTGTAGCTGTTGGGTCAGGGAAAATGTGCTGCTCACAAGTAAAGCCAAGGGCTCCTATATGCTGCAGAAACGTGCCACATCTTTCTAGCACTGTGGTGGGCCATACAAAATCTGGCTGGGTAGAAATGAGGAGCAGTTTTGTTCAGGAGAATGAAATTTTGAGGCTATCTTCCTATTTCAGTGAACATAGCAAGACCGCTATAAACTGTGCTTCACTTTGCAGAGCGCTTTCAGTTTCCTTTTTCAGAAAATTTAAGTTTTAAAGCTTACTTCTCCTCATTCCTCTGCCACGATCCGCCTGGTACAGCCTATTTCCATTCCAATGGAAAGACTAAAAGATATCACTATTCAGTTTTATTAGGAAGTGTGTGTGTTTGCGTGGGGAAAGATTCTGCTTGCCAAACATCTGCAACAGCCACTGTCCAGGACTCCTTCCTCACCTGCCAAGCACTCTGCTGCAACATTGCACCAAACCTCCTTTCCCTCACGCCGGGGACACGGGGTGGGATGAGGGGTCAGAACGCGGGGTTGGGGATACGATGTGGGGTTGGGTCGCAGGTGTGGGACGCGGGACCGGGATGCAGGAGTGGCANCTTCCGGTTCGGTGTTGCCGTTACACGCTAGCGGAGGGGCTGCCTGGCCGGTGGCCAATAGCGAGGCTAGGCGGAATCGCACACTGGCCTCTGATTGGCTAGCGGCCTGCAGGGGGCGGGGCGAGGCGGGACGGGTGGAGAGCCGCAGGTGCCGCCCCGCAGAGCCGGCTCAGCGCCGGCCGGGCAGGGTCGGTGGTGCGGTCGCTGGGGCCGAATCAGGATGCGGCTGCGTTCGGGGCTGTTCGCCTCCTTCTGCCTCCTTGTGCAGGCCTTGGGAGTCGCGCTGTTCCTCCGCGGCTTCTTCCCGGTGTCCGTCAGGTCCCTGCCCCGCAGAGAGGCCCGCGCGGACCCTCCCGCCGAGCCGGCCCCTCCCGGCCCAGGTAACGCGAGCAGCTACCGGGCGCGACCCGTCGCTTGGCGTCGCGGGACACCTGTCTGTAGCGCCCTCGTGTTTCCAGACCAGTTTCCGGAGTAGTTTAGAACTTAACTGGTTTTCACGTAGTTATCGATCACAGCCAGGAGAATCCGCTCGCAGTCGAAAAAGCCTCAAGTGTCAGCTGTCACTTTTTTGAAGGGTGTGCTTTCCTGTCGTTTTATTTCCCTTTCCCTGACTCTGATGGAGCCGGGATACCCGGTCCTGTTTAATGGCAAGTTGTTTGCATTAAATGATGCCGCCTCAGCTAAAACCGCTCACGCGTTTCCTGTGATAATTCACTGGCTGTGTTGTGCCCGAGATTTATTGTTTCTGTGATATTTCTGTGGTGTGTGAGTGTCTTAATGCCACTCATTAAAAGTCTCAGTGAGACTTCTAGCACCTCAGTAGTGACAAAGCAGCGGTAGTAATGCAGGTTGCAATATGCACAGTATTGCCGTCCATCACCGTTTCTGTGAAATCACGGTGTTTACAGGTCCTGCTCTGTTCCATAGCTGAATTTGTGAAACCAGAATTTTCAAGAATCTTTTTAAGGCCCCGTGTTCCCGGACTTTTCTTTATTTTTGTTTTTTCGGGTTTTTCTTTCTCGGGTTGCCCTCCGGGCGACCTTTATGTTAATAAGCTATTTTTATTTTTAATTAAACAACAAAAGTTGTCCTCCTATTTTTGACAGGAGTCNCTGTGCTTCACTTTGCAGAGCGCTTTCAGTTTCCTTTTTCAGAAAATTTAAGTTTTAAAGCTTACTTCTCCTCATTCCTCTGCCACGATCCGCCTGGTACAGCCTATTTCCATTCCAATGGAAAGACTAAAAGATATCATTATTCAGTTTTATTAGGAAGTGTGTGTGTTTGCGTGGGGAAAGATTCTGCTTGCCAAACATCTGCAACAGCCACTGTCCAGGACTCCTTCCTCACCTGCCAAGCACTCTGCTGCAACATTGCACCAAACCTCCTTTCCCTCACGCCGGGGACGCGGGGTGGGATGAGGGGTCAGAACGCGGGGTTGGGGATACGATGTGGGGTTGGGTCGCAGGTGTGGGACGCGGGACCGGGATGCAGGAGTGGCAAGCGAGGGATGCAGATGCTGGGATGCAGACATGGGATGCGCGGTGGGAGGCGGGGCCCGGTCGTCGGTACAGGAAGCGGGATTCGGGAGCGGGAGATGAGTCCGAAAGGCGGGACGAAGGAGCGGGACGAAGGAGCCGGGAGGCGGGTCGGGACGCGGGATGTGGCGGGGGGGCGAGAGGCGGGTCAGGAGGCGGCATGCGGAGACGGGAGGCGGGNACCAGTTTCCGGAGTAGTTTAGAACTTAACTGGTTTTCACGTAGTTATCGATCACAGCCAGGAGAATCCGCTCGCAGTCGAAAAAGCCTCAAGTGTCAGCTGTCACTTTTTTGAAGGGTGTGCTTTCCTGTCGTTTTATTTCCCTTTCCCTGACTCTGATGGAGCCGGGATACCCGGTCCTGTTTAATGGCAAGTTGTTTGCATTAAATGATGCCGCCTCAGCTAAAACCGCTCACGCGTTTCCTGTGATAATTCACTGGCTGTGTTGTGCCCGAGATTTATTGTTTCTGTGATATTTCTGTGGTGTGTGAGTGTCTTAATGCCACTCATTAAAAGTCTCAGTGAGACTTCTAGCACCTCAGTAGTGACAAAGCAGCGGTAGTAATGCAGGTTGCAATATGCACAGTATTGCCGTCCATCACCGTTTCTGTGAAATCACGGAGTTTACAGGTCCTGCTCTGTTCCATAGCTGAATTTGTGAAACCAGAATTTTAAAGAATCTTTTTAAGGCCCCGTGTTCCCGGACTTTTCTTTATTTTTGTTTTTTCGGGTTTTTCTTTCTCGGGTTGCCCTCCGGGCGACCTTTATGTTAATAAGCTATTTTTATTTTTAATTAAACAACAAAAGTTGTCCTCCTATTTTTGACAGGAGTCAGTAGAGCATGTGCTAATAATGTAGTTGTCTTACATGTCCAGTCATAAATTGAATTAAAGTAGTGTGAAGAGGACTGTGTACTCGAGGGAGTGTTCTTCACCAGTGTTTGGAGGTTGTGAGGTGAAACTTCAAGTTCACTTGGCAGCTGGATCGGTTAATATTTTGCTTATACAAAGCTCTTGCTTGGGACATCTACTTATGGTTAACTTTGTGCAACAACACTGTAACTGCCAAACTGGGTCTTTAGCTGCTTGATATTTACTCTTAGTTCTTCTGAAGTGTGTGACATGATGCATATGGGGACAGGCTTACTTGAATTGTGAGACACAGTGGAGAGAACGGAAGGCTGTGTGATTTTAGAGTGTGGTTTGCTGGTATTGTTTAAACAGGAACACTGACAGAATCTAATCTGTTAACATACTGAGTAGTTTCTGCTGAATGGCAGGTTGATTTTTAGCTGGAGTTTACCAAGACTGTCACAGATATTTGATAGGCTGCTGTGAGTGAAATACTGCATTCACACGTGATTATTAGCAGGAGACTAATGTAGAAGGAGATTGTTTGGATGGGAAGCAGATGTCAGACAATTTGGTTTTGAAAGGACTGGTTTGTGTTGAAGAGTGTAAGTGTGCACCACAGGGCTCTACAAGCAGTTTAAATTTAGGCATGTCACTAGCGAGCCTAGGTGTAGTAGGGAAGAAAGTGACAGTGGAAGAATACTTACTTTCTGTAGTGCTTGGTTATGATTTGCTTGCAGAGCGATATCTGGATGATAAGGTCTAAAGGCAGGGTATTGCTTAGTAAACCATGATGCAGAAGGCTTTCAACTTTCAACCTATGTTAGACCTATTCAGAAAATAATATTTCTCCAGTGCTTCTGTAACTCCTGAGTGTTTCATTTTGTGAGTCCTGGCTGCCATTGAGTGCATGCTGTCTTGGCTGTGAGAAGGCTGTGATACTGAATGCATTGTTGTAATAAGTTCTTGGTAGAGAACCTATAGTTTTCTTCACAGAAGTTCAGGTTCATTTAAAGTAATTTTTCTAAGTAACCCTGGCAGAAATAAATAAGCATGCTGCATGGCAAGACTTGGACAATGTGTTGCTTTAGCTGTCTTACAGTAAGTATTTTCACGTGGCTTGTAAATGACTCCAGATTCATTTGAACTTCTCAATACTTTGACTTTCTGATAAATAACACTGCAGGAGAAAGTTAGGATTAGGGTATATGTGTTTGTGATGTGAACATTTTTGGTGTCCAGCAAGCTTTCTTTCACTTAGCAAGTGGATAGGAGAAAGACTTAACTAACAGAACAGCCAGTGGTGCCTTCTTGGTTTTCATGGAGAGCTAAAGCATGCCTGCTAAGTTGATAAATCAAGTCCTGGATAAACAAAATTATCAGTTTAATTAGGATTGCTTGCAGTTAGCATTTTGTTGTTGTTGAGACTTCCTTCTTCTCCCTGCTGTGCCCTCCTCCCCCATTTCCTGATCTGGAAAATCAGTAGCAGTATCTAGTCTGTGAATGTCAGTTTGTTGATGCTTATCTATGTACCCCAAAATACAGTTTCTGAGGCAGTTTCTGATGTTGTTGTGTTAGACACACCATTATCTGTGACCTTTCCAAATTGTCAACCACTTATGCAGTTTACTTTAAAGGAGTGTAAAACCCCTAACGTTATAAAATGCATGTACTGAGAAGTTGCTTCAACACAATGATGTCTGGGTAGAGGTCTGTGGGTGGAATACATTCTGCTTCCATTTTGCTCTTCTGTGTTTTTTCCTGAAAGAGCAATGAGACCTGTAGAGCTTGGGGCAAAAATGCTGCTGTAAGAGCTCAATGTCACCATATGGACCAAGTTCAAGATGAAGAGTTGCTGTGGCCAGAATTAAGCCCACGCAAAAGGAAGAGGTTGGCTTGAAGGCATGACGTTGCCTGCTGTTTGATGCACAGCAGCGTTTTTCTGTACCCACCTATATACCCAATTCAGGGAATTCTGGAACTGCATTTTTGCCGTGCAGCTGTCATCACTGAACTAGCCTGGCATACAGTCTTTTACCGTGAAGGGAGTGAATGTGCACAAATCTTTTTCATACAAGTTTCAGTGAAATTGTCTCTTTCTTTGTAATCTTCTGTTATCTTATGGTGAGATTTGATAAAGAGGCATTGTTTATGTTGTGATGTGCAAAATTGGGTATTAGCACAAATGAATGTTATTTCTTTTTTCTAACAGAAGTTGTCTGTCAGATGCAATTAGTTCAACTTTACTGAATTAAAAAGAGAGAAGGTAGCAGCTATGCCTTCTTATTACTTTGAACACTCTCCATTTCAAAGATTTTCCTTAGTTTTCCCAGTTTCACATCACATATTCCATTCACATTTTGTTATACTTCCTAGAGGTGGCATTGGAGTTGTTGTTGTGTTATTCCTGCGCTGGATGGCTTGAACAACTCATCTTCTTCAGATTGCTTCTCATGTTTGCTGTTTGCAGCTCCTCATTTCTGGGTGTAAAATTAATAAAGAAGTTGAAAGCACTCATTTATGTGGTGAAGTTGTCCTTTAACTTCTGTCTAGTCTTCAGTAAAATTTGCTGATGACTTTTATATACTCTGTTTTTGTTGCTTAGGAATGGTTTCTAACTGGACCAAGATTCCTCCACCACTTTTCAAAAAAGTTGTCATTGTGCTGATAGATGCTTTGAGAGATGACTTTGTGTTTGGATCCAAAGGGAAGCAGTTCATGCCGTATACTACGCAAGTTGTAGAAAAAGGGACTTCCTACAGTTTCATTGCTGAAGCCAAGCCACCCACTGTGACTATGCCTCGAATTAAGGTAAGTGGGGTTTTTTTCTAGCGTTTCATAGGAGAAGCTTTTGAAGTTTTGAAGTGCTTGGAGTTGGCATAAAGGACAGGTTTGTGGTGTTAGTGCAATCTATGGCTGAATCTCTCTTTGCTGTAGTAGTGCATGTGATAGAGTCCTGATGTGCCATGGCCAAGAGGTTAAGGACAGATAAGGCCCTAGTGCAGGCTTAAATGATTGATATAGCCTTTTTATTTGTTGTCATGGGGAGGCAATAGCCTCTTAGTTGTCGAGTTTTCCAGTTGTCTTCTATCCAGGAATATTTTTATTGTATTTCTCTGTGTTCTTGTAACTTCTGAGAGAAAATCCAGTTTAGCATAAAATGGTTTTGTCATAGGGATGTTTTTGAAGAGCTAAAAAGGAAATTGCGCCAATTTCCAGGTAACTAAAAGATGAGTTGTGGTGGTGTCATCAAAATACTTGATTGTCCAGTCTTGTCAGTGGTAGATCTGAGTAACACCTCAGCATTGAAGAAGCTGAGGGAGTGATCATTGGTAGGTCAACTAGCAGGCGAGTGAGAGAGTGAAGGGGAGACAGTCTGGTAACTCTTTGTAGGTGGACCTCATTGCTTTTTCTAGAAAGTTTCTTACTGTTTTGAATGTACTGTCATTGTTAATGTTGAGTCAGTTTACTTACACCTAAATTGTCTTTAGGTGGTTTAATAACCAGTAAATGAAGCAAATTTCAACTGTCACAGAAAGTCTTTTTTCTGTCCATTAATTAAGACAGTATTATTTTTACCTTTTGTAAAGCAGTTATGTCTGACATCACCTAGCACTGCGTTATGGCAGATGAGGTTATGTGGTAAGGCAGCTTGTGTTCTTTCACTTTGTTATGTTTCCTTACCAAAAATACAATTTGTCTGCTGTGGGAGCTATTGAATACCTTGGTTCTATTTCCCTGGCTGGCCTGATTCCCTGCCCCCTTTCTCCTGTGTGCCGGGGCCCTGCCTATGCCCCGCCCCCCTGCCCAGAATGCTCTGCCCTACTCCCCACTCCTGGGTAAAGGCTTGAGTTTTCTGCCTGCTCGATGCTTTTCGTCACTGGGTTCCAGCATGGAATAAAAGTCTGCTGTTGGAAATCTACATGGGAGCCCTTCCCATTTATACCGCCGGTGTGTCGGGGCAGCCTGCTGGTGCCAAAACCCCAGCATGGAACCCGACAAATGGCGCCCAACATGAGGCTTCTTCGGACCACCCCAGAAAGCGCCTCCAGTGATCTTTCATCGCTGGACATCAAGTCGCAGTTGGAGCTGCTACCCACCAAAGGAAAGCTCTAAGTTTTATTAGAGTGATCCAAAGGGCGACTGACAAACCTCTTGGAAGCAGTGGAGCTGGCTAAAGAGAGATCGGTCAGACATCGGTGGATCCCCCGAAAGCTCTTCCTTTGACCCAGGATTGGTAATATTGGGGGTCATTCTTTTTCTTATTTCTTTAGCCTTTTTCCTCTCCGTGTTGGGAAGAGTAGGGGGATGAGAGCAAACCTAACCCACCCCCAACGGTAAGTTAATACCCAAATTAAGAACGACCTTGTTTAATATTTCCCTAACATCTCTCGAGATTTAGTGTTATCGGTGGTACTTTCTGTTACCATTAAGTGCCTTAAAACTAGCGAAAAAATACAAAACGCCCTAACACCTTCTCCCTGCCGCAGAAGAGCACGGGACACTTAGCCCAGTGTAGTGGTTTCAGTTCACCTCTTTATCTTTTGGGAGATAGGAGATTTGGAGGAATGCAAAACAGGCTCAAACTTAAAGAAAATGAAAAGTTTATTAACAGAATTAAAAGAGAAAAGAAAATAATAAGAAAATCAAAGCAAAATCCCTCTTTTTACTCACACCTCCCTCCTCCTTTCTTCTTCCCTAAACCAGCATAAAGGATAACATTACATAATTCTTAGTCAGTATCCACA